>OZ026595.1:32970253-33037753 GCA_964020085.1 Micromussa lordhowensis
ACTTGAGACGACGTTCGACGGATAGAAGGAAATGGTGAAATGTATACATACGAATAATGCAAACACACAACGTTTGCGAGTAAATGAAACTGTTGCCAAAAAGCATTTGGTTAAATAAACTTAAACTTATCACTTGTCGGGAGTAGGACACTGAGAGGTACAACGAACGACGTACTAAATAGTAAAACAAAGAGCTGAGGCATCTGTGTGAAGGAAAATGTTGCAGAAGTCTGGAGTCAAGGATAGAGATTCATCTCACTTCTTCATCACCTGATGTGTTAGGCTTCTTCTGGCACCAAGGGACCGGAGAAACTGGGTAAAGGAGACTCCCGTGGAGCCACGTACGTAAACCTGAACGAAGAAACATCGTTATCAAATCACTGTTGGCAAGAGGTTCTAATCATGAGACTCACATCCCCTTCTATTCCGTTAAAAGTCAGCAGGTGTAACTAAATTATTTCTTATACGAAGTCAGAACTGTTTTATTTTATCAACTGGATTTAAAACCAGACACGACATAAAAATTAACTTGTGAACTGTTGTTGCTGTAACAGCTAGAAGACACTAAAGCAACACTGTCTCACATTGAAGGGCTATATACTCAATGAGTATATTGCAAGACTTTGCGTTCAGACGTCGATAAAGAGACAAAAATTCCCTTTACGTTAAATTTCAATAACACCTATATCCAAAGGGGCTTGCATCACTTTGCGAGACTGGGAATGGATGTAAACAACAAGAAACGGGGCCTGATGCCCTTTCAATCCTCCATCTTGCACTGATCTTCATATCCAGACGGACACTGACCGGGAAACTGTATTTCGTTCATCGCTGTGACGTTTGAAACAGCGCTGGCGAATGCATACTTAGTGAATGACGTAAAACCTTTGCATGTATGAACGTATGCACGTATGAACTAAATGACGTATTGGTACAACAATGTAAAGAAGAAGAAAACACCTCCTCTCTATTTCTTCTGTTTAATTGATAATTTAACAATGGCATCAAAAGGAGACACGTGGGAGAATGTTTAATCCTTTCCCCTGAGGTCAGTTTTTCATCTGCTGTGCTAAGTTGTCCTAAATTTTCAGGAAGCTTGTTGGTTTTTTAATTGCTCTAAGCAACATCGGTATTTCCCCCAAAGCGTTTCCCTCTTTATTTTATAAGTACATAGGATACAACGGGATGAAAATGCTAAGTTAACTCAAACACAGTTTTTTTGTCTATACCAGTTTTTCAAACTTCAAGGCTTCGGTTAGCCCGAGTAATGGTTCTCACGTAACCCCTTTCGAACTTGCACGAGGCGCAGTGAGTCCACAACATTTTGACCACTGTGATGACACGTTCTCGTTGTTAATAAGAATGCAGACCACGCTAAACCATATTCGATTTGTTAAGCAGCACATGAACAATCAATGTTCCACGCAGTCGATATCATATCTCTGGCTCTACTACTTTTTATTTCCGTGGACTTAAAACACTTTTTTTCGAAGATGAAAGTTTAAAATTGTTTTAGATTCCTAAAGACATGATATTGAATCAGTGGTACTCATGCAGCAATAAGATTTAAAGATACCGAAATGTATTACAATTGACGCTTACTCACGGCTTAGCAAACATTTTCTAATTCAGTCAGTGTGTTTTTCCTTCTAGCTCTACAAAACATCCTTCGTTTGATTATACATGTAATATTGGAGCTCCTGCGCGCCGAAGGCGCGCAAGCGGAGCTCCATACCCATATAGGAAAGAAAAGGAAACCCATGAATTGATTTTCTCACGGTTATCATGGCCAGCGGCATTGCTCGTGGGCGCGTGCGCACGACGACGACGACGACGACGACGCCGGAGTCGCGCACCAGCTAATAGGTCGACAGAGACACGCGCCCTTGGTTTATAGCGTCCTTCTTTGATATTTACGTGAACTAAACTGTGGTGTACCGCAGGGGTCTGTCCTTGGGCCTCTCTGATATGTTTTCTACACTTCACCAGTGGCTGATATCATAAAGATACACAGGTTTACGTACCATCTTTATGCTGATGATATTCAGCTCTATGTGTCTTTTCAATTAGGAAGTAATGATCTTCTCTCCTCTGCAAAATCTAGCATCGAAATGTGTGTAAATGAAATCAAAAATTGGATGATTCTTAATGGCCTTAAGCCGGCTTAATGAGAAAAAAACTGAGCTGTTATTACTCAGTTCACGTTATCGACCCAGTCCTTCATTGGAATTTGTTCGTGTTGGTAGTGAAATTATTCAACCGTCCTCTTCTGTTCATAATCTTGGAGTGATACTCGATTCCAGCGCTGATATGGAAAACCACATTAAAAAGATGTCCAAGGCATGTCACTTTCTTTTAACCAATGTTAGCAAGATAAGAACATATTTGGACCGTGAATTTGCTGAAGCAATTATTCATGCTTTTGTGACTACCAACTTGGATTACTGTAATGCGATCCTGTATGGACTACCTAATGTTCTCTTAAACCACTTACAGCTAGTTTATAATCGAGCAGCGCGTATCGTAACACTCACCAAGAAGTATGAACATATAACAACTAGCTTAATTGACCTACATTGGTTGCCTGTTGAATACCGCATTATTTATATAATCTTTTTGTTATCATATAAGACTATCAATGGACTTTCACCAAGTTATATATCCAATTTGCTCAGTTTTTGTGGCAGCTCCTACTTTTTACGTTCTCGCTCGGATAAGTTACTTCAAGTTCTGATATCGAAGCTGAAGTCTTATGATGATCGAAGATTGTTTATTGCTGGGCCTAAATTATGGAACAGAATACCAGTATCCTTAAGAAATGCAGATTCCTTGAGTTCTTTTGAAAAACACTTGAAGACATATTTATTTCACCAAGCCTTTTCTTGATTATAAATAGATTCTTATCTGATTTTTATACTTATTTATGTAGTTCTTAGAGTTTTCGAGTTAAAGATATATTTATATACTTCGATTGTTTTTGTTATTTTTAATATCACTACCACTGCCATCATTTATTCATTTTTTTTTTCTATATCTGTAATTCATGTTGTGAAGCGCCTACAACAGTCAGTGTTATAGACGCTATAGAAATAAACTTTATTGTATTATTATATTGGACATCCATGCCCCTGTCAAAACAAGGTATCCGTTGACCAGTATCACGTGACCGTATCGCGGGCTCACGTTTAGAGCTCGTCGAGTTTACGTGTTATTTTGAAGTTGACTACTGACTAAGTGCTGGTTTTCGATTGGATCGCGGACTCGTGTTATTGTAACTTGTTGTAAACAGGGCCGGGTTGTTCGGATGCCGGTTAACGCTAACCCAGTATTAAAAGTTAACCGAATTATAACTTTTTCTTCTATACAAATGTATTTCACTGCTTTTGTTTAAAACTCAAAACAGAAGGCCAAACAATATACAGAAACCCTCACCGCAAAGTTAAAAAACTCAAATCAAAATTCTACCTTATTCTGGGTTAGCTCGGGCTCTGAACAACCCTGTCCAGGAGCTACGCTTTTAGGTTTGGATAAATCTATATATTATGGATGTTGCATGCTTTAAAGGTAATTATAGTCGTTTCACTAAAAGTATAAAAAATATAGTATGAAATACCAAAATATTCAAATAAGAGTCATTCTGTAATTAGTTGGTTTTCTCTGATTTCTAGTGAACCTTTTGCTTTGGTATTGACAAGAAATTATAATTAATTATTAAGCAAGAAACCTTTGCAGATCATAAGCAGTGAAAGATAGGTGACGCTGTTAACCCTTTAGTACAAGAAAGAGAACTGACTTAATCATGAAACAAAAGTCTACAACTTACCTCAGAAGCTTCTCTAGACAATTAACGTATATTCATAAAATTTAACCTTATATGTCTAAATGAACAGACTTAACAACTGCAAATCTTCTTCAGCTTACACCAATGCACTGATATATGTGGAATTAGAATTAGTCCTAATCTTATTTATGTTAGAGTTTGACCCACAAGCAAGCTAAACGTCAGACATACAGACAGTAGTTCTATGATAAGAAGTTTGTGTGTACAATGACCTTGAGGACTTGAAATCTTTACGCCAGGGTCGACAGCAAGGTACAAGGCGGGCGAATCCTCTGCGAAACTGTTCACTTAGAAAACCGTACAACACGGGATTCACTGCACTGTTAGAGTACACCAGCACGTGGCAATAGGACATCAAAATCCAGATACCCCTTGGAATAAGAAGATATCTTAATATTGCTTTAAAAGATAAAAACAAGAAAACCGAAAATGAACACGATTTCAGAACTCGATAAATTTTGCTTATGACTTCTACAGCTTTGTTTCAGGGAGGTGACTACTCTAAGTGTTTAAAAAACCGTCCCTGACTGACGTATCGCGAATATACTTTGCACCTCACGTCTTTTCCTTGTCTACAGACCTACACTGCCTGGTTTAGCCATCTCGGCAAAAAAAAGTTAGAAGGAGAGAGAGTGAAAGAACTGAGGTAATTTTCATTTATACATGATAACACTGGGATAAAAGAAGGAAACCACTATAGCATTATCTAACAGTAACAAACCGTAATCCCACAAATTACTCTCTAGAACAAAGGATAACCATACAAAAGTGCTTAAAATATTTTTAAATTCGATATACTTACTTAAATTGCTTCCCATCTCCAAATTCATACCACAGATATGTGATATGGTATGGCAAAAAACACAGGAAGTAGAGGACCACCACAACTATCAACATTCGTACCACCTTCCCTTTGGCTTTTGCTGTCCTAAATCCCTCACTGTCTGAAGTTTCCCTTGCTGCTTTGTTAAGCTTCATTACAATAACCGTATAGAACACGGCTATCGTAGGCAATGGTATAGCATACGTTAGGCAAAATGATAACACGGTATATACTTCTCGAAATGTCTCACTAGGCCAGCCGTCCTCTAAACATAAGGGACCACCATCGTTCTCTTCTAAATGCATGACCGCGAGAATAGGAAGGCCAATTAGAAGTGCAATCAGCCATACCACAGCGATAATAAAACGGACCTGATAAAGTGAAATGCGGGGCTCGTAGGGATAAGCTATCGCTCGGAAACGATCTGAAAGGAAAAAAAAAATACAATCTTCAGTTGGTGTTATTTTAAACTGTTATGCATTATTTGACTCTGAACTCGAGTGAAAACTCTTTCCCATTGTTTGAGTGTAGACGATGGCAATCCTTGTTTCGTTGACTGGTTAGTCTGGCAGTGTTGTCTTCTTTTGCACGAGATGTATAAATTTATCCAACAGTGAACAATTTTGATCCAGATAGCTTCAAAGCTGGTGAATGCGACTCTACGGGAGATTTTTGTATAAGCCTGGCCAAGGACTATTGATAAATATATTAAGTCACCAATACTTACCAAGACTGATAGCTGTTAATGTTCCTATTGAAGCCATGACAGATATCGCCTGGGTTGTTGGAATAATCTTGCACAAAGCGTAACCAAACGGCCAGTAAGTAAACTCAAAATAAAGAACGGTGAAAGGAATGCATAAGATACCCACGCTCAAGTCTGCCACAGCCAGGTTTGCAATAAGATATCCTGTAACTGAGAAAGAGGACAACGTGAGAATTACGAAGATAAACGCAGAATTTCCAATATTGACAATAATAATGTTGTGACATGTTTAGTGTGTTTTCACCGTCTGCTTACTTAAGGAGCTTCATCACGCTGAATGTGCATCTTGAAAAGTTAGGCATAAATTTTTCAAGTTCGTCGTTTGTAATCCGTGTTAATCTTCTCCATTCATAACCTTCCTTGTTTCTTTATAGTTTATTATTATCTCTTTGGTGATTTTCTACGTTAGGAAAGCGCTATCTTCAGGTTTACTTCAATTTAAATGTAATTTTGTGCGCGCCCAAATAACTCAAAATACCGTGACTGAGCTCCTTTAAGGGCGCAAGAGGTAGACTTTAGGGGTAAAACCATGCACTAAAACGATAATTGATAAACTGACGATATAATACCCCGTCCATTTATTTATTTATTTTATTTTATTTATTTATTATTTATACACGGTTAAAAACATTAGGTCTCAATATACTAAAAGGTATAATAAAAAATACTAATAATCTACCAATAAACAAACTATGCTAAATATTAATTAATTAATTTTAATTAAGTAAGTCCTAAATTAATCATTAACCTAACCCTGTTTTCCATGGAATGCCGTGTCTCATTTTGTAATTTACGATGTCGTGATTACAGTAGAAATTTGTTTTTTGAATTGATTAAGAGATTTTATCATCCTGAGATTGCAGGGTAGGTTGTTCCAGAGAGCTGCACCACTATAACTAAAACTGTTTTTTAAATAGTTAGTTTCGTGGAAGAGGTACAACCAGTTTGTTTTCGGAATCCCTTAAAGAATAACGCGTTCCATTGCGTTTTAGAAATTTAGACGATAGGTATTCAGGAACCAAACCATTTAAAGATCTATATACCATCAAGTCCATACCAAGTGTCAAGTCAAAACATATTTAAAATCTTGGTTGCAGTCAGGTGCAGAAGATGGAAAGCTGATATTGTATATACTATCCTGTATGTCCAATTTATTCCACACTTGTCCTTTCATGCATCTTAGAAAACAGTACCTCTAGCAGTACACCAATGTTTAATCTTTACATATTTGAGAACTGAATACAAAACATAAATGTCAAAACCGACGAAGCAAAGTGAAGATAAAGTAACTAAAAATAAACTGAACAGTTTTTAAAACTTAGCCACTGGTTCAGGAAAAGTACTGGTTCTCAATCTAATGCCCACACACTCATTTATACTTCATCCTTTCAAGTTACAAACACGGTTAGTGTGCTTTTTAGGCGTTTTGTTATTATGACATGTTTAGAACGCTTACTAAAGGCCATGAACCACGTTAATATATCGAGTAACCTTCTACAGCATAAATTCCACATTAACAGCTTCAATTTTCTTCTTGATAATGCAGTCAAGATGGCGTCGATACGTCCCAGTCATTCCTTCTCTGTTTTTCAATATTAGTTGCATTTTGGAATAATTTCTTATTTGTCATGTTTAGGTTTCCCTTTAACGGTGGTTTGGTTAATTAACTTCACTAGCGAAGAGCAATTTTCCGTGATAGAGCCATCTGTCGGGTCCCGGGTGTCGGGTATACCACCTCGATTAGCGTATCGCGTATCGATTGGCGTATCAGACAAAAGGCAATCATGGTAAGTATACTATAGTTTAAACAGAACAAATTGCTTTGGATTGAAGTCCTGTGTACTCGGGTGGCATGTCTTCTAGGACGTCACAAATGGTACCATACCGCGCATACAATAGCTCTTGCCAATGAGCACGAGAACAATTCAACACTGTACCAATACAAACCCATGCGATTGACATGGCTATATGTCCGATGGCCGTCTAATTAAGTTTCCTGATAAAATTATTTTCTTTCCGTGTTAGACACTTTCAAACAGATAATGACTCCTTTCGATCCGTTATGAGTTGCAGAATTTTCATATAGATAAACCCGTGCAAAATTTAATTAGCACCTCGGCCGGCCTGAGGTTAATTAAAAATCAATAAAATTATCCATAATAAACCGCGTTGTACGGTAATAGATCAACGATTACCTCGAGCAGTTATGTGTCATTAATTGATTAATGTTTAGGAGCGAGGAAAGACGTTAATGATGACATTTACCGTCGGTCTCATCAAAGGATGGACGGCATCGCTTTAGCCATAATGTAAAGCAATTAAATTCAACTGAGGTAGCACTGAGAAACGTTCATCTGCATTTAACCTGTTGGCTCTGATAAAGTGCTTTATTAAACTAGGGTCATCAGACAGCTCAAACTATGTGAATGAATCCTGAATGTCTTGGAATGTCACGAAATCACAAATGGCGAAAGTTGTTCTGGATTCCGAGGGAATTTAACACCGCCCGGTATCAAGCCCGTTCAAGAATCTGTTTACCCCGTATTGTTTACGCATGTTCTAAAGCCTAAAACGTTTACAAGCTCAAGTGAGAATGGAAAATCTCAAAACTAAGTTACACTGAAATACCTTTTCCACAGTCGGGCATATCTTAGATTTCTTTGTTTCATGCCACAATGAAGTGGTGAAGTTATGCGAAGTTTTTCGGCCACTCAAAACGCGTCATTCATTACTCAATTCATTATTTCAGGACATAATTTCAAAGTTAATACAACCTTTGACAATGAGTCACAAAAAAGCCATTTCCTCGCTGCCAATCGGGTTTCAAACTTAGGCGGTGTGCACATCGAATGAACAAGCGCGTGTTTATATTGCTAGAAAGGTCTGCGAATATAGTTTGTTGACATACTTTCATCGATTACTAACCGAGAGTGCCCAGATGTCATTTCTCGTGACTGGCTAAAAAATAAAGAGAAAAACATGGAAGAGTCACAATGTTTTCACCTGCAGCCTAGCTATAAAACGGAATACCTTCTAAATGCTTTCGGATGTTGTCAGGTCATTAAATACAATTATTGAATAAAGCTGGTGCCAAAATGTTGAAGGTGTGTCATTCGTTCAGTCAGGTGGAGTCTTGTATCGCTGAATTAAAGCTGGTCTTTACTCCCGAGCCAAGAACAAATTGCAAATGAAAATTCATGAAAAAAACTAAGCTCGAGTAGTTTACAGACTTGTGGAATTTTTCTATGAAGTGTGTTATGTAAACGTCTTTTGAATTGAGTATTTAAACACTTGACCTCAGTCGGGTTATGACTTCTCTCGTCTGAGATTTCTTAATTTATTGGATAACCTCGGATAGTCCGTGCTCACTTTACCAACACAACAACCGAACTGGCCTAGTGTATATTTCGTAAGTGAAGTGAAGCATAACGACAAAAATAAACAGCAAAGAACGCATTATATTTTAATAGTTTACAAATGAATATTTCCTGATCTTAGTTTGATAATCCGCAATCAATTCCTTCCTTGTTACGTTCTATTAGTGGCTTTTTAAGGCATTAAAGCGATTATCTCTTAAAGATGCACCACCTTCCCTGTGGTTTGACTCTGCCGTGTAAAGCCGCTTACAGCATCAAGGAAAAGACCCTTTAAATGTTATCACGAATTTACCTATGCCTCACGCAGACAAGGCACAACGTAACCGAAAATAGCAGGTAAGCGCTCAAGTTACCAATTGCTGGATTCAAGGACTTCTTGATCATGAAAACAACCTAAACAAAAGGCAATACTTTATGTTTTGATTGAAATAGTGTTAATGTAGGCAACACATTGTAAGTAAATGTGTTCATCGGTTTCACACATTTTTTAAGTGCCTCGATAACATCTTCGCTATCTATGACGTGGCCGGAATACACACCCATATCTCACGCCGTGACTTGCCATATAGTTAGGATAGATTTATAACTTTGTTTCACTTACCAGAATGTAGTTCTCGTATCTTGTAGACAACAGCGAGGACAGAGACATTCCCAGTGATGGTGACGAGAAATATGATTACATACACAATTAATCGAAAGATATTCGACGCCAGTGGCTCTGAAGTCGCTTGTACAGCAGACACATTAGCATTGGCAAGTAAGTCTGTTACATTCGTGGGCTCCATCACATCAGAAGTTCTTTAATATTAAACCACACACGTTCTGCTCAACCCTGCTACACAGATATCGAAACCGCCCCTTTGTTATGTCAAACCAGCGTCGACCTTTTTGGACTTCTGAAAACAATATAACTAAAACTTAGTGCAATATTGGTTTTAAATAACAGTTCCTATTCCTGTGTCGGAAATCGCCTCATGGGCTTTAATTTCGTTCTGTCCAGTGCTTAAAAGGTGTCCACTAAGCCGTATCCCGCCGACTCTTGTGTTGACTTTTCCTTACAAATCCTTCACAAGCCTAATATTTATTCAGTTGACTTTTCTTTTATCCTGGAATCCGCTGGAGAAGTAATTAGTTCGCAATAATGAGCTTTCCGGTGTGATCGAAAACCAGAAATATCTCTGAAGTAATTAGCACCTCTCTAAAGCATTCAGTCGACGCCTCGTCTTCCCTGTTTTTGATGTAAACAACTAGAAGTTGTCAACAAAGGTCTTTTCTCCAAGAAGCAATTTCCTCTCTAATGTAAACGTACCTCGAAAACCGACACTCCCAGTCAACCACACGCGTGACGATATCTTATGAATGACGCAGGATAATTCTGGCTATTAAAAGATTGGAACTACTGAGGAGAAAATGATATTCGCATGTAACCAAAAAACCTGTCAACCTTCTTTGGCTGTTTGGTACTTGTTTGGGCATCTGTTGTCCTAAGTACGAACTCCACAAATTCTAATGCTCTTGCTATAAAATTACACTGTATGTATCATATGCCAAGCATTCCATTTAGATGCCTCAATTACAGGGGGCCACAGGTAGAACTCTGTTTTCACCACTTTGTGAGGAAGTGGTTGAATAAGGCTCATCTGTGATCTACATCTAACGTCGCGTAAAAACAAGCATTTGACAAAATTACGTTCACCAGAAAGAAAAATGGTTAACTGATGCCAAGTCTATTGGTCTTTTGCTGATGCTGATTCGCTGCCACTGTTGTTTTCACCAAGATTGCTCGCAATCACGAGAAAGACGAGCGATGCCACATAAGACACCTAGCTGTCGCCTCCTCAGCTCTTTAGACAGTGCAGATGGAAACTATTCTTCTGGCTCACATTTCGATGACCGCCACTTCCCATTCAATTATGTATTTCGTCGCTTGCCTGCTTACTTGTGGGCATAAGAAAATAAAAAGAGAGAACATTGGTCGCAGTCTGATCAAATAATTTAAGAAGACTTTTTGGATTTTCCAAAGGTGTGAATTTAAGGTCGTGAAGGGAGTGCAAATGTAGTCAGTGGCATGACCCATTTATTGGATTGAAACGAAGTTAATTAGACAAATAAATAAATAAATAAATAAATAAACAATAAATAAATAAATAAATAAGCTCGATTCCCACCACACGGCTGGTAATTAAGCCTTCCTGCTTGTCTTGTGCAGTATTTTAATGTTTGTATACAATATAAACGCTTAATAAATGGGTGACATTTTATCTATGAATTTTTCACATGTGTTGTCCAAGTTTTTTCGTTTTCTTTTTCGCTTTTCATTGTCCTGTGCATTTTCCATATACATGCCACGTATCCTGGTCTTACTCAATTAGCAACTAATTAACGCTAAGCGATTTATTTTATGTTGGCAAGATTTCAGGAATCCAATTTTATGAGGCCTAAGGTTGACGAGCTAAGGGACACCTGAAATTTCAGAAAATGTTGTGATGTCAACTCACAGTTGTTTATTACGCTGTTCTTAGTTGAATTTTTGTTTGCGTTTTGTCAGTCGTCAGTTGTCATGATGCTACTCAACACTCGATATATCAGTTACCAGTTAACCCTACGGAAATTTAGCCTGTTCCAAGCTCTCGGTAGTTTAGGGACGAGCGAAAAAAAAAAGAAGGCGAGCGAGAGGAAAAAAAAAACGAGGGAGGACTAAGGCTTCCTCGCCTTAGTTGTCCCTCGTTGTTTCTTTTGCTCGCTATTTTTGCTATTTTTTTCGCTCGTTCCCAACTACCGAGAGCACGGAACAGGCTAATAGAAATTTTACTTTGAAAGTTTCAAGCTCCTTGAGGAGTGTTAAATTGTGAGCCTGATTACTTCTCTGGAGTTTGGTCAAGCCGTCGTTTTGTCGCAAGGTATCTTACTGCCTATGAGTCTTTACTTAGTGCTGGCATTTTGTAAGGTTTTCCCTTGATCATTGATACCTGTTTGTTCATCCGGGTGGAGGGAGGCACTGTGTCCGGTTCAACGGCTGCGCGAGCCTAGTGAACTCTCGACCTCAAACGCTCTACCGTACACCAATGCACTGCTTAGTTTTCGAAATCACAACTCCAGGTCAGGCCCTGCTCCACCCATGGTGCACAGATTATAGTTCTGTACAGAGCGTGTAGCTGATAGCTCAGAATTGGTATATCTGATTTTACTGTGAGATCTGAAGTAGCTAAGAATAGCTGAGATTTCGTCACCCGCGCCACCCTCAGAATACATTGGGTGATCAAAAATGGGAGCACTGCAGTCTTTTTCAGCTGGATGCTTGGTGAAGGTTCTAGTTTGTAAAGTTAACAATAATATTTTTGAGTATAATATGTCTATCATGATAATGCCAGTTAACAAACCAACGGCAATTAAACTACTATTACCATGATGCAGTACTTGAAGTTTAAAGTTTTATATCCTTATTTGGAACATTGTGACTGTTTAAAACTTAGTGATGCATTACCTGAAAATACAGCCCTTATCATTGAAGCGTGATAGGTTTAACTAATTAGAAGCCGTGTCTACTGTCCTGGCCCGGGTTGTTCGAAAGGTGGATAACGCTTTCCACTGGATAAATCACTATCCAGTGGATAGCGTGGTTTGTTTTGTTAACACCTTATCCACTGGATAGTGATTTCTCCGGTGGATAATGTTATCCAGCCTTTGAACAACTGGGGCCTGATATCCTGCGATATTAAGTCACTGACTTGATATGGTCCGATATCATGCTCACTTAGGTATAATAAACAGTCTGGTCAAAATATTTTTAACGAAATCGTGGACCTTGTTGTCAACCCACAGACAGACCCGATGTGTATGTTGGACATGTTAAAGCAACCTGCTTGTTCTAGTACACACCCCAGTTTACTTTTTTAGAACGCGAAATCTTATAAAGCAGAATGGGTAATCCAATGTAGTACATTGGTCAGCCTGCAACTTTGCTACGGATTGCCACTGCCTACACTATAGCACCTAGGCGTCCTAAACGTAATCTATAGGCTAATCGACAGCCTTTAAAACAAGTTCACATGGAATGGAGTGGTCATACTCTTTCCTATGTCACAAGTTTTGTATGTCTCTTAACATGTTACCATAAAAAGTTCCCAATATTAAAGGAAGGATGATGATGGCAGCATATTTTCCAATTTAAGCAATTGGAAAGAAGAAGCCTGAAAAAAATCAGGGCTTCAACGGGACTCGAACCCGTGACCCCCACGATACCGGTGCGATTCTCTACCAACTGAGCTATGAAGCCACACATTGGGAGCGAGGTCAATTTATTGAGTTCATATGGTTCAATGGTTCAATGGTTCATTTATTTCACACTATTTACATAAAGTTAACATAGGAAAAAAGTATAGTTACAATACACGATTACAAGATAAAATAATTACAATACAGGTTAAAAAATGTGTATGGTGTTGAGGAATGAAATGATGTGATGTATACATGAAATAATTCATATTTGAACTCGAACCCGTGTCCTCCGCGATACCGGTGCGATGCTTTACCAACTGAGCTATGAAGCCACACATTGGGAGCGAGGTCAGTTTATTGAGTTCTTCAGGTTACGGGTTTGAGTACCGTTGAAGCCCTGGTTTTTTCAGGCTTCTTCTTTCCAATTGCTTAAATTGGAAAATACACTGCGATGATCATTCTTCACTTTCATCTACAACCGCATTTCAAATACGAATTATTTCATATATACATCACATCATTTGCAATATTGTTTGATTTTTTTATCGTCAGTTCTCGCAATAACTATGTTTAAATGTTCGTTTGAACAAGGAAGCTTAATACTGACAGAAGCCCATGATCAGGAAGACTGCTTTTTGTGTGGACTTTGGAAAGTCACATCTTCTTTGAAATGACACTCGGGAATCATGCTTTTCATCCATGTGCACGTGGGTGTACTGTTCAGTTTCATCGGATAGAACTCATACGAGAACTCATAGTTCGTTGAGGAGAGAATCCTCTTCGGCTCCCACCGTGAATGGCTCTTTTAAAACCTCTTTTGAACTGGTCGCCAAGGAACGCATACAGAACTGGGTTGGTTGCACTGTTACTGTACATAAGGACTTGGAAATAAGACTGTAACATGTACATGTATCTGGGGATGAAAGATCAAAAATTATCTCAGCTAGAAAAAAAATTGAAAATTGAAAACCACATCTTACTGAAAAAATGACAGATGATGTTCTTGACATGACTGAACAGAATAGAAAGGAACATACATGAAGCATAACTGTGTTTACCAATTTTTCTTAGGTAGAGTATGATAAGTTAACTGCAACGATGTTGATTTTCTTCATCGACGCCACGCATTTCTTTTAATGCTAGGTCTCGGAATAACCTAACGGTGGCCTCATGGTTAGTGTGCTCGTCACCGGATCGAGCAGTCCGAGCCATGGCCGAGGACATTTCGTTGTGTTCCCCCAGGCTTAGGCAAGATACTTTACTCTCACAGTGCCTCTCTCCACCTAGGTGTATAAATGGGTACTGGCGGATTAAATGACGGGGAGAAGCCTTGTGATGGACTATCTTCCCACCCAGGGAGGAGTAGAAATATTTCTAGTCGCTTCATGTGACAGAAACAGCGGAAAGTTCCGGCCTGATGGGCCACTTGGCTCGTATGCAGACATAACATTTAACTTCCTCGGAACATGGTGGTATTATATCAAAATAATGCCCAATGCCGAACGGGGACTTTTTAAGTTCTGCTATACTTGACGGCTAGTGTGATTGAGAATGGCGAGATGTGGATCACTAACTCAAAAAAAAAAATGGTTAGAGTAGTATAAGCAGAAGCTGAGTGAAATTGGCCTGCGAACACCTTAGAGTAGTACGAGAGGAGAGTACATGAAGAACAGGCTGATAAAAGTAAGCATGTGAAGCAACCATTGCAGTTTATTATTTTAAAAAGCATTTACTCAATTGATAGCTTTAGGTGTTTTGTTTTAATTATATTTATAGCTATACCTGACAGCTTTAAGTGTTATTTGTGGAGGCTAATGACCAACCATTAATGGTTGACATTCTTGATCTAAAGCTCCTCCTAGTAGAAGCAATTGCTTGTTTGAATCCCAGTTTGAACTGATCTCCCATGAATGCATAGAGCACAGGATTGGAAGCACTGTTTGAGAACATTAAGACACTCGAGAAGCTTTGAAGGATTGGATAGAACCTGTAGAGAAGGCAAATAGCTTCAAGTAAGTCAAGAAGGCACAGGTCGGCATGATAGGCTGGTAGTGGGCTTGCGCTTGCATTTAGAGAATAAGTTAAAAGGTCAGTGAGCATTAGCAGTCAGTTTGCGGCTTGTAAAAAGGTGACTCATTTTGATGCCGGGCAATGTGTTGTACGTTTGGATGATACATATTTACTATCGAGGGACTTGAGCAACCGTTACATTTCTTAATTTAGGACAAACAAGAGCGTTACCTGTCCAATGAGCCCATTAGTTCCCGGATTTAGTTGTAACGAGATAAAAGCCCAATAGTGTTGTCCAATCAGGAATTAGAAGAGCCACTATACGATAGCAGCTAGGCCAGCGTACTATTAAGTGATTTGGTTGGGTGAACATAGTGTCAGTTTTTGTAACAAGGTGGAATTCCTGGTGGAATTGGCAAATTGTAGCCGAACAACATAATGAAACACAACAGGTCTTATCCATTCATAATTCGACTGGACGAGGCACTTGCTCATGACAACAGTATGTAGGCTTTCAGCATCTTTTTAATGTACAATGATATTACTCTTACTATTATTACCTTAATGTCCCAGTTC
This sequence comes from Micromussa lordhowensis, assembly GCA_964020085.1. Taxonomy (NCBI): domain Eukaryota; kingdom Metazoa; phylum Cnidaria; class Anthozoa; order Scleractinia; family Lobophylliidae; genus Micromussa; species Micromussa lordhowensis. Next base: position 32,985,865 of record OZ026595.1, read on the forward strand.
CTCCCACCAAACGGGTATATATATACAAAGAAGATAATCAGTTGTGTACAACAGACTACAATAGTTCACTAAAATAAAGTAACAATTGGAACTTACGTGGATTTGTATCCCCCGAAGTCCATCATAAAATACAAAGTGTGAAATGGAAGGAAACACAACGCATAGCACACAACCACGGCTGCCAACATTTTGATGATCCGCTTTGTAGCTTGGGCCTGGGTAAAGCCTGGCCTATCAGCTGCCTCTTTGATTGCTTGACGAAGTTTTATTCCGATTTTCATGTAGATAAGTATCATTATTGGAAGAGGGATGGTGTAGGTCAACGCAAAAGTGCACAACAAGTATATTTTTGAGTAAGGCATCCCCGTAGTTTGTGGCCAAATTTCCAAACATGCCACACCACCCGTTGGCTTGGGGATGATTGCCATGACTCCCAGCAGTGGGAATGCTGGCAGAAGAGCAGTCAGCCATATCAGAAGCATGACGAGCTTGCCTTGGTACCTTGAAATGCGCATGCCGAATGGATACACTATGGACTGATGACGATCTGTGGATAAAGAGACACATCATTGGGTTATAAAGTTGCTGACTCGGTTCCATTTGAGAATTTAGAAGACTTGAAGAAAAAGGTGTTAGGGACTACCAAACAAGTGGTTTATTATACAGTCATGTAAGTGTGCAGTTACTTTTGATCCTTAAATACTCAACTGGTCTGCCTCCTGTCAGTTGGGACTTTAAACCGTATTAGTTTATTTACATTATTTGTTTTATTGCCCGTTTCCACTGGCCCTGAAAAGCCCCATTTGAGGAGTGTTCAATTAAGATATTTATTTAAGATATCTATGAATATTAAGACCAGATAGTTTGACGAAACCAATTTGCTATTATATAAACTCTTGCTCTTAGGCCATCGAAGCTTGTTTGTGTTATTTTCTCAATTTGCTATTATTTTTACTGTGAACTTTTTTTCCTTGGTTACTCTCTACATCTATCAGCAGGATACATTGTGACATTAGTTGGGCAACTACCTCAACCGACAGCCTAAATGTTGTTTATTTTTGTTATATATAGGAGCTTGTTAATTAATAAGTCTTACCTATTGAAATGGCCAACATGGTTCCTACTGATCCCATAACAAAACAAGACATGAGTGCGGGAAGGAGTTTGCACATCACTGCACCAAACGGCCAGTTGAAATTGAGCTCAAAGTAAACAACAGTAAATGGAATACAAAGCATTCCAACTCCTAGGTCGGCAACGGCCAGATTTGCAATCAGAAACCCCGTTACTGCAGAAACAAAGTATTCACGTTTTACTGTTGACATTTACAATTACGGATTAGCGCGGCATTTGTCTAATACCCCATTCACACCAACCTGTTAAACATGTTTAAAAGTGGTTTCACTAAACAAGGTTAAAATTTAGTTGCTCATACCATACACACCCCACAACTTAACAAGGCAAAAACATGTTTGAATAAAATATGTTAGCAAAGAGGTTTGAAATTTGTCTTCTCAAAATGACTGCAAAGGGTAATCGACAAATGATTAACTTGATTTAGTTAAACTTGTTTAGTTGGTGTGAATGGGGTATCAGATTCTGTATTACTGAAATTGTTCCTAGTTAATATTTATAAAACTGGAGGAAGTTATAACGAACTGCATAATTTATGAAACACGATATAGAAATTTCAAGATCTTATAAGCAAATGCAATACCATCTGATAAACCAAAACAATTAAACTATGGTTCAACATAGAAAAATCGAGTGGTTTTACGAAATAAACGGCGTTATAGCTGCGGACTTTCTAAGGGACCCAGAGATCTTAATATCTTATCCTGTCTTGCGATAACGGTAAAAGTGTTTAAAGTGAACGTTAATTTTTCTTTTACTGCAGTTCGGCATCGAAGGCAAAGCTTTTAAACTGGATAAAAAAGTCAAGGATATTGCATTACAGTACAACTCGCGCGTAAATGGTTTTACACATGTAAACAGATGCTCAGCCTGTTTCTGATGTAAACTATTTGCTTCTTGTTGAAAGGTACATATGATTTGTAATCAGGATGATATTTTTTTCTGTAATATAAATTAGCAAAGTCACAGTACTTGGTGGGGGTTGTGAATATCCGAAAATGTGTTACCACAAATGGCAAGGAGAATTATCGTTTTTGTTTGCTGAGGTCCAAATTCCTGCAGGCTTGCACCAATAACTACTGATAGTTTGGACCACAAGTTGATCATCAAGAGGATTTACTTAAAAAGCCGTCCATTAGCGTTATCAAGATTGAAAGGAAGTGGTCTAGGTAGAATCAGCAATCTTTTTGCAACATAGACACATGCGGGTGGTCAAGTAAATACACCCGTTTTTATAATTTTCCTAAAGAAAGAGAAAAAAGCCCAGGTTTGAGGATCATAATGATGAGGTAGTCTCAAAAAAATGTCATGCGTTTCCTTGTTGCCTAAGCTGTAGATTGTCTTTCTTCCATAAGAATATCATGTGTGCTGATGTTCAGCACGATTTTGCGCAACACTGAAAAAAGTTCGGTTTGGTAGATTCTTCATGTCATTATATCTGAGCAATCTTTCGAGAAGATTGTTGAATTTCATAACAAGATGCCGAGTGTCTTTTAGAGATGACAAAAACTGAAACGTTGATTTTACCTATGAAATGTGAAATAGTTATGAGAATATAGATCAATAGTTTAAAAACTCTTTATGTCCGATATAGAAGTGAGTATTTTCGAGCCTAATTTGCTTTTCCAGTTCCTCAAACTGTGAGAACAAAAATCTTGCACTTATAACACAGGTCATGAAAACTTTAGATGAAATTTCCTGAGGAACATTCGACGGAGTAATTAAAGTAATGACTCGGACGAACGAAGCAAACGCCCTTTTGCCTATCTTTTTTAATGTTCAATGAGACAGCCTTTAAATAAAAGACGGAACTGCAATGTACTCATTGTGTATAATAAACACATTAATCCAAAGTTCCCTGTTCGACTCAAAGGTAGCAGAAGGAGAAGTTAATGCTTATGCAGCAGGACATGCCTTTTTACAATACCGTAAGACCAACGTTCTTTAGCATCCGGTCATGATTAGTTAGTGCTTAATTGATGGTGGTTCACTTTTGCCTTGAGAAAAGATTTGAAGAGGCAATCGTCCCCAAGTTGAACGAATTTGTAGTTATGAAAACACTAAAACTATTTTCTTAAACGTCTTTGATTCAATAGATTCTTCCGTTGTCATTGTTCCTTTTCCTTCTTTGTTTTACGAGTGTTTGTTTTTCGTCTTTTCTGATACGGCAATTTCTACACTAATCGACTCGCATTCAAAATACGGGAAAGGAAAGCGGTCACTAAAGATATATAGAGATGCCGAGAAAGAGGTTTTAAATAAAAGATCTCTTGGAAGTTCTGCAAATTACATGCTTGACAAAAATGCGCAATACCAGGAATGTGTCGGCTGCTGGCCGGTCAACATTGAAAAACTAAGGTTAATGGAGTTAACGTTCAAGTAAATATTCATGTGTACATAGCCAAGCTAGAAATGGGGCTGTCTTGTTTGCCCTTGAACAGAAACTTGTACACCTTTCGTAAAACGAGTGCGTTGATGCGGCGCGCCTTGAAGCTCGACGGAAACACCACTGAGGTAGAAAGTTGACTAAGAAAAGTAGGGTAATGACGATTATCTGAGAGCCGATGATTACATTGCATCATGCTCAACTTAATCTTTCGTGTTGTATATTAGTAAAGTATACGAATTATGTATGCATCATTCGGCCCTGATTGTCGTTTATCCTGTCAGCATTTAACCGGTGTACTGTTTAGGCGCGACGGCTGAAAAGGGTGGACTCACTAGTACTGCATACCTTAAATTTTAGAAGTACAATGCTCTAAGGGACGTTTGTTTATACATGTAGTTGATATTACTTTCAAAATATAATTTCCTATTTAATTTTAACTCTATTGCTGGCAGCGACGCCAGAAGAAAGGTTGTATGGATTTTTTTGGGACGACAAAGGAGCTTAATCAGCAGGGTACTTGGTTTATCATTCCTTTCGAATTCTGTAATCCTCTTAGCAGCTTTCTTTTAAAATACCGCAAGTTGAAACAAAGAATTGAAAGGTCTTACCTGTATGCAGTTCTCGTGTTTTGTATACCACAAAGATAACGAGAGCGTTTCCAAAAGTCGCCAGCAGGAATATAATCACGTACAACGTTAAGCGAAAAATTCGAAGAGCCAGTGGTTCCACGATGTAGACCATCTCAGTTGGCCCTTCTGTAACGTCGGTCTGGTTTGGTGCCAGAGAGCTATCCATTTTCTGTGATTAAAATTAGTCTGCTTTGCTCGAGTAGTACTTATGATGATCCACGCCTGATCAGATGTCCCAATGACTTGCTTTCAAAAGAATTACTATTAGGTTTGTATATTTCATCCTTGGACCAACTTGGACCCATCCGTTTTGACATCTGCTTTGACGGGACCCTTTTAGCTCTTTAGCTTTTAGAGAAGTTATGCCTTTTTGTGTGTTGTAATGCGACCTCCGAGTTTACTTACATAACAAATAAACGTCCATTAAAGGAAACAGGTTAGATTTGTTTCCTGATTACAAGGCGGTTAGGGGCATTTTCTTCCCTTTCAACTTCAGCAGGGATTCAACTTTGAAGAGCTTAGTGCTGAAATCTCGAGTTAAATCGTATTAAGAAACCCTTGGAGATGTCAGATCGTATCATTTTAATAGGTATTTAAAAAGCTGAGACAGGCTTTGTTGATAAACGAAGAACATGTACTAGTCTTTGTGCTCTACGTAAATGGAGCGCTAAATTTTACAAACACGGATTAGTATTGTGAATATTCGATTGTCAAGATAGAAAAGAAAACATGAATGAAATTCAATTTGGCAAGGTCCTATCCCTGTGACCCCGTAGAGCTATACAATCATCTCAGACTGTATTGTCCACCTTTTTGGGGTCAAAACGCTGTATTCAATAATTGTCACGTAGCACTGTCAATCTCAAAAAGAAAGGAAAGCGATTCAGCATTACCGTCAGAAAGAAAGGACCCAAACTAATTAAACTATCGGTAATTACGAAACGTAATACTACCACTTCTTCTGAATGACGCACATCAAAGACATCAAGCCCTTTGATGCCCGGAAACGTTCAGTTTTATAATTTGACAAAAGGTTTTCAGTGGTACGTCTGGCACGCCAACCTAAACGTATTAGACTGGTTGAAGTTAGATAAAGTACCAGGAGCAAATGCAAGGTATACATATCGTGAAACTCTTATTCTACACCAGGTAGATCAAAAGGAAGCAAAAGAAAACTATCACTTTGAGCTGAAATACATTTATTGTCAAAACAAGTCTGTTTCTTGAATCATTTCATTTGTTTTCAGTCCTTTGGTGATGAGTTTACTGCATTTTTAACAGCGATCTGTATGCTCAATATTGGCAAAATACCCATAAAGGGTTACAGTATGGGCCAGATTCTTCTGTGTACAAAGAAAACGAAACAGGGAGCAATTCGAAATACTGATTAACAGCTCGTTTCCATCGCTCCCGACGTACCGCTTTGGAGAATGAGGTTAGCTAAGCTGGTTACAATCGCAGGTTGATTGGTATACATGTTTCATTCAAGAAACTAAACCCATGCAGGCATAAACTGGCGATGACAAACACTAATTGGTAATTAACTAATGAGTCATTGCGTAATCGACTGAGCAAATTTCCATCACATATTTACCAAGAGAAAAATGATCTAAGACAACCAGACCTTAATCTTTCAAACTCCGCCGTATAAAGTAACTTGTGACTTAACAACAGGAAAAAAAAAAACATCGTTAACATTTCACTGCACGACGTGGGCTTTACACGAAGACATGTCCAAACTGCAAGAACATAGCTTTTCAGCTGAGAACGTTTCTGTTTGAGAAGCAGTATCTGAACATAAAACATTTCAGAATTCGACTTGCTCGTCGCTGCTAATTAAAGTCAGATAAGGTGTATCAAAAGATAGATGACTTAAAACAAGGTATCAACGAGAGGCAGAGAAAAGAACGCTTTCACTAAATTTTCACCTTTAATAAAGGTTTTCTTGCCAGCAGCTCTAGTCTGTAATATACAACTTCCCGGTAGAAACAGGTTGACGTCTAAAATAACCAATTTTACGACCCAATTTACCAATTAAATGTGCTTGCTTGTAGCTTATGACATAGTCTGCACACGCGCTCAGGTCAACACTAAAGTAGATATAAACATTAAAATGTTACAGAGCATAAAATTACCAAATTCTTCAGAAGAAAGCGAGACATACGTGGCCGGCCACACCTGTCTCATACTATGCGAGAACCTCTGTTATATTATAAATATTTCTTTCACATCGTGAAAGAACTGTACATGTATTCTGTTGGATGTTCATAAATAAAAATTAATCATGCTACCTTTTTCCCGATACTTTTATATCATGTACAAATAAATAAACGATATATATCTAGAAGGCTCCCACAAATATTGTTACAATACCTGTATTCTTTCTTTGTATAAACTGTTAAATAAATTTATCAACTGAAAAAAGTAACAATGTTTAGGCTAATGAATGCTGTACCTAATTAGCACTTTTAGTATGGTCAAACGATTGTGGATCATAAAAATAATAATAATCCGGATCACGGATCACTATTGATTTCAACGACTGGAGAAAGATAAAATTAAGTAAAAAAAAGGGAGAGAAGGGGAAAAAGAATTTTGTACAAGGTTCTTTTCAGCAATTGCATCAGAATCTGCAATTCGCCAAAGAACTCGTGTAATGACAACGCAAGTGTGTAATGCTTGCGTTATTTATACAAAGATAAATTGGCTACAGTGCTGTATGTATACTACATTTGTATGTATACTACATTTGTATGTGTGACTATTTTCAAACGGTTTCTTCCTCTAAAACCTCCCTTTCTTCCACAACTTCATTGACTCGTTGATCCATTTTAAGGCGCCATCGCAAGTGAGATGGTAACGCTCTTTTGCCCAGGTGGTTGCCTAAATTTGCCACCTCTCTTTCAAACTCTGCCAGTAACAGAGCAGGGTCATTAATTTGTGAATGGTGAGTGACTAGTCCAACGTGAATCTGGCCGCCATGGTTTGTGATCGAGATTGACAAACCACTTTCTGTTTTTCTAGGCGTCCAACAGGTCATCAGTTTTGCCATTTTTCCATTGAGAAACACTGGCATGTTTGGTCCTGGTATTTGGGTCACTGTACATGACACCTTGTTTATCAGATAGTTTATCAGTCGTCTGACCGTAGACAAAGGGAATAGCAATAGGCAAAGCTTGATGAAACCGTAGATGATAATGCTTTCCAGAGTAAAGGAAAACTTGTCTATTCTACGCCTTGTTTCCCACAATCGAGGCACAGCACCTTGAGAGATATAAACGTTAAAATGTCTTGTAAGATAAGTAAATCTACAGCAGTCGGCGCTATTGCGCTACTCACAGTTCGAAAGTAACGAGACTCATTCAAACGTTAGACACAAACGTAGCCCAGTTGTTGACACCAGCACTGGATGGAATGTTAATTTATCCCTGAGCAACAGATCGCAGGCATAGTGTATTTGTAATGATTCCTTAACATATCGCTGTTACCTGGATGGAAAAGGACCACAAAGTACAACACGGACAAAACGAGAGAGTAGAAAATAGCTGGGCTCAAACGTTTAAATTAAAACTGATAGATCTGGGGTCGGTTGGACTAAAAACTTTGGCAAATTTATTAGGGTGGGGAATAGTGCTACCTAAACGAATATAAAAGAGGACTTCACCAAAAAAGGGGTGTTCCCCTTGGTACAGGTAGGCCATGTAGATTGAATACTATAGAAAAATTCACTGCCTGACGAGTGAATTCCACGTTAAATTTCACGCGAAAAACCGATATCGCACGAATCGCGAAGCGATGAGTGCGATATCGGTTTTTCAAGTGAAATTTAGCGTGGAATTCACGAGTCAGGCAGTTAATTTTTCTTGAATCGCATAGCTAAAGCCACCAAATCACTGGACAAAACCAACGTTCTGTATGTTTATTCGCCACGCCAGTGCGCAAACACTGGAAACCCTTTCAAAGTCAGGTGTCATGATCTAGCGAATAGGAGACAAGATATTTTTAGAGTGGAAACTACTTTTATTTTCTTTTATTTCAAACTCGAAGAAAGCAGTGCCTCACAGTTTACAATCTTCAGCAACAAAACTGAAAGTACAAAATACGGAATTATTTAAGACAAACATTTTATAGAAAAGGTCTTTCATTCAATGAATATCTTGGATTTACCTGCTACCATACAACTTGGCAAAATGTGGCGCCGACAATCAAAAACTGAATTCTCAACCGAAAGGAAAATTTCAAGCGTTCCTGTATTAAAACAAGATCTACAAAAAACCGGTAAGTGCTTTACAGTTATAAAAAAATTGTATTCAAAATATAAGAATAAAGATTGGAATTTCTCGATAAACTCTTAAAAGTCACCGTTTAAACTGTTTTTCTTTCATTGCAGAGAGTCGCTCGTTGGTGTCATGTTGGACTGAAAGTTTATGGAAATATTTACTGGAGAGTTATTGAAAGTTACTCCAGTAAACATCCCGCCAACTGCTTCTGCCATCAGGTAACTAGAACGACTGGTGCTGATGTCGCGGTTACTAGTAGCTGCTGTGTTACTTGGCGGGGCTGAGTTGTTGAGAACAAGCTCCTGTAAAGCATGACTTGAATCGCTGTTAGTGGTTGTCGTGCTTGGGTTGAAACCGGCCAACTTGTTCGACATTCGCCGCTGTTTTTCCAGAGGATTATGGCTGTAGCTGGAAATGGATAACGGATTGGCGTGCCCAGTGAGCTCTGAGATCTCCAGTGGGTCAAAATCATCACGAAGCGTTTGGATGACTGTTTTGCGACCACTCGAGTTTGTGAATTTGCCGTCTAGGGAGACGATGGACGCAATACTCTGCATTTGCTTTGCCAATGTATTTCTACCAATTGGAACCATCTTGTACCAGACATTGGATTTTGGGCTGTCAACTGGACTCAGGTAGAAATTTCCAGGGACGTTATCACCCTTCGGACGATGACCAATGTACTCGATAAATGCTCTGTGCGGATCTCGCTCTCCCCCATCCGTCCTCCAAATCTTGTTGTTATACTTTCTCGCCCGTTTTGTCGCCGTCGGTTCGTCTCCCTGGCGGTTCTTGGTTTGTCGCTCTTTGTATTCGATGTACTGCTCTGTTACGGTGAAATCACTTAGTTGACAATCATGTTGTTCTTTAAATCCTCTCATACCTAAGTGCGTGACATTGTTCCACCATACCAAATGGAGAAGAGAGCGAGGATTTTGAAGGCCGATTGCACCTGACGACTACATCTTTTCAATATCTTCTGTTTCAACTGGCTGAGCGGCATTTACTTTGTTGCCAAGACCCTTTTGCTTCAAATCTTTTTTCTTCATGGACAGCATCGTTGAAACTTCTTCGAAGTCAGTGGCTGAAGATTTTTCGAGGTCGAAGTTGTCTATTGCCGGTGGACATGGACGCTCCAGAAAGTACCTTCGTAAACCATTGCGGTAAGTTTGTAATGTTCCTGGTTCATATTCCTTGCCTTTGTTTTCTTTCGTCGTCTGCCTTATCTCTAGAAAGAAGTGCTTCAGAAGCTGCGGTGCTTCTTGCTTCGAAATTGCATCAAGATTTATTTGTTTGCCGTGTTTTTCCTTGAACCAAGACTGCAAACGGCGTACGGATGTACTCGTGCTTTTTTTAGTGTTTTTCGAAACCATGTTGTCTCTAAAAGAGGCCAGTTCGTCTTCTGTGTAGGTTACAATGGTTTGGTTCTCCGGAATAAATGCTTGACCTTTTTCGGCATTGACACCTGTTTGGTTTTCTTTCCCGACGCTTGTTTGGTTTTCCTCGGCAAGAACTGTCGTTTGGCTTTCTTTCCTCGTCTCTGCCATTTTGTTTTTTTCTTCTATGCGTTTTCTCGTACTTTTGAGTGTGAGTGGTTTCCTCAAATCTTCTAAAAATTTAAATTTCAGTTCAAAATTTGGCAGGCATTCATTTTCTGTAAATTTGTTCATTTCCAAGGTGATATTTTCGTACCACGAGTTGCATTTTTGTTTTCACGCTCGCAACTCGCAACAATTAATTTTTGCTCGCGACTCACGTCAGCAATATCCCTTTATGCACAAGTGCAATTCCACGCTAAATACCCTCTCATCGGTAGCCAATCAGACCGCGAGTTTACCTTTAGCTATGCGATTCTTGATCTAATTGCTGCTTTTTGTGTTGATTTTCAGAGTGATTGTACGTGATTCTTTATTGTATCCAGTCACAGAGAACACGGTGTTTTTTTCTTGCCCAGACAAAATAAAATTTAGACCCACGATGACTTTACACCAACTTACATCTTGTTTCAGAAAATCGTGCTTATTTCAAAGCACTATTGGCGTTTATTGTGATTGCTTTGATTTTGGTTTTCAGACAGTCCTTGAAAGCCACTCATTTGCAACTAGTTTCTATTTAATCATTTTTCCAGGTGTTACATGTTTGAATCAATTGTTGAAACAATCAGCTAGAAATGTCAATGAAATGCCATTTATAAAACAAAAACAAGAAATTCTCAATTTTTTGCATATTAGTTTGTGCAATTTGTCTCCATTAATTAGTGAGAGGCTACCCAGACAAGTTTTAAAAATACTACAATGTACCCACATGTATAGTACCAATGTAAGTAGACAATGCAGCCAAAGGTTGCAATGTATGCAGAGAGTTATGAAGGTGCAACATTGTAACGCATTGGGGGCCTATGGGATGGATATATTAAAATGTGAAAAAAATTCCCATTACCAACTATCTTTCCCACAATCACAGCACTGTTGGTCTAGTAGCTTAATCATAATGTGATGGACCAGCAATTTAGTGCTGTTCGACAAGTCAAGTGTATTATGAGTAACATGGGTGTCAAAACTAAAATACAATTGGCTGACCTTTTGTGGCTAACCCAAGAACCTCCCTTCAAAGACTATTTATCACTTATATTAGAACACAACACCATAATAGAAATGGGTTTGAAACATCCCTAAAATTTACCCGGCTTCAAATAAAACTCCTTTTAACCCACTACAATGACCAACATTAGATAAAGAGATCTGGCATTTGACTGTACCTTCTGTTCCTACTGGAAGTTTGATAAATGCCAGAGAAAATTTGTTGTCCAGCTGGAGTTTGGTGTGTTGAGGTCTGACATCAGTCCTAATACAGACCAGAATGTCATCAGGGCATTGCACTGTACATTTCTGAAGAAATGAACGGATTGCACCAGCCACACAGGAAAGGAGAATAATGTCCACTGTAACAAGTAAAGTTCTTTTATTAATAAAAGTTTCATAAGTATTTGAATTTTTACTAAATAACAGTCTTCAGCAAATTAGATCTCTGAGAGGCAGTACATGTACATTGTAAGTAACAATCAATAAATGTAAAGTAAAATGCTTTCAAAACCAACAAAAGATGATGCATGAAGTAAATTAACACATGAATAACAAATAGATCGGGTTTATGGCTACAGTGAGCCTGAACTGTCGGTCGTCTCCCACCCCAGCATTATGCCTCCGAGAGAGTTGCTTCTCTTACCCAGGGACAACGCTGAGGGCAGGAGATGATTCTGAGATAATGAAAACACATTTCAATAAATTTCCAAAGACTGACTCATTCTCATCTAGTCAAAATATAGGGTTTCCTGAATAATTTATTTTAGTTTATTCAGCTTATTCCAATAACTTGTTCCTATATTAAGCAAATCACCATATCATGCAACATGTTCACAAGAAGTTATACTGTAATTATGTAGTTGAACAGTATTCTGTTTCAGTCACATAAAATTTGAAGAGCTGTACATGAATCTAATCTGTATTATATCCCTTTGTGAGCTGTTTACATATAGATGCAAAAGTATTAATTTGAATTTTATTCTGGTTGACAGCATCCATGTAGATGTAAATGCTATATACATGTATGATTAACCACTAAATCTGATGTGAGTAGTTTGCTTGAGGAATGTGGCTGAAAATGGCTGTTTTAAACTATTTATGAAAGCAAATGCTCTGGGCTCACAATTTATTTATTTACATTTTTTGCATTCTTTGATTGCTACAGAGTTTTAACTCTACCATTGGCACCTTTGCGCCCATTCTATGACTGTTAACTTACCCTTACACTTCATGTGAAACAAAATTGCCTTTAATATTATGTAGTATTTGTTTCAATAGTTTCACTACCATAACCTGCTTATCATGGTACCAGTGGCAGTTTATCTGATGATTTTGTTTATTCCTATTACCTGTCTGCTTTACAATAAGGAGAAAGTAGATATTGATTGCTTTGCAAGATTAAAAATTATATAGAAAAAAAATAGTACAGAAAATGTATTACCTTTAGTGCGAGTAATATCCTTGATCCTCTTGACAGACTTAAAATCTATTGGACCAGACCACGAAACATGAAAAGAATCGTTTATAGAAGTACTTCCCTCATTCTGATTGGCCAAAAAGAAATCATCTTGGCTTTTCATAAGTAGTCTCTTGAGAATGACAAGTGGTCCAGTGAAGCAAGCACAAAAATATGTTGCTAACCGTCGCAAGAGAAAGCAATGCCTCTTGAGATACACGGTCTTATAATCAAGCGAGTCTAACACAATTCTCATTGAAGGAAATATATCCGCAATGCTCTCATGTATTTGAAACAATACACCAGTGTCACTACTGTCATTGAATTTGGGAAACATGGCCACCCTCCACAATTTCTCAAGATCCTTGAAGTTGGACATTTCAGTGATTTCTCTCCAATTCTCAAGGATCGTAGACGAATTCTCTTTACTTTCAAGTACATAATTACCTATGTTTAGATTGTCAAATTCCTTCCATCCATACCCGCTTAGTACCCTCACGGGAGACTGTTTAAATTTTAGTAATCGCAAATTTCCATGCAAGATTCCTTGCTGTATCAATTTGTCTCTGACGAAATTGTGAACTTCGTCGACGGTGACCATTCCCTCAAAAACAAAGAATAAATTGCTCATTGGCACTGTATTTACACAACTCGTCTGTAGCCACACTGCCTCTGATGTGGACATTTTGCTCAGCTTGCCATCTCGATGATGCCGAATACTGCAATAAAGAATAAGCTTCCTGACGAAAAAACACACAGGAACCACAAGGATCACAGCACAGAGAAACAACGCGAAAAGTGTAACGTTGATAATGAAGACAGTTACAGATATGAAGAATCTTGCCAAGAAAACTGTTTCGGTGGGGTGCGTGAGCCGTTTGCTCTTCCCGTGGGATTTGTTTTGAGCCAGTGTTTCTTGTGGGGATGTCTGATTCAAACGATGAATGCTTCTTGGAGATGCCCAGCATTTGTCGGTTGTAGAACACATAGTCTCTAAGCCATAAAAACGTGAACCTGTAGTAGACCAGGCCAATTTTTCACGCGAGTAAACCACTCATCTCCTGTTGTCTCATGTTCGTAAATTGCCATAAGCTTAATTCTTTCGTTCCAAGCTACAGTCATTTTCGATAATTTTCGATCAGAACATGCCAGCAGTTGTCAAATGAAAGGTCACATTTTCATTTCTTACTCGGGGCTGTTGTTACCTTATCGAATAGTCGATTCAAACGCTCATATTCTCGATTTATATTACGTCCCGTTTCTCGGGAAACGCCGCCATGTTTGTTTACTTTCGACCACTTACAACGAAATTTATGATTGGTTAAGGAACTATTACGTGGATTTTCATTGGTTTTTACTATTTATCAAGCAGCCGGCGCGAAAATAGAGTGAAACAAAACATTGACAACATTTGATCAGAATATTCTAAATTTATATTCCTTGTAGAACGTGTCAAGTTGGTGTGACATAAGGCATCTCAAATTTTTAACAATGCTTGCTTTTTATTGCTTTACACCTGCCTAATGATTTTTTTTTGCGCGAAAACGAATATTCATACATATATTAAAAATCTGAAAATAGAAAGATAGAAAAGAACTCATGAATGCTCCAGGCCCGGGTGTAGGAAGACCGGTAATTCCGTGAAGTGATTGAAATCAAAGAACAAAAAAACATATGTACAACTATAAATGAAAGCCAAATGTAAAACGTTTTCCAGTGTCGTTGCGTGAAAGTTTCTGCTTTCTCTTTCAAAATTTAAAATTAAGAGATAGGAGCATTTTTAACACTTAGCATAATAATTGAATAGGTTCACACGCAGCTAGCGATTTTTAACTGAATTGATTTTGAGTTTTTTTCTTTTCCTAATTTTTTTACGCAAAGTGCATTAGTTCAGTTACTTTTTAAAGTGTTAAAACACCTAACAGTTGCGTGATACAACCAGGCTGCCGTTCTCCACAGTATTAAAATTAAACAATGAAGGAAATTCCATATCTTGTTTATTTTTACTTTTTTTTGAAATACAAATGTTATCTTTGAATACGTAAATTATTGATTAGAAACATTGCGTCAAGAACCCACGTCAAAAGTTTTTTTTCCATATTCACACCCCTACATGGCTTAAAGTTTGATTAAGGTTTCATTTCTTATCTTTTTCATTATTATTTTTTCGCTCAGGCCAGAAAAAAACAGTCTGAATGTAAAATAATATAAGTTTAGGAGGCAAATAGAAAATATGAGATACATTGGTCAAGATAAGCAAACTGCGGTAGATAATACTGATCTTCTTTCCCGCGCGCAATAACTTGGGAAATCCGCCGGTGTTTTTGCCGGGTTTAAATCCATGAAAAGTAAAATTATTGATACCGACATTAAAACAGTGATTTTTAAGGGACAATAGCCTTCAAAAAAAAATATGACAGCCCTAAGTGCAACTGGCCATCATTTAGTGGTAATAACTTTCAGCCTTGATCCGGTTCTTAATTGCTTTCTTTGTGGAAGAAGCATTAAGCCAACTCGTTAAAGAAACAGTGAACAAAACATTTCTTCATCGTCCTTTAACATGGTGTTGGGAATTAATGCAGCGAAAATACATTAAGGAAGTACAGACAAAAATGAATTTATTACATGGCCCACTTGACCAACAGGAACATCAGTGGCCGGCATCAGTGTTTGTGCACAAAATGTTTAAAAAGTCTTAGCAATTACATTATATCCACGAATGAAAAAATACATCATACATTGCAACAACTTTTTTTTACTGAGGCCCAGGTATATTTGCGGCTATTTAGAATCAGTGAAATATATCTGATTGACTACTGATATGACAGGAGCTCATTCGGTGCCATTCTCATTCCTTTTTTAATAAATTAGTTTTTTTTTTCGGCTAACATTTCATAGAAAAAAGACTATCAAATAGAGTCTAGACTGATCAGAAGTGACGTTTAAACCTGAATCATCGTCTCCAAGTTCTTCGTGTTTCATAGCAACAGGAACGATTGTTTATAAATCCGAGTAGTAGGCGGGCCCTCCACATGAAGTTCATGTAATCATCTTGTCATCCTGTCACCGTTTTTTTTTTTATTATTTATTATTTTACTTCGCACGCAAAATGGTTTTGAAATCCCAGCCGGGGTTTTGCCGGGCGGTTCAGCAAATTGAACGAGATGGCGACGGTGAGCGCAGAACATGAGAGGCTGACTGTTCAAAGTTTGCAAGTGAATATATGAAAGATCGTATATTTGAACTGTGCATAACTTGGATGACCAATCATGTCTTCATATTTTCCGAAGTTCAAATATATAACATTTCATATATTCACTTGCATTCGTCATCGTCTACGAGTATAGTAGGAACTCGCAACGTGACCAGCACTGCACCGGTATCGCAGAGGTCATGGGTTCGAATCCTGTTCAGGCCTGAATTTCACAACTGCTTAAGTTGTGTGAAAAACTGTGATGATCAATCATGTCTTCATGTTCAAAGTTTGTTGAAGTGACGGCTACAGATCTTGTATGATAGGATGGCAAAACAAATTGATTAAAATGCAGTCATATCTTGCTAAAAATTCTTGTGTTTTTTTTTTAATAATTTATATTCTCGAAAATCCTACCTTTGCGCTCTTCTATCACCCGAAGGGGATTAGTTCGTATTATAGGAGACTGTCCCGATAGGTCGTTTGTTTTTGTCTTATTCAAATTACTTAAGAGATCATTTTCAAAATAACAAATGCTGTCATGTCCTGGCTTGACTCGACAACAAGTATTAACTAGCTAAGTCGTGAACAATTATTATTTGGAATGAAAGCAATCTCGCCCAGGCAGTGAATATTTTGAGGCATGGCATGGGGCTGCCAGATTTGCGTCTTTCAAACCTTCCTATTGGCTAATTAAGTTTTATCCTGTCTTGCCCGAAGTGAATTTTGGACCGCTGTAAGCACTACGCCTTTGATTTAAGTTAAAAAAAAAACATAATTTCTTTGCTTGTATGTGCATGTAATGACCCACTATATCCCATTTTCATATCAATGTTTGGGGTAGGAGAACAAGCTTAAAAAAAATTGTAAAAGTTCTAAAAAAATTCCAGGCATTGCTCAGGATGCAGCTGGGCCAACCATAATGTTGTGCAGACAAACAGATGTTAGGCCGATCTCTCTAAGTTCTCATGCCACAGACGTCAAGAAAGCGGTTTCTCTTTATTCAGTTGTTTTGGTCATTTCCTCCGTGATCGTGATGTTTGGTTGCTTTCCTTCCTGGCTGCTTCTGGATTATCCATCCTGAGCGTTTAGCCACGCGTCTACTGTCAATTTCGGCTATTAATCCGAACATATGTCACAGCTTCAACGTAAAGAACGTTTCAGGGCCTGGAAACCTTTTTCCCCTTGGTTGTTTTTTTCTTGCCCACTGGTTTTTGGCTCTTTCGAGTGGGGTTGGGAACTGCTGTCTGATTCGGGGACGTGGTGCGGACGTTGGGTGGTGGAGAGCTGAAAGCTACAGATCAATAAAAAATAAAAATTAAAACGTATTGATAGAAAAATGCGCTCGTTTGTTTGGGTGACCTGCATCAAATATAGAACACAATCAACGCCCCTAGGCATTAGAACAAAAAAGGTGCAGATCAACAAGAACGAAAAAAATAGAGGTTGTAAAGTAGTGGAGACAACGTGGAGATCAATAGACGGATTTAGCTAACGTGGCTACATCCTTGTTGCCACACAGTTTAGATCATATGATGATTCATTTGGGAGGTTAAAATTATTAGTCTGTTTCTACATACTCCCATGCAATCAGTGGCGTGTGACAAGAGACGTAGTCTGAATTGGGTAGCAACAAGGATGTAAACAAGTTATCCGAATCCGTCTGTTGCGTTTGTTTTTGCCATACCATAATCAAAACAAAATGTAAGCAGTGGCGGTGATTTTTTTCTTAAATAAACTTATAACTCCTTTTTTTTAGGGTAACATCTCGATTTTAATAACAATGTCTGGAAGCCCGCAAATCTAGACTTCTTCTTAGACGCTCCTATTTCCGATAAAGGAAATAAAAATGACATTTATAAAAAAAGTCACAGCCAAGCTATTTGTATTTATAGCAAACCGATTCAACATGAACTGCCACACTTCATGGATAGAAAAAGTAATAAAAATGGAGCGGTCCTATGTAAACAGCAAAAGCAATCATAGCTGACAGAAATATTGATAAAAAAGAAAGACGCCTAACGACAAGCCAGCTAGAAATCCTCTTTACTTCCAAGGCTTGCTATAATTCGTTAATGAAATGTCGGCTTGGCCTTCCTGTCTTAATGAAAACGGTTGAAAATTCAAAATAGACAAATGTGCGTTGAAATGAGATGTCACATTATTATGCAGATATAGAAAAGAAATGTTTTCAAATTTCCGATCGCGTTTAATTAAAGAGAATCGACAACAAAAGAAAACAAATAAACTTTGCATACATGGAGATATGTATGATATAGTTTTTATCAGTAAAGGGAAGACTTAAAATACTGAAAAAGATGTACAAAACACTTGTTCTCCCGTAATGGTTACAGGGTCGATCAAAAAGAGATTACTGTTGAAGCGTTTCGATTTATCCTTTGACATGCAGATGAACAACATTAGTCAAACTGGGAGGCATATTATCCTTATAAATAGCCCTTTTCACGGTATATCTTTTCCTATTTGCATTACAATGCACTCCAACGTAGATGCAAGGCAATTTTGGGCAAAAACTTCAGAATTCCCCGTAATTGTCTCTCACACATGATAGATTATATTGGAAAGCAAACAAGAAAAGACAACCGTGAAAAGGAAATAGTTATTGAGTATTTATATTCAAACCAAGAGACTTTAGCCAAAAAGAAATGTTATTTCCAGTGTCTCAAAGTAGGCTTTTACGTCTAATTTAGTTTCATAATATCAAAAAAATAAACATCCATAAAATTCCAAAATGACCCCCAATATAATAACAGTGGAAAGGCAGGTCCCCTTTCCTATCCCGTTTCTGTGACTTTGTAATATTACTGCAGAGTATGAGACTTGATAGGTGTTAATTTAGCTGTTTCTTTAAAGAAAAGTAGATTGCAACATGTGAATTAACCCGATATTACAACCCTTCAGGTTCCAATTATTTTCAATTCATTCGATAAATTATGCAAAATGAAGTCAGAGTACACAGTTCCCAAGCTCTGATTGTTCTTAATCTTTTTTATTTGCGTCGTCAGTCGGGTGGGTTTTACTAAAAACACAGTACTGCGTGTATACCGTGTGTACTGCATTCGAAATTTTGACCTACTTTTCTATAACGGGAAAGCAGTATCAGTCGTAATAATCTATCAGAAAATTACAATTATATTACTGCCGAGAAAATTCGTGCCCATTAACTTTATCTGCACTGCACCATCCCTGGATACCTGCAGGCTGCTACGTAAAAAAAACTATTTACAAAGAACGAAAACGTTACTTGGACTCTGGGTCGGATAATGTGAATACTGGTGACAATAGTCACACAAGTGGAGCCAGAAATCTCTTGACGTAAAAGAGAAATCGGTTAACAACCGCTTTACATCATATTTAACGATAGTTTAAAACTAATTATGAAATGAAATAAAAACACATTGCTAGGTAGCCTACATGCACTCCAGGCTTTCATTTAGCTGCGTCGCAGCTAAATGAAAGCCTGGAGTGCTTTCATTTAGCTGCGACGCAGTTCGAGGATACGGCGGAGCGAAAATAGGAGAGAGGGGCTTAATTGATGGGACGAGCGCTTCTCCTCTATTTTTTTGTGCGCTATTTCACTCTGCGTTGCAACTAACTAAACGCCTGGTAGAGGCTAATCGCTAAGTGGTTTTACTTTACTGTTGTTAGAACCTAATTACAAGACTAAACTTGTTTATTATCAATATTTTGGATGTCCAAAGACGCGTTATTTTCTCTGAGGCAAAAACTGAGCAAAATGAGAAATTTCCCCAGCGCGCGCGAAACAAACAAACAAACAAACAAACAAACAAAAAATGGAAACCGTAGAAAACAGTAATTTGCGGGGACGTTGTGCTGATCTTCGACTCAGGGATTGGCAAGCGCTCCAACTAATCTGTTCACAGACCTTAATTAATCTGAATGCTAAGCCCCACTTAGGAAAACTGAGAGGTTCTTTGATAGCCCACACACACGCACACACACACAAAAAAAAAATCAAAATGACACAAAGAAAAGATGTTTTCATCAAAGTGGACGAGTTTAATAATAGGCCTTTCCCGCATTCCTTTTCAGTGCGCACTAACAATAGCACCAGAACGAGATTGGGCTAGACATTTTCCGCATTTCCTGTACCCTGACCTCGACTCAACGCCACGTTTGTTGAAATGCGGGAAGGTCTATTAAGGTAACTTAACACAGCGATTACTGGAAGTTAGAGTGTATACTAGGACTGTTCACACTAGTATAACTCACCTGCGAGAGGGAGATTATCTTTGTATTTGAATTGAACTGCTCTACTCCAGGATGGGGATCGTGGCTGCTGACCGTATGTTGATGGGGACCGCAGGCTTTTATTTTCAGGTGAAGATGAAGCACCAGAAGCATTTCGTTTAAGCGCTAAATCTTCTAGAAATTCCTTAAAAGAAAACAAGAAAACATGACATGTTTGGGTAACATGACATGTTTGGGTAATTAGGTAATGATAACAGTTTGCTGGTGAAGGGTTATTTAATTTGTTTTCTAGTGGCAGGTTTTAAAGAAGATCGATTGCCAGGAGCCCCCCCTGCAAATTGCTTGGTTCGATTCACAGCTCTTTTGTACTGATTTCCTCTCGTATGATGGATAGAAAAATCGTTTGCATTTTATGGCAGCAGGGGTGCACGCTTAAAGTGCCCCTGTGATAAAAAAAAATCACTTCCTTTTTTTCTTGAGATTCTGAAAGTGTGTCTGCTTAACACTTGACTGGCAAAATTCTGACCTTTCATTTTTATCCAAAGGCCGTTTACTTTGAGTGCAAGTTTTGGATTTCACGATCCGCCATCACTCACGTTCAAACCTGACCGATTTGACCTCAGAGGGTTGGATCCGGGAAAAGTGACGTCAAAGGCTCACCAGCTTAAAATTTCAGAGTGTGAATGCAGCTTATTATGTATGCAAATTGCGAGTTTAAAAGTGTGAAAGCCCAAAACTCCCGTGCTGCATATTAATTATGCAGCGTACACACGCATTGCATTCTTAAACTAGTGAGCCTTTGACGTCATTTTCTCCTCGATCCAGCTCTCTCAAGAACATAAATTTAGTAATGGCGGATCATTAAATAGGAAAGTTCCAGTTAAAATAAACAGGTGCATTTTTTAAATCAAGGATTAAAACTCGGGTCACTTAGTGTTTAGTTAACATAGTTTTGAAATCCAAAGGAAAAAAATAATTTATTTTTTGTCACTGGGGCACTTTAACGAAGTTTACTTTCATGAAGTTTAACAAACCTGTGGGGGTCCCTGGGGGGTTATCTTCCGTCTTGGGACTGCCCCTTTGGAAGATGGAACACTCTTCTTTTTTTTCTCCATGGGAGGAAGAGTTCTTGGCGGAGACTTTCGAGGCTCTTTCTTAATCCCTGGTTTAAGTGCAGTTACGTTCTCAGTGTTTCTCATTTTGTTTTTTTCTTCGTCCACTGTCTGTACAGTATTCACGATGGCCTGACCTTGTTGGTCCTCTTGCCTACGCTCGTTCTTTTCTGGGTTATTGTTGTTCGTAGCTTTATTTTTGCCTTTTCCTTTCTTTCTGTCTTTGTCCTGAATTAAAAAGAGAAATGCCTTATCAGAAAAAAGTATTAGCAGGTATATACCTGCTAATTTTTCCACACAATGGCATACTTCTGTGGGTTATGCGATGAGATCATGGCGGGAGTTGTTGAATACTGGCCGGTATTTAGTTCTGAGTTGTCGTTGTTGTTTCTTCGTTTTTACTTCGTTATTTTCTTCTTTCATTCCGTCCATTTAGTTATTAGGAAGGTAATAAGAAATAACAAAAACATAGCCTAAGGCAGGAGCCCATAACACATAGGTTTCTGTTGAAAGATAATATCGGAGAAGCTGACAAGTTAAAGTCGAGCCCAGTTATGTTTCTGAACATGGATATTCAGCAAGTGTGATTGTCATTTCAAAAAACAATCTCGGTACTAGAGCTAATTGCAATGATATGTAGATCCATTCAGTTTTTTTAATCGACATGGAGATGATCATGAAAGTTGTAATAATCCCGTTCTTTTATATAAGTTTTGTGTTATAACAGGTTGCGTTATTCGTGTCCCTTACATTAAATCTGTTTTTCAGTTTTTTGACCTCAGCATGTGGTATTGCATTAAAATGATACTAAATTAAGACTTGTGTGCCTTAAGCAACACTCATGCTATACAGAATGGTAACGCGCGGGAAAAATATGGAACAGACAAAACATTGCCCTTCAAAAGTTGGAGTACTCAGTAAATCGTAAAAGAACCGAGGTACTTCAAAATCATTATAACACGTTCGTAGTATTGCCTTAGTTTATGCCTGTTAACTTTGTTAACGTTCAGTAGTTGTGGTTGACAATATTTTTAGGGACAATTATCGCTTGCTGATGTCAAATATAATTACTAGTTATGGTATTTTTATGAGTACACTGTCAGCTATATTATCAAATGGTACCTCTTCTTCTTCGATTTCAATGGCCTCATGTTCGTCAAACGGTGTCACCAGAGTTCTTTTCCATTCCCAAGCGGTGAGAATTAGTTTTCGCACCTCAGGGTTTAAGACCACGTAAAACAGGAAGAATCCAAAACCCTGCAAAGGCAATTAAATGCTCGGTTCCGTTGAAATGCACGGCAAAGATTATTGTCTTTACCTCTTTTTACCCTTTGTCCATCCAGTTAATTACACGATTTTATTTCATACACGGTGCATTGTTTGGGTACAAATAATCACAGGACACCCAATAGAACAACCAAAGAGCTTTACTACGCTCAACTACATATAGCCATTGATCCTGCAAATCAGGATCTATCCCTGACTGCTCTCCCAATTTGTATAGAGGATGTAATGCGATGGAACACGCAAAACATGCTAAGAAGTAATGCTGAAAAAGATCCCGGTTCACTAGGACACCTAACATCGAGAAGCTCTCTTTTGATAATACCGTCATTGAACTAACTGAGAGAGTTTGTGATCTTGGTGTTAATTTAGATAAAAACCTACCATTGACATTCCATAATAATATGTTATTATTATTATTATCATTATTATTATTATTATTATTATTATTATTATTACGCCCTCATTATTTGACGGCAACATCATGTGTGCCCTTAGCTCAGTAATATACATCTGTAAAGGCTGGATTTCAAAAGGGTACAAACATAAACAACATGTACACAGACAGACTAAGTTGTTGTTACATGTAAGTAGCCCCTCTTTGTTTGTTTGTTGTTGTTTTTTTGCCGGAAATTTCCGAACAATAATCCACATCTTTCCGAGTCTTCGTATGCTGTTTATGCTTCTGACTTTTTCTATACGCTAGTGAAAACCAGCCTTACGACTTTTTACGCACCAAAAGTGCTTAAAAAATGCAGTGAAAATAGAATCATCACCTGCAACGCGTTAAATATGGAGAAAAAGGTATGGTAGATATCACGATCGATGTTCAAGGAAAGTGATCCCAGAAGCCAGGTTAGAATGACGGTGATTGTTATGCAAACCACTGTTTGTAAACCAGACCTGTCGAGAAAGTAATTTAGGTTTAAAAATATGTTTAAAACAGGAGGAAAGTAACTACATCTAGCTGTTTTCACAATTGACCGTAGTTTCTGTGATATAAACAGCGAAATGCTTTAGTTTTGACGGGAGTTAACGATCTTATCGAATGCATTATTGGTTGGATGAATAAAGAATTTTTTCAGGAGAAAACTACAATGTTCTGTTGGAACCAACAAGCTGATTTTCTTCGGGAAAAAAGGCCTGTCTTTGATTGATCTGGTCGAAGGTCTCAAACCGGCCAAACATAATACCCTGTTTAATTTTGCAATCGTCTAAACGAGCTGTTGTGCTGAAACAGTTGGCCACAATCTACAATACGATCAAAATGATTTAAACTTTTCTGTATATTTTTAGCTTACAAGGCTAAAAGTCTTTTGCCAGAAGCAATTCCAAGAACTACTGCAATGAGCTGAAAGAAAGCCAAAATATGCACTGACACTATGGGAAAATGACCTGAAATTAAATTAAATATACCCTTACCACCAACTGATGGGATCTCTGAGGTCTGTCCTGTTGGTGTCCTCATCAAAGAAATTTATTGTACCATAAGTGTAAAAATGCTTTCATGTAAATTTAAAACTCATTGATATAACTAATTCATGCCTTACTTGATGACATTTTTCTTGTTTTCATTTTCTTCAACGTCGCCGGACTTACGGTAAGTAATCAAAGCTTTCACCAACAAAACAATGAGAATTAACTGTACCTGAAAACAGAAGCAGCAACATTCTCGTGATTTCGGACATTTATTATTCACTAGGGTTAGTTGGAAGAGACACCCCACGGCCCATTTCGAACACTCCGAGACATGCGTGAAGGCTTTTATAGGTCTCCGACAAGAAGACCATACTTGGAAAATAGCTATACTTCCAGAATTTGATGTTTTATTACCACCAGGACGCAGTCGCGTCCTGGATTGTAATGAGGATCAGATGGTCAGGCAGGCTGATAGAAAACATCGCAGAAAGTACAGAAAGACTTTTGATATGCATAGTGATTGGTAATCTACTCACCATTCCTAACGTAATAATGGGTGTTGCCACTGACCAGCTCAACGCGTCAGAGAATGAGATCCAGCAGCTGAAAAAAGGTATACAAATTCATATTTTACAGTTAATAATTTAAAAAAAGCAAGGTAATAAAGTAAACATACGGAATCACTACAAAAAGGAAAAATGTAATGTTCTGTTTCAAGAAACTCTGTCAATTCGTACTTTTGGCCGCCTGACAGTGACTGTTTGTCTGTCTGTCTGTCTGTCTGTCTGTATGTCTGTATGTATGTCTGTCTCCTTGTGTGCCTGTCAGTTTCTCTTTTTATCGATATTGTGCGCGTACTTTATATTTCAATGAATCGTAATGTATTACAATAAATTAAGCAGGGGTTAAACTCACTGTGGATGGTTTTCGTACATCTCGTACTTAGAGGCAAGGACACATACAACAACAAGCGGTAAACCTGTACCAAAAATCGTAACGAATCATTAGTGCAGTTAAAATCACTTACTGTAGCATAATGCACATTCTGCTAATGAACTTCCAACGTCGTATATTGTAAAAGAGTGTGATAGATTTTTCTTACCCAAGGCGCCTGCGTAATAGAGTTTTGTTTTCATTTTCTGTTTCTCGTCGCTCTCACGCTTTCTAGTGAAGGAGAAGAGGTAAAGGGCCTGGACTATAAGCCAACAGAGAGTTACTAGAGACAAATAGTTCATGGTAATGGCCACGACAGCACAGGCAATCTGAAAAAAAACATAGCAATTAAGGATTGATTGATTTTCAACAGTTAATTACAAAATATGCAAATGAAAAAAGAATGATCATGATTAGCACGCCATTTCAGGGTCAAATTATTTTATCGAAACTCACATTACATGCACTTGATCATAACAGCTAAAACACTACCACTTGTTTGTTAAATTTCACATTAAGGTGAAATTTAACAAATAAGCATTTGCAACTGAAGATGACATAGGAATGTCGAAACATGTTTTATAAAACGAATAATGTTGTTTCCTTTTCAAAAGTTGCTGTTACCCTGCTGTTTTTACGACACATTTAGGTGATATCACAGTTATGTAACTAACAGTTATAGCACTGGTTTATCATTGCGGCAAGAATTGACGAAAAATTCATCAAGATTATTTTGGTTTCAGTTGTATGTAACCTGTCTTGAAAACTTAAGCGTATGTTATGCATTTGGTGCTTATCTTATTACTTCAAATATATTAAAGTAGGAGGCAATGTAACACTTACTGTGTTATCTCTAGCATCAGCTCCGGCCAGGAATAAAAGCTGGGATAGTAGTACACAAAACGCTTGACTCATTTGCATATCTCGTTCAAAACGGCTGTCCCTGCATAGAGAAACCATTACAAATTTGAGTAAACGGGACGAATGGTTGTTTTAGAAGTTTAATATTCTGTCAGTCACCCTACATTTTTTCACTTTGATCTAGTGCTTACTCGACTCGATACACTCGACACCTTATACAAGTTTTACTCGAATTAAATTCCATTCGATTCAAATTACGGAATTTGATAGACTAAGGAACAATATGCCTACTAGAGAACTGGCAAAGATTTTATTCACCACTACACACAAAGTGTTAAGACAACGATAGTGCGCGAGGATACAATAACTGCTTTATTTTTTCCTAATAAATTTCTTATGAGTTTCTCACAATTAAACACATTTGGCAAACTAATGAAGTATTCATTTACCTTATTTCTTGCTGATTTTTATCACTTTCCCCCTTTTCCTTGTCGAATGGATTTCCTCCATGATCACCTTCCAGAATAAAGTACGTAAAACAAGGACACGTCACTGCCATTACCTTACGCTTTGTAACTTTCGTTTTCATACTGAGTAGAAAACCAACTTTTTCATTCTTTTCTGTGTTATTACTCAATTCAAGAATTCCGGTCTTTTCGGTACCAGTTTCTTCTGATTCTTCTTCAACCTTCTTAACCCTGTTGTTAGATGAAGATGGCTGCCATTGAAAGCAACAGGTTGTCTCCTTTTCCGATTCGTGATCAGTAAAAGACCTGTTTGAATTTTGCGTTGTGTTCCCGTCATTTTGTTTCCCTTTTTCACCTTTGGCTGCTTTGAGATCATTGCTCTCGTCGCCAATCCTTCCCACCCTATCTTCGCCAGTTGGAACCCTTTCTTTTTGAACTCCTTTTGATGTAGCAACAGATACTGAAACACTTGTACTCGTAACCTGACGTTTGAAACGAGCTCCGTGGACACGAGAAACACTTCCTCCAGAACTCGGTGTTTCTGTTGTCAGTGTTTTTTCTATAAATGTGTCTTCTCTCTGTAGATCATAAATCATCGAACTCACCAGACTACCGTGACGCGAGAATTTCCTTTGTCGACCTTCATTCAAACATGAAGAATTTCCTCTTGATAATTCTTCCTCATGCGTTGCGGAAACGCGGCAGTTTCCTTGCTCTATATCACTTCCTTTTTTACCTTTCCTTACTCCTGTCATAACATCAGTCCTCTTTTCAGTAAAATGAATTGAACGCGTTTTTCCTTTCTTCAGATCACCACTCTCTAGTAAAGGAGTGAGACTGGAACGATTCTGACTACTATTTTTCTCATCGTCGTCTGCTTCAAAAGCCTCGTTAACTGTAGAGTTATTGTTCTTTGCCTTGTCTTTCCCCTTTTTCTTTTTGATCTTTGTGGAGCCTTTGAGTTGAAATTCCTTTGCGCATCTGCGGTAAAAAGATGGATTGATCACCGATAACATCATACTTTACTCTACGCCGTAACTATGATTCAAATTGAAAATTGTACTATTGGTTTAGGACCAGAATTAAACCCTGGAATACTCTTCTGGAATATTGTAGATACTTAACTATTGTTAACTCATTGAGGTAGCTATCAATTCATAAATAAAGATAGAGAGAAAACTAATACGTAAATTGCCTTGTTCAAGAGAAAATTGGGCTTGAATTACAGAAATTTTGTTTGTACCAGCTCACAGCGTCATCGAGAAAATGAAAGTTGTTAAAAAATTAAAAACATAGTTTGAGAATTTAAAGACATCGCTGGATATTTGAATGTTTAAAGAAAAAAACGAAAAAGTCGAAATTTCAGCTTTGGGACTGAAACTGTATACTCACGATAGCGTAACAGCAGCTGCTACAGCCGCTGTGGTGCCTATGGTCGCGACTGCTGCTCCAACAAAAACTCTCTTAGGAATCGGGAAGGTGGTGTCATTACTCCCTGAGATTCCATCTCTGTTGGTCTGAGTAATAGAAGCAATCTATTAAATGATGTATTTAACATGTACCAAACACTCAATCATTTCATTGTGCGCCGAATAAAACAGGTTGCAGACTGAAGTAACCTTTCAAGAAGCAATTCTGGGTGTTTGTAAGACGAAACAAGAAGGAATTTACAAATGCTACGATATATCTATTGCCGGTAAAATGGAAAACAAACCTACCTTTATTCTGATGAGGTCTTTGAACAGTGTCAAATTGAACGTATTTGTCTCATTATTGACTCCCTCGACTGAAACATAAAACCATCTGCTAGAGCATATTTTCACGTAAATGATCAATCCTTCGTCAGAGAATTCTTCATTAGACACAAAGCGAGGCTCGGTGCAACCTCCCTTGGAAGTAGCATTACAAAATGCACTGTTTTCAAGGTCATCCAGTTGCCAAAGTGGATCGCTATTAGCAAGCTTATTATCTCCATGGAACTCACAGGATCCAAGGTTAACGTGATAATTTCGGGGATTCATGTTGCTCGTAGAAACTGAGATACCAGCACTTCCACGGGATGTCTGCAAGAATACGGTCTTAATCCCCGTCTTGTTGAACAAGTCGTATTTATAATATTTTACAGATTTTTGTACCACACTGGACACCACCTCCTCTTCTTCCTCGAGCAGTGCAGGTTCTAAGAAGTAATGTGTATGGAATACGCATTAGAAAAACAAACCTGAATCTTGTTACTCTTTAGTATCGTCGAGCAGCAATTGATCAACAAATCAAGATTGTTGCTGATCAAATCAATTTTCGGCGTTAAACTCTGGAATTAATGTGGGGCTTGCTTTTTGACAACATTGACCTACTATCCCACTCTAAGTTTTATAGAAATAATTTTCCTGAAACTGCAATCCAAAAGATGACAGAACTTACACCCCTGAGTGGGTGAAGCTAGAAATGAAATGACTTAAACGAAAGACGATTGCCATATACACAGAATAGAACAGCAAAGGACTCACCATAACACGAGCTCTCTTGAATGTTTCCTATCAGGGAATTTACGCCCGCAAAGGACTTAGAAGAAACGACATGATCACCATCAGGATCACTGGCAATGATATTCAACTCATTCTTGTTTAGTTGCTGGCCAATTCCTATAACAAAGATGTTTACCCCGTCCTCACGGAGCAACTCGGATGGCTGGACTACGGAGGCCGTTCCTTTGCTAGCTCTTCCGTCAGTAAGAAGAACAAGCACTCTCGGAACACCCAATTCTTTAGGTCTGACTCCGTGATCTAGGTTTCCAAACAAGCTTGCGTGGGCTTCTAAGAGAGCTAAGTCGGTGCCGGTCGAGCCAGGTTCGTAAGGTACTGATCCAATTGCCTTAAGGACGTCTTGCTTGTTGACGTAGGTGTTAAAACGAAACATTATCGTTGGAACCTCGTTGTATCTGATGAGAGCCACTCGAGTACCATGAGGATATGCAATGTTGAAATATTCGCAAACCTTTATGATGAACTGGAGTCCAAGTTGAAAGTTTGTTGGATTGACGCTGCCAGAGGAATCCAATACGAAGGCTAAATCGATCGGATTTTGACAATCTAGGGAAAATAGGGATAATTGAGATAAATAAAAGTTCTTTTGGCCACGTACAAAATTATCTTTAAATTGAAGGAAACCTGGAAAGGGTAGTTTACTAAGAGAAAAAAAAGCTTAAAGAGATGACAATAAACAATAAACGAACAAGGATGGTTAAGGACGAAGAACGAGAAGGAGGCTGTCTCTAAATGTTGCCCATGTCGAGACTGTTATCTACTCTGCCCAAACGTCTGCACGTAGGCCAACTGCTGCTATAATTTGTTAATATTGCCAAAGTCATTACCGAGATGGGGATAGGGATAATTGAGATAAATTAAAGTTCTTTTGGCCACGTACAAAATTATCTTTAAATTGAAGGAAACCTGGAAAGGGTAGTTCACTAAGAGAAAAAAAAGCTTAAAGAGATGACAATAAACAATAAACGAACAAGGATGGTTAAGGACGAAGAACGAGAAGGAGGCTGTCTCTAAATGTTGCCCATGTTGAGACTGTTATCTACTCTGCTCAAACGTCTGCACGTAGGCCAACTGCTGCTATAATTTGTTAATATTGCCAAAGTCATTACCGAGACAGCATGTGACCAGAGAGGTTGCAAGCGGACAACCGGTTGCAGAATATTCACCCTTGCAGCTTGTCACTAACTTGCACCTTCCACTTCTTCCATCTACTGAACACCTTGGACCATTCCCATCTGACGGACATCGGAGTCCAATTGCCTGTTGATAACAAGATAAAGACTTACAGCGTAAACGTTACTTAAATACAGAATACCGAACAATTTCTGAGACAGGACCTACTCCTGTCTCGCTTCGTTCACTTCTGTCCATAATCCCACTTCCCTGAAGAGGAGGGGGCAATAGGTCGGGCTACTTTTGTTTGGAACCTGGTTCCAATGATCAAACGTTCAAACGTTCATTTATCTATTTAACCACAGCCATATCTGTTATGATATAACAGACACACCCGTTTTGTAGTGCATGGACAGTAACAAAACCTGCCGTCCATTTCATCGTTTGGTGGCACTAATGATTTTTTTTTCAGGTTTCACCCTCAACGGTCATTAGCTTGACTATGGTATCCATCATAATTTAACTTTGGCCTTTTGTACCACTGGAATGCAAGAATTCAAGAAATATCAGTCAATCTTACGTTACGTGTATGCCTCCAGTAATGGAACAATGTCTCCATTCCAGCTGCACTTTGTTGAACATTAATAGACAATTCCAAGAAGCTGTATTCTGTTCCTTTGCAGAACTTTCCAAGGTTTCCAGTGGGTAAGCTGCTGTTGTCTGCTGAACTATATCCAGTAGTCCACAACCAAGCGGCAACCTTAAATCCTATCGATGGCAACGCCACAATCTCCGGCTGGCCTGCAAGTGAGGTTGATAGGAATATTTTGCCTCGCGAAACTTTCAGAAACAATAGCAGAAGAAGGAAAGGAAAAGTATAAAGAGGAAGTTTATTTGTGTTACACCAATAGATCACCATAGATTACAATGCTTTCAGAAAGGCTTCATCATGCGAGGCTGGGGAATCCTTTTATAAACAAAAAGAAGAGCAAGAAGAAGAAGAAGAAGAAGGAGTAGAAGAAGAGGAAGAAGGAGAGGAAGAAGAAGAGGAAGAAGAAGAGGAAGAAGAAGAGGAATAAGAAGAGGAAGAAGAAGATGAAGAAGAAGATGAAGAAGAAGATGAAGAAGAAGATGAAGAAGAAGAAGATTAAGCCTGTGACTGTGGCTTAGCTCTCTCCAGGCCGAAAAGGATATTCATGTCCATACTTACGGATGATTTTGCTATCAACTGATAAAGTTGCAAGCTGGTACATGTGTTTTCCAATTAGAGGCAGAAATCCTCGACTGATGTATTTGCGTCCATCAGCCTCTTTAAAATTTCCCAAGCTTTCCTTTCTTTCGTATTCCTGACCGTTTGAGCTCTCCTCAGAGAATTTCATTCCTGATGTCTGGTATAAAACCTATTAAAAATGTATATTATAGAAATGTTAGCTGGCATTATCTGCGGTAAATAATAAAAATTGTAAAGGTTCAACATTTTATTTCTTTTAAGGACTCGTTCCCAGTCATATCTTGTAAAAAACAAAAGAACAACGCAAGAAAATGAAAGGAAGGAGCCACAGAACGTGCCATAATTTCTTTTAATAGTAGTAAGTTTTTTTAAATTATAAGAGACTATGCATTCATGGAACGTGTATTTCGAGTTCACTAATGAATCAGACCGATAAAATGTATTTTCAGTGGCTCATACTTCACTTGTCTTGGATGGAAACAGAAAGTTAATGAAAGCGAGACCGACTGTTGCTCTATAGATCTGGAGATGCATCAAAACACATCCAGTTCATAAGTTCTCAACAATGATGTTTGACTTTTAGTGGTAGATACTCGATAGGAATCCGATAATCAATGTTGACTAAGTACTATATTTAGTCGTATAACATGAACAAATTTGTAAACGCCATGTTTTCAAGTTCATCTGTAGCTGAGAGGATTTCGTTTCTTTGTTACACGTCAACTTTGCAGTTAGTAGATTAAAGATCCTTTAAACTCACTTGAGCAGTAAATGCCACTATGTGGCGCGTTATGGTGATCCCAGCATCACTTAATGCTCGTAAGTAAAATGGATACAATGCTCTTGTCCTTGTTGTATCTCCAACCATGTCAATGTAAGATTCTAGAGAAACGCTGGCATTCTGCGGGATTGAAGGGATTATGGTGCTATCCAAAATACAGCACACAATGTTTGGGTCTTTGATGGTGGAATTTCTTAAGCTGGCTCCTGGGCAATCTCTGGCTTCCATAAAGTAACCACGGAGAAATGGAGAGTACTTTGAATAACACTTCATGCAGTTGACGTTTTCTATAACCAAGAGGGAAGAATTAAGCAATTTCGATTGGCACCCTACCGTTTAATGTCATTAAAAATACTCGACTGAGACACTATTTACCTGAAAAGTTCGTGACAAAAGCAATTGCTGCCCATATATGCATTTTACGCCTCTTTCTGGGAAGATCATTAAAGAGAAGCTCTTTCAAACCAATAAAAGTTGAAAAGTCTCCAAGAAACAAAACAGTTGAACAAGAAACAAGACTGAACAGTTTGAAAAGTCTCGAAGAATTTTTAAGATATTAATTCGACAAAGCAATATATTAGAAACTGTCGTTAACCCTAACCCTAACCCTAAGATACGGTATTCATAGTATTGAATTAACTGAATGCGCTGAATTGTTTGCATTTATTAGATATGGACTGCACTCTAGGAAAGAATCCAGGCTTCGTCGTCTCGACTTCACTCAAAAATGTGAATTCCATCGTCGTTGTCGTCGTGGTCGGCGCCGGCCTCCGACAAAACAAATTTGTGACACTTGTTAATTAACTAAACGTTTAAACAGTAAACAATAACATTATAATTAAAATTTCTCAAGGAACTTTAAGATAGGAACTTTAAGCCTTCCCCAGAATCGACAATATTATTACCCTTGTGTCATTTGGTATTACTATTGCATTTGATTCCAGTCAAAGATGGTACGGTATAGTCAACATTTCTTAACTGCGGGTCTAGTTTGGTTTGAACAATGAATAGTAGCATACCGATTTAACTTTGTGGTTCGTATCATCTATACAGGGGCCCGTTTCTCGAAGGTCCCGAAAAGTTTTCGCACCCGGAAAGCCATAGCAAAATCTCGAAGCTTATGATTATAGAGCTGTTTTATTCACGTATTATTAATATAAACAGAGGTTCTCTTCACAAAAGAAATTTCAGACCTATACACTTCTCCGTTTTCAGATACAGATGAATTTTACGGGCCCGAAAAGTTTCCGGGGCTTTTGAGAAACGGGCCCCAGGTCTTCTTAGTTAGTAAAAAGTCACGGTAGTGTGGCCAACAGAAGTGTGTTTCATAGGCTGTACTTTTCAAAGGTTGAAAGTTTTAATTTCTATTCAGTTCATCGTTAATTTCTACTTCTATAAAAACTTAGAAAATGCTTATTATAGCGAACCTCGTGCTGGTCGTAATTCATATTTTATGGCTTGCCAATTTTCTCTAACAGCAGGTTTCTCTTTTGTTTAAGATTTCTGTAAAAATTTCACAGTGGAAACTGTTTAAACAAATTTTGAAAGAATCCGCAAATACAAATGAACAACCTCCTAGAATACCACCGCCGGATAAAAATAAAATAAACGAACTCCTAAGTCTGAAATGTTAAGCTATTATGACATTGATGCTAGTATACGGAGAGGCGTGAAACGTTAATGGCTCCTATACTTTTTGGTTTTAATTTTTTTCAACCGAGGTCATCTTTAAATAAAGTCTGATGATGCAAACAATCATTTGGCAAGTTTTGGTCAAAACGGAAAAAACATGATTTTATTTTCCTTTAGATGATACTAACCAAAAAGTTTTAAGTTATAACCTCGGAGATCTAAATTAGAAAAAAAAAAAAAAGCAAAATCAAACGTGCAACCATTCCTTGTTCATTTTAACCCTCCGACAGCTCGCATTTACAATTGTCTCATACTCTGAAATATCTGTGTATATTATTGCTTTTCTCTTGTGACTGTAGGACAATACAACTTCATTTTGTTGTTTAACATCACCGACGAATAATTTATTTTGTAAACAGTCAACAGTTATCTTTCTGTCCCTTGGTTCCTTTCAACATTTTTCTCTCCCTGGGAAAAGAAACCATAAGTAAAAACTGGCTACCTTCGTGTCATTTATAATATTGTTGCTATTTCGAAATGTCTCCACCATTCTGTGTCGACGTTTGACAGTTTTACTCTGCTTTTGTAGTCTATATATCTATCATGAAATGTTAGAAGAATGTCTCTTCGGCTTACCTTGCAAAAGGAACAAGACAATAAAAAGAATTGCCCCTGCCGCCATTTTCACCAGACAATCAATTCAGCCCAGGCCTGCTTGTGCTGTACGTGAGAGAAAACACACATATAGGACATCTGAGAAAGTGTGCGACAAAGCTCAATTGTACGAAACAAAGAGCAAGATCAAACACAAACTGATAATATCTATTTGATTTTCTCTTTTATCAAAAGACGTCAAAGATTCAAACATCACCTGGCAATCTTCTATATTCCTTTTTCTTTACAGACTGCACCAATTCAAGTAAATGTCACTGTCATATATCCATTGCATAAGACTTTGAGATCTTATTGATTCGACAATGATCTACAACACCTCATTTTTTATGGCCAAGCGAGCTGCTATTAAAAGTATACAGCATGTGGCTTTCTGTTAGGAATGATCAAATGAGAATAAAATAGCAAATTTCAACAAAGCGGCTCCCTGCTATTACAATGCAGCTCAGCAGTGAAGTTATTAAAACTGCAGTTGAATCCTTATAAGCCTTTAGACACACAGACACACACAAGTCATAACAATTTCCATTTTTATGCTTTGACTGAAAGTGACGTATTATTAATTAACGTAATAAAGGCGTAAATATCAGTTGTGTGTGATTCAATGATGAATCATGCCTGCAGGGATTCCTGAAATAAAGCAAGCTCCAAATATCAAACGACCCGGAGTTACGCTGTCATAGTTTTCTCTGTGTTCTTTATTGAGGTTGACAATGGAGTTTGTCGATCGTCTGTATTTCGGTCATGTTTACAATAAACTCGTTGTTACAGATCAATTCCTTCTGCTGCGTGAATTGAAGTCAAAACAAAAGGAAGTGGACGGGGTATATTCGTTCCAAAAAAGGTAAAAAAGGAAGTACATCCACCGTTTGTCCCTGCGTGCTCTGCATTTGCATTCCTGTTCTTCGATAACTTGCTTAAGTTTTAATCTTGGTATCACATCGTTGCAGCAACTGGTAAATATGGCCTTACATAAACATTACTTCATTTATCGTTCATTAATCGAACAGTTTATGTGCTTTCAGCACTTTTTCTTGGCTCACACCGTTACTGGGCAAAACTATGTATCAAGAAATAATCATGTATTTTAATGTTTTAATATATGCAACTACGGACCTTTTACCGTTAACCATATTTGTCCATATTTTTTGCCTGGTAAATAGAGATCAGGCAAGGCAGCATTGAAGAGAGTACTGATTCTTGAGGCAGGCAGAGAAAGAAGATCTTTTCTATCATTAATTGAACTGATTGCTTTATCAATGTTTTAATAAACGTTACAATATATACTTTATTTCTGGATCAAAATCCAAAACAGGGGGAACATTTTTATGAAGTGATAGTAAATGCTCTTTGTTATCGGGTCAACTGGAACATTTCACAGGTAATATTATCTACTTGTAGTAGTGTTATCTCTTGTCTTTCAACGGCTGTGGAAAGAAACACTTACTGTGTACGCATCATTGTATAGCTTCCGGTTTTTATAGTTTCATACAAACCTGACTGGAGGTTTCCCTCCCCTCCCTCAAGACATTTCTGTTTGGACTGGCATTCGGTAGCCAAAATAGCCTATTTTGGTCAAAATAGCGGTCAAAATAGTTAGTGTTAATGATTCTCCAGCGGAAAGGTACACCAAACGTCTTT
Organism: Micromussa lordhowensis; assembly: GCA_964020085.1. NCBI lineage: Eukaryota > Metazoa > Cnidaria > Anthozoa > Scleractinia > Lobophylliidae > Micromussa > Micromussa lordhowensis. The sequence continues at coordinate 33,021,450 of OZ026595.1, forward strand.
GTAAGAGAACTTAGGCAAGTTCTCTTTTCACAGCTTTAATTTTCGAGCAGTCTCCCTTGTGTGTGTCTTGGGCACCGTTTTCGCTCACTGGGATAAACGAATTCACTTTACTCTGACTTGAAACGTGTTATTTTACAGTCTCATTTTCTACAAGAACTTTGAATTGCTGTGATTGAGTATTACCTCGTATTACAACTACAGATAGAACAACAACAGAAAGTCGAGCTGCCAGAGCATTGCACCGGTATATCAAAGGTCGTGTGCTCGACGTTGGTTAGCCTGGGATATTTGTTGCTAAGTTGCTTCGCCACTGTTCACATTCAGTTGAAGTTCACACTATTTAACTGTCGAACTGAATAAAGTTGAAAAGACTACAAATGGTGCTCTGAACATAATACTGAGTCAAACTAATGATTTATTCCAAATCAAGAAGAATAATACGAGGGCCCTTACGGCCTTAAAAACATTATTGTTGTTGCAAATCTTCCATCCTTCCTGAACTCAGAAAGATCATTAAATGGTACCTACTAAGGAAGGGTCGCTTAGTCGTTACTTCTAAAAACGAAGGACGGTTTCCAGTTTTTAGTTAACGTAACCAACATTCGCGGACCATTGTCAATAAAAAAGCTTCACATCGCAGGATAAGTCATAAGATATGCACTTGATTTGGACGTTATTCAAATACCGGTCAATTTTACCTGATGCTTTATTCCATGTCTGGCCTACTCGTCCCGTTTATGAACGTTTGTGATGCTTTTACCTTCATGATGGTGGCTGATAAAATGGTTTGAAAACACTGCTTTGAACACAGAAATGCTACAATGGTTGCTTTGAATTTTATTGAAATTCAGGCTGTCATTAGGATGTGAGCCATAAAGGGCATTGAAAAAACTACAAAACAAAAGTCCCATGGGTGACCTGCCACTGTCACCTATACAGTGGTTTTCCCTCGTAATTAACCTTTTTGCTTTTCGCGTAGAAGGGAAACAAAACAGTCTTTTAATGCGTTAGATGATAAATTCAGTAAATAAATATGAAATATTGTGTTGAAGGTGAGAAACGCTGTCACAGTACTTGATGTTAACGACCGACATGAAAAAGCGGGGTGATTTTGTTAAAGCGTAAGCAATACTCGAGGCAGGAGAATTGTTTAAGTTGAAAAGAAAGGAAAAACCACAAACGAACCCAGGTGGGTTTCCCACTTATTCAACATGGAATGCCTATTTTTTTTAATGACCTGTTTCACGGCACTTATGGTTCACGGGGCCTGCCTGGCACATTTTTCAACCTTGTTGAGGTTTGATGTTTTAAAAACCTGCAAACCTCGACGATCACGTGGTAATATATATTCATATCCCTTAATCGATAACCAGAACATATCACATTCAGACAGCTAAACCAGGATTAACACTGTTGAAGGGACTGACATGACGGAATTGTGAAATTGTCTTGCTCTGAAACAAGGGAAATAAATCAACTGTGTCCTTCGACAATAACACGAAATACACAATATAGAAGATTTTAGAACCTTCGTTTACAAATGAAAATAATTAAGTCATACCAGAATAAATGCTGAAACTAGGGAGTCGAGCATTCGGAAAACGTTAAACAGGTACCTAGCACGGCGCTAAAACGAGATTTGCACCAAGTCCTTTTGCTTTATTAGATGTTGAGAAAATGGCATTCTTTTCTTGTAATTTTAACCAACTCTGCCATTGTGAAAATCGTACAGACTGGACTAAATTATGTAATATAATTAATAATAATAATTAAAATTTATATCGCGCAAATTCCATGTGAATATGATCAAATGCGCGTAACAAACAAATATGATACAAATTAAACATAACAAGTTAAGAATCCCAACTGATGGGAGGCTGACCAGTTGGCTATTTACAAATCGCGGAGGAGTTGAAATTCGGGGCCACCGAAGACAAATCCATCCAGTGGAAGCCGAGGAGGATTTGAACCCGGGACCCCCGGATTACAAGTCCAGCGCCCTACCACTAGGCCACGCTCGCCTCGCCAATGTACAGGTGAAACTCACTCTATCTTTGGCAGTTTATTGAAATAAAAACATGAAAAATGTCAGTAATGAGATTATCTTTCCAGTATTCAGAATCATAAATAAGGGTTTATTTTTTTCATGAATTTACAGGTCAAAGTTCATTTTACCACTGGTTTTAGAGTAAAATTTAGGTACTGTATATACAAAGGTGACAGAGACAATTTCTTTGAATGATTATTAATCCCGAAAAGAACACTGCCATTCAAACGGGTTTTCATGAGTCGTAGATGTAAAACAACAATCACGTTTTGTGAACTCTCTCACACGTTGGCATTCGATTCGTTAGTTTCTTCTTGCAAGGGCTCTATAGCTGTAGTCAGTTTTCCTTTAGTGTTCTGTGTCGGATTTTTGTTTAGGACTCTTTTTTGCTTTCTTTTCTTATTTGGTGGAATCGTGACAGGAGGCAATTTAACTTTTGCAGACCCCTCGGTTGGTTCGTTGGAAAGCCAAGCGGCACAGTGCTCTCTGTCTGTTGGACAAATACCACTAGGTTTGACATCTGCTTGTTCATCCGATTCGTGGGGAGCCTTAGTTTCGGACACGGGACTGCATTTAACATTATCACTATCCACTGCGAGCTGGCTGTTAGTGGGGTCATCAGAAACAGACATCATGTTCACGTCCTTAAAAATACATAAACATAAGTGGACTCCAAGCACATCGATCATTAATGTGCCAGAAACAACAATATCTCAATCATCATCATCATCGTCGTCGTCGTCATCGTCATCATCATTATTTATTTGTCATTGGAACCTTTGGTGGACTACCAGTAGTCCCTCTTTGTGCATGACGCGCAACAAAATCGAGATGCGACCATCTTTTCATCGCGGGTGTATTTTCGGTCACACTAGACGGAAAGCCAAAGAGAGACTCCTCGTAGTCTATAAATTAAAATGTACCCTTATATTGAAAACTGGATCACTGGATAATGCAATTCAAGAGTTTTCATTGCCTCAGCCATCATGGTATATTTACCAATTATTACACAAGCGCGCGTTGGATATGAGATGGTAGATAGCCAACGATGCGCATAGCGCCGAGTGGGCTATAATCATCTCATATCCAACAAGGGAGAGTGGAATAATTGTTTTATTAAAAATGCCCCAAAAATATAGCAAACTAAACTTAAAAAAAAATAAAAACGCCTCAAAAAAATCACGCGTACGCTTACCATATTCGTAGAGCATGGTATAATGGCTCATAGCCCATGATGGCTGAGACAATGAAAACTCTCGAATTGCATTATCCAATGATCCAGTTTTTAATAAGAACAATTAAACTATGCTCTACAACGCTCATGGAATAATTGTTCATTTAGAATAAGCACCACATGGCAAATATCGAACATCATTACCGATAGCGTAGCTCCATGTGATGTTGTAGCAGCAGCAGCAGCCGAAGAAGGAATGGTTGACGAGGGCGTGAAGAAAGTTCGACGGCTGGACCAGATTTCTTTCTTTCGCTGCATTGCCTTTCGTACCTAAAGCAAAAGCAAGTTGAGCATCTCGAAAAATAATGCTTGGGAATTTTTTAGAACTCTGCAGACGAGAAGTATTCGTCTGCGTTTTTACTTTTCGACACATTTCCTTCTTGTGTCTAAAAGTGTCGTATGATTCCATTCTCTTGAGCGTGTTTCTATATCCATAATAGATTGAGAAATTATAGGTGAGAATCCTAAAAAGAACAACGAACTCTCAGTTTCATGCAAGATGATGAGAAAAAATACCCTTAGTATTTCCTTACCTCTGAATTAAGCAGACAGTGAAATATGAAAATGAGGAATCCCTGTAAAGAGTTGAGAATGGCAAAGAAGTACTGAAACACGATGGTCTTTGCGTCCAGTGCCAAAATACCGAACAGCCACGTAATACCGAGTAAAGGAAAGAGAACGGCTGCTGACTTGACTCCTGACCTGATGATATAACATTAGAGGTGATCAGGTTTATTGGGATGCGGGTGAGGCATTTCTGGAGACTTCTGAGCAGTCCAGCCCTCCAGAATGCCAACAGCAGAGAGGGTGTTAAAACAAAATAAAAGAGGGTTCTGTTCAAAAATGCAATAAAGTAATTAAGGCAAAATACATGTCGTAGGGAACAAGACCAGGCCAACAGCTCAAGATAGCCTTACGGCTATCAATTCCTTTCAAAGCCTGTAAAATGGGGCTGATCTCCTCGCTTATATGCAGCTACTTTTTTACCCCAAACATAAAGTTGTCGTTTATACGGTGATATGTTTGTGGTCGGTTGATGGCCACAGCAGTAACGGGGATAGAAAGTTTGTCAGTTAGTAATATAGAACTGACTACAAATGTTTCAGATACTCTTAGTACTAAGTTTATTGCTTAGACGCAATCACCAGATTCCTGGAAACTTCGTGGGGCAAACTACACTATTAATAACTAAACTGTTACCATTTTACTTACTTGACAAGATCAAACTTTGTCGAACGAGAGACTCCATTTGTTTGTATCTTAAAAATCTCCCTGATAACCATGATTAAAATTACTGTATTCACCTGCAAACAAAATTACCAAAATCAATGATAAGTCTGCCTAATCGGGCAACAAATTCCGAGATTGCAGTCATAAAGACTTCTTACAAGTTCGCGGTTCGCACTGTAAGTTACGGTTCCCGGGCAATTTTGCAGAATGTCGAACGCCAAATGCAGAACGGCGAACGCCAAATGCATTAATTGCTTGCGGTTAAGGGCAGCAATATGTTTTATTGGCTGGTGAAGGACAGGCGCTGGTACCATCGTTTGGTGACAGAATATGTGCCAATTTAACTTTTCGAATTAAAGTCAACTAAAAATTGACAACCCAGTCAATGTAGCAATAATGTTGATTTTTTATGTTTGTTGTCGTTGTTGTGAAAGGTAGCCCACGATAACACCAGCACACCCCCTGCATGCAAACATTATCACTCACCAGGATTATTGCCAGTGCAGGTCCTACGAAAGCGTAAATGACTCCGTTTGTCACTGACAGCCAACAGCTGGAAACAAGTAGAGCCTTTTTATAATTATTTATTATTTTGTATAATTTGATGCCTGATGCCTTAAGTAGTTGGTGGCTCTTGTGTAGAAAACTGAACTGCATGTGTGTATGTTTCATGTTTCCCTTGGTGGGAAAACGTAAAATGCGTGAATAAACCTTCATGTACGATGAACAATGCTGCCCGCGGTCGGTGTAGTCTAGTTACATTTTCAGTAAAAACGCTATTAGGAAAATTTTTCTTGCTCGTACCTGGAGTCTGTACCGTAACCATCATGCGCAACACTAACAGCAATAAGAACAACAATTCCAGGCAAACCTGTTAAGGAAAATGTAAGGCATGTTTATACAGTTCGGCTGGCATGGTATAACCATGAATCTAAAAATGCTGAGTCAGTTGGAATTTGGGACGCTTGATCATTAGTCTAAGACTTATACAGTGATGTATGCCTCTGGTCAGGCTCCGATCGACGAGAAACTTCCTTGCTTTTTAATAATCTCATCAGTTGGTCTCACCGTATGCGCATAATCCGTAGATACGAAGTTGTTCTTTGCTGCTTTCAAAAACAGTGATGACCATAACATAGAGATGGACGCCTTCAACTAACATCCACGCGAATGACACCAACAGGAAATAGTGAAGTAACACCGCTACTAACGTGCAGGCAACCTGCAAAGAAATGGAACGGAACTTCGAAGTCATTTTTACAAGGGATTCAATTAAAAGAAGAAAAAGACGAAGAAAACGAAGAAAAAGAAGAAGCAGAAGAAGAGGAAGACGAACAACAACAACAACAACATTGACACCAATGACAAGAATGACGACGATGAAAACAACGGAAGCAGCACGCAGCAACAACGACAACGACAGCGATAGCAAAAACGAAAACAGGGGGAAGAAAAAGACAAACTTCTGAGGCTAAAGAGTGGCATTTTTCGAGTGTAAGTTATTACAAACCTCGTTACTAGTTGCTTCGATTCCTGCCAGGAAAATAATTTGAAACATGCCGATAGACAGTGACAAGTTTACATGAATGAGGTTTCTCTCTGAACGCACACCGCTGTGGAGTTAAAAAGAAAAATTCCAAATTATAATATATTGTTAAACGTGTAAAATTTATATGATGATCACCCGGAATAAAGAAGCTATAAAATCACTACAACATACATAAATTGGAAATAACCAAAAAAAGTTCATTTTACGTTGTCAGTGTTTTGACAATGCTAGTGATCACTTAGAACGTGAGGTGAGCAAACCCTCGATGTTCACGCCAGTCGATTTTGGTCAGGAGGAGCACTCAAAGAACACATTCGTCCGGAGTCAATGCACCATATTTTTGAGCCACATAATCAGATTAAAGCTCAATGTGATTGGTTAAGATCCCATGATTGACTGGAAGAGATCTCTGAGACTAGTAGACTAGGTAACTGAACTTACGACAAACATAAGATGATGACGACTGCAAGGGTGACGCCAATCAACGACAATCCGCAGCCCACGTAAGTGATTATCTCTAATGCTACAGCATGGGACTCGTCAACCTAATAAACGACCAGACGTCCTTTAATACACCCTCTAAGGAAGAGATCGTTAGCTAAAACAACAAATGGACAGAAAGTCTTTGGGTAATACATTTTCATAAGTATGAATTACTGTAAAGATGTTGAACAACGTCTTCTCAGAGGGATTTTTGCCCAGTCAGGCTAATTCGCAAGTAATGTTACATTTTCTCTCTTTGGTATAACATTCCTCGGATAGAGAATTTTGAAGGTAGAGGTCCACACGACGCTCAGAAAGCTAAGGGTACTGTTTCTAATCCGGATCTTTCTTGGTCAGGAGCTGCAAGTACTATCAAATCTGGCGTGCCCTTTCTTCTATTTTCGTCGCACTGGCATTGCATTGTCTTGTCCCTACATGATGGTATAATATACCTCCAGATCTGAGTCCAACTTGATCTGCATCAGAACTGCAAAGTTAGTGAGATGGTCACATTTGCAGATTGAGTGGGTTTCATTTGAAGCAGCAGTATCCACGTCACAGCCTTTAGTCGACCACAAGCCAGTGCTATTTACGTCCCTAACGATGGTGTTAAAGTAGACCATTACTAGATTTGTATTTTTTTAGTAATGCAAAATTTAGAAAGAAAATTTAGAAATTGAGAGAAATTTAGAGCTTATATAAAGCGTCGTTCAATTCTTAAACTGAGATATTTAAAAAAAGAGCATGATATCCACATTGGCAGCCATATGATTGTTAATCATGCGATTGATAATTTTGCTTAATTCGTCCGTTTGATGATTCATTCGTACTCACCCAGCAGTAAAGTTCCACCAAACGCACACTGGTACATGTGTGGCATTTGATTTGTACTGAAAAGAAACATAACATGTTAAGAGAATGTCAGTCACTAACTGTTTACTGATGCATGTTCTGATTAGGCTCAATAAAATCAATACAATGTCGCCTATGGATATATTTCTATCATTGCTTTCTGGTTTTCAGGCCTCTTTTCCCTCCGTTTTGAAATATGCAAAAAAAACTTACTTCTCTAAACGGACACTTCACGGTTTTCAGTGTTCATACATTACTTTTTTAGTTCACTGGGTACGTTGTAGATTTGTAAAATTCTATCACCGTTTAACCAGGGACGTTATAATAATAAGATAATTTATTTAATATTTCATCGGAGGAAGAAGCCTTTCATACATGCATATCCAAAAGAAATTTTCCATATTACAGATGCGTAGCTTCATTTGATCAGCGCCAGTAGACTTACTTTTAAGTGCTGGAGAGTGACACGAACATCCAGGTTTTTACCAGTAGCTGACGGAGTCACAAGACTTCCAATGATACGACTATCAAGCTCGTAATTTGCTTCGTTGCCTTTTTCTCTGAAAATAATAATAATAAAAACCAAACAAAAGTAGCTTTTACACTAGAAATACTTATACATGAAATACTTATACATTACACACAGCGGTGCGAAGATAAGAATTTTATTTTCTCGTGGTTAAACAACTATATGCGTTTTGAGAATGTGAATTTCTTTCTATTATATAGACAAACCGACTGCACAAAAATCCGTGAAAAAGCGAGAAATTATTTCATTATATCTCCTTGAGTCCTTGATGTCCTGAATGTGGTTTCGTATGAGTTTAACGCGCGGTGTATTCTCCGGTAAATTACTCGTGACTAAGTGTACCTATTGGCAGATCACCTCGTGATCTTATCTGCGTATGTGCGTAGCTGCACATTAAAAGGGGTTCAGCCTTCAACGACCATAATGCTTTACGTTAAGTGAAGTCAGGAGTACAAAGAAGAATGTCTATAACTGGTCTTGGAGTATTTGTACTCCTGATCTGTCCAGTGGAACAATATCATCTGTACTTACTTTACAACCTTCGTTGGCGTCGATGGTAACATTTCGTGCAAACTCTTGTAAATTACACTAAAAGCCTTGGTTTTATCTTCAGGTTTGATTCCTGTAAGAAAAATGATAAACCTTCAGCTGATTAAACTTTGTAAAATTAACCAGGTGTTACGTTAAAGGTGTTTCTCACTGTTTACTTTATTATTATTATTATTATTATTATTATTACAACTGTACTTATAATTTTGGGCTTAGATTTTTGATTCAGCCTTTTCTTTAGGAATGTTTCATACAGCTTTCATTTGCTTTATTAAGAACTGTACACAGATACGTCAGAGGTTCTAGATATTCTTTCAAATGAGGTCTCAAAAGACTTCACTCTCGCTGTAGCTAGTCTACAAATGTATTCAATAATGTTAGACTAAGATTTTTTATTTAGCGTTTTCTTTAGTAATTTTTAATAATTGAGTTTTTATTATTATTATTATTATTTCTAATGGTTAGTTTATATTTTATAATAAATGTATAAGAATAGAGAAACTTATAATATTGCCCGATTTAATAATTTGCTATTCTTACTGTTTTTAATAATTTATAATGATGATAATAATAATAATATTAATAATTACTCAAATGTTCTTTTAGCCTTTTAAATTTTGTAAGCAATTATTGTAAAGTTTTAATAAAGTTTATTATTGATTATTATTATTATTATTATTATTATTATTATTATTATTAAAAAAAAATGCAATTTTAACGGTTGTGGCTTTTGAAAAAGTCAATGCCAGGACTGGAACTCGAGAATTCATCAAGAATAAATGAATCCATGAAATAGTGCAGTGCAATATTGGTAGAACAACACTTGTTTCTCACCCGCCACTCTTAAGGTGAGGAAATCGTTGATTCCTTTCCAGCTTTTGTCCATTTCAGATACTGAAAATCTGTAGTCGCCAGACAACACCGATGCCTGCAGAACTAAGACACAGCAGCAATATTGTAAGCACAAGTGAGACAACCTGAAATAGTTAACCTGCACCAGGGTTGGTTATAATTCAATCTGTACGAAAGTCTTGCCTGTGGGTTGACTTTAAAATTTCACAAACCGAGTACAGTCGCTTGCAGAGTTGCATTGCACTGCACAGAGTATTGTAAATTGTTAGATTATTAAAGTAGATTATTGCCATCGAATACGAGAGTCAGATTCAGAGTCAGAGTCAGATTCTAACAATAAGACGTTTGGATTAGAAAGGTCAATAAAAATGAATCAGGCTACTGCTCACCAATGTTGTCCTCCGATGAACCAACTGTAGATGTTTTATTTGACCATTTCTCGGCCAACTCCTTACCAAATGACTCTGTAATCTCCGCAATCCTCATAGCTAAACTCGTATTAGTCCGACGCCATTGTTCTTTCGATTTTTCTACTAGTACATCGTTTATGGTCTTTGTGCTTTCCTTGTATGGCAAGAAACAATAAACGTTTAATGAAGCAACGAAACACGCAATAACTTACACTCTTCGCCTTTTTATTCGAGAGAGGTATGTGTTGTTTGGGATAATCGTGTTAGGAAGATCATAAGCTCTAAAGACAAATTCTAAGCCACCTGAAATTTAGTTTTTTTTTTCTAGCAACCTCGTTCCATGAGGATCGCCTCTCTCGTTCCTCAACAGTTGAGACGAGGAAACGACAGAAATACATTTTTTTGTAGAAAAGAGCAGATGGCTAAGTTCAATTAGGAATGGACTCGATGAAATATTTTATTAGAAACAGTAATGAAAGCCTGCCTGCAGACGTCTACTATTTCCCTTCTTAGACGTTTGCACGCAGGCTACAACGTAGGCCGAAGCTATGATTGCACATGTGTTGCTGCTACAGCAATCATATCTAACTAAAATGTCAATTGGACGAATGTCTACAGAGGTGATATATGTCAGTTTAAGAATCATTGCAGAATGCATGTTACCTTTGTGACTTGTGTAATTTGCTGGAGTGAAGAAGGAGACTGGTCTGAAGGTATTGATTTCAAACGTTTCGTCAACGTATCCATAGATTGCTTGAAGGTTTTGAGCTAAATTCCAAGTTAAAGATAACCGTTAAAACACCTCAAGTCAACGAACGCATCTAACTTAGAGTGTAGATTCGTTTCAGACTTGGAGTAGTAATGGAATAACACTAGTACTTTTAGCCAAAAGTTCAGTATGATGAAAGAAAAACAACCAAAGAATTGGAGAATATTTTCATTAGCACGCGTTACGCCCTCTCTCCATCTCTTCCTTCTTCCCTTCCTTTTTCGGGGATACCTTTCCTTGGCGTCTTTTTAAAAAAAATACATATTGTTTATATATATTGAGATTTTGTGCATGTTAATCCCAAAGAAAGTTTGATGAAACAAAAACCTGTATCCCCACGAGGGATAGCTTAGTTACCATTTCGTCTGGAGTTTTACAAGGTTCAGCTTGACATTTAACATCTTGTAATCCTCGCTCACTTCCTCTGCAACCAAGAAGGTTCAGCTCTGCGAGAGAAATTTTTTAAATTCACGTACATAGGTAGATTGCCTGTTTTTATTTACTTATTTATTTTACGATGCGAAATTATTCCTCTTGGAACAATTCTTAGACCGGATACAACATGGATTTTACCCAGAGGTCGTGGATACGAAAAGGAAACTACGTAGGTTGAAGCGATAAAGCTGACCGAACATATAATGGTATTTTTTCCAAAAATGCTATTTTTAAATGACAAAGACAAATATACTAATACAATTAGCTGGTGTGACATCTTTTCGCTGTGTTCGAGGTTTCTCTTGTTCTGATTGCATAATAAGAATGGATAGGGATTTGATAAAAGTATGTCTTGTGTTCTTGTTGTGAATTTTGTAGCAATCAAATAAGCTGTAATACGGATACCTTGTAGCACCATACCTGTTTTCCCCATGACGAGATGCTTTGATGAAATGGGTTGCTGTTTCTTTTTTGTTGGAAATTGCGCTCCAACACACATAAAATCATACAGTACATCCTCCTTGTGTAATACCTCCATGTAGTACAATTTGTCCTCTTCAAGGTACATCTTTTCTGATGATTGATCTTCGGACCTAAGAGAAAACCCTTTAGTTCTTAGAGATTAAAGTTACTACATTTAGAACAAAATCCTCAAAACTGATCACAGGCAAATCCCAGACTGTTACAGTGAAAGAAACGAACCTAGAATTTGTGTTATAACCACACACCTCCACTCCAAAGAGTAAAAAGTAAATCAGAAAAACGTATATCTTCAAATTTGCTGCGATCTATACTGTCATGTTGCTCAGAAAGAAGGGCCAAGTAGAAAAAAAATGTGTGAGAAAAAAAGTGTGTGAATCGCCTTACTCGATCCAAGCTGTAACCGGAGAATTCCATGTGTGAAAAAATTAAATCTCCCACACCCGCATACAAAAAAGCTTAGCCCTTTCCCTTATGGAAGCTATTACAGTGAGCGATTCTAGTGAGCGTTTCCATATATCCTTGCTATGCTTTTCTTGTTGCAGTATGGCATCTGCATAATTGTTTCTTATAATGTTCTCAGTCGTATCGAGACGTACTTATCCCAGAGGTATTGTTTGTTATATATGCGCTGATCAATGATGAGGCGTTTCCCGGTGGGAAGTTCACTGTTGCTCATCCATAGCTGACAGGCATTATCACAGGAGGTCTGAAAGGTATAATTGCCTGTCTCAGGAGCTCTGAAGAAAGATCTTAACCGCTGACCATACAAGTCGTCGCTGTCTGTATTGTAAACACAAAACGTGTCAATGAACTGCGTCTTCGAAGGAGAACAGGGATATAAACTGCTGGATTCTAAATCAGTCACTAAGGACCCTGGTACATTTGTCCAAAGTTCGCGGTACACTGTGAAATAAAAAGAGTTACGAATTTTTATGTCTCTACACGTCTAACCACGTCAAACCCACGTCATCTCGCTTCCGCAAGATGGGAGGGAGCTATCAGCTATTCGAGGGAGTGAAATGATTTTTGTTTATCTTTGTCATATGACAATGTCACGTCGAAAAAAGACATCTTCTTACTTTTATTACAAATTGCTACAGGACCGAGTTTAGACAACATGTTAGTTCACATGTGCGAAACATTTGACGCGCTGCTAACCGCTATGTCTTACATCATCTCTATTTTTAATCTGACTCTGATATCGAATAGCTTTTTCTACGAGAGCTGATAAACTTGAGCCTGTCATCATAGTCAATAGAGGGAAATCGTTTTATAAAGAAACCCGGTAAACATCAAAGGAGCAAACAAACAGGCTAAGATTTATGCTGGAAGGTCCTTGACCCTGTGCATTTTTTGTTTTTAGCTCATAGACATTGCATGAATTACATAAGCGCAATGCTTCTGTTGGTTAGTTGTACGAGATCGATGTAGAGATGTACGAGTACACATAAGCACCTTTTTGTATTTTGCCAGGTTTTGTACAGGGTCAACCCCCAAAATAGCAGCAGAGCAAACTTTGCAAGGTTTCCGAACCATTTCCTAAATTAACTTGCATCAGCCACCGCAACTCTTACAGCCTTACCTTTTTTTACTGGACAGTTAATTTCCCAGGAATGAAGGAATGTCTTGTTTTTTGGGTCAAACATAAGTCCGGTCGATAATCCTGTACGATGGCGTGTTCTATCGTTATGGCAATCATAATAAGCTCTGCAATCTTCTGGATCAGCGTGCAAACCAGACGATTTACCAACACAAAAAGCTAAGAGATCAAAACAGAGAAGATACAAAAGGAACTGGCAGTTTTAACAATGAAAGCAAAGTGGAATAACAAGAGGATTTCATTCGAGAGACTTCTTATTGCAGACAAACACTGTAGTTCTTAATTAATGAACGTGCAGTGTTTTTTCTGTCGTCGTTTGTCTGTCTTTTCAGTCTAACTTTTAATTGATGGATTAAATCTCGAAAGATTACGTACGCTCTTTCATCAGGACCATGTAGTCAAGCTGACAGTAAGATTTTCTTGTTGTCCCTCGCGTTTTTTGGGATGAATGATCACTATAGAACGCGGTTTTCAACTGAGTTACGAAGGTAATGAGGTAATTACTCTGGTTTTGGTTTTGGTTTTACTCCGAGTTGAGATTGGCTGAGTAGTTCAACTAGTGAGTAACTGGTTTAGTTTTACGACACGCAATTGAAAACTGGTCTAAATAACAATAACAACAAATATTTTTTCAAGGAGCAGTCGTTTTTTTCAAACAAAATCCCATTGTACTCTTCTACACATAGAAAGAGCCGCGGCGCGAGCAAGAGACAACGAGAAATAGAGGAGCAACAAACAACACAAATTCAGCTAGATAGCATTGTAATAGAATCATCGTCTGGTCTAGTCCGCAACCTCATTCCCAGGGTCTCTCATCTCCGGGAGGGCAGGAAGACGAGAGACCCTGGGAACCAGGTTGCGGTAAGTTTTTTTCCTTTCTTCTTCTGTTTTCCGAACCAAGAGAGAAGGAAAAATTACCTTACACTCATAAAGAAAAACAAATATGGCGCTGGAGAAACGACTGGATGAGTTGACAACGTGGGAGAACCAGAAAGACATAAAAACTTAATAGCTGGTTCTGAAGGGAACATTTAATTTTGTTTCTCGAGAATCACAATGCTCAAGATTCGAGATTCGTACTGTGTTATATAGCATTGCAGATTTCACGTCCAACGGCGTTCGTCGGTGAACATTCGCGGTAACAGTCACTATTACCCTGTAACGTCAGATTTGGCAATGTTGCTTGCTCAAAGACTTTCGGCGGAAAGCAGTTTTATTGTTAAACGTGAGATCGAAAGCTGTAGGGAAAAAATCGTGCTAGATAATACGTTTACATACTTTTTTATGACATCTGACAGAGCTCCAACTTATTATTTATACATATATCATATTTCGAGAAAGTTTTCGTTTTTGCATGAAACTTGCTTTTTGTGTTCCAACAACGAGGCACTGAATGGTGGCAGTTATTTGCTATTTCTAAACTTAGCGTAAATTGGATTGGGAAAGTTCTGTTCTCAAGATTATAAGGGGTTAAACAATAAACGAACTCGTGCTTACTGTCAGGTAATTCTTTTAAAGGCGACTTAATTATTGTTTACCAAACCACGTTTCACATTCACGGCTTTTATGCACACAGAATTAAGAAATTGAAACGCTTTGCACGCAAGAACCTACTCTGCCTTAATTCGAATCTGAAATGAATGCTTTAATTACACCTTGTGGGGGGAAATGATCATCTTAGCTTTAAACACGAGCCTGACGTGCGTCCTCTTGATGCTATTAGCACCTCCAAATCAATTTTCTCTTTTGACATGGATTTTGTTTTCCTCTAAAACAGAACAAATTAGAAACATAATTGCCGTCAGATGGCCTTGGATAAACATGCCTTGTGCACTTTGCATGACAGAAAGAAAGCACTCCCTAGAAACTGAATTAAAAGCCCATGAGTTTGGTAATAAGAATTTCCCTAGGAGCTGAATTAAAAGGCCATGAGTTTTTTAAGTATGATTTCCGTCGATGAAAATTGTTTAGTAATTGTGAAGCAGTATATTTGGGTTAATATATTCTTCTCGAAGCTTCTTACGTTAACTCAGGTGAACAGCTGTATGTATCTACCACATTCATCTTGCCGGAAAGTTTAATCATAAATGCAACAACAAGGATATTCCGTTTTGCTGGTTTCTTGCGCAGACATAACCACCTCTAGAAGTTTAAATAAAAATAACTATTAATTTGAAAAGTAGGGACTCGTAATGCTGAATTTAACAATGTCTCTCTTTCAACCAATGTCAAACTTTTGGCCCCAGAGATGACAATCAGGTAAAACATTCTGAAGCTAGTAGAACCAGAGCAGTAGCTTAAAAATTAATCATCCACCACAAATGATCAGACAAAGATATACCCAAGCTAGGACAGAAGTGACTCGTTTCTCTGGTAAAGCACGCATTTCTTCTCTTACCCTCGGGTAAATATCCCCTTGCCTGGCACGCTTTCTCGCCAAAAAGTTCAATGAAGTGCATGTCACAGACACTATATATGGATATTTTAGCTCTAGTTAATAACCTAAAAATATACGTTTTCTTGTCAGTGTCACGTCATAAAATGAATTAGAAGAGTTCGAAAGGTTGAAATAAATTCTCCCTCAATCGTACATATACGTTTCCACACTGTCATTACATATAATGAAAGGCCCAAACATTGTTTTAAGCCTGTTTCCTGGCATCAAACTAAATCATGTTCTTCTTTATAATTTGGTTTCCGATGGTTGCATGTTGACATAGCTTAATACGATAAGTGTCAAAGATGTTTACCTCGTGTTACGAATTTATAGTCGTGCACCGTTTAAAAAGATCACAGAATCCGGCAGAAGATTCGTCCTTTTTATTTCCCATACTATGAAAACGCCTTTATAACCATCTGATCCTTTCAAAAACCAATATAAGACGGCTCTGACATCTACAAGTATCATCAATAAATAACGAAAGAACCACTGCTAAGCAAAACAGATACCGTAACGAACCAGTCCTCAGCTTAGAGTCCTTTATGTTTATGATATGTCTACTTACTTTTGTTGTAGAAGTCTTTGGCAGCAGAAGAAAATACACACTGTCAACACAAGAAATACCAAGGCATATGAACAGTAAAGCAAATTTGAAGCTTAACTTTTCTAACCGTGACAACAGCAGGACAGGTCGGGTAAAGGCAAATTATTTCGCCATTATTCGGGGCCTACCTGAAGAAAAATAATGCAAATAGAAGCAAAATTCATAGCAGAGCGTCGATATTTTTCACTGACAAGTTATGTCGGTTAGCTTTCCTTCTTCGAGTGGACGTTCTTCCAGA
>OZ026595.1:33042753-33075253 GCA_964020085.1 Micromussa lordhowensis
AAATGTCCACCGAAGCAGTTGAACTCTCAGAACTCTCTATACGCGGGATCGTTAAAGCCTTACCATCTTTGCCAGTTTCAAGTAAATGTTGGCAAACGTTTTGCTGCTTTTACAACGCTGAAAGACGTTTTAAGTAATCCGAGCTTGTGGATCCTC
This sequence comes from Micromussa lordhowensis, assembly GCA_964020085.1. Taxonomy (NCBI): domain Eukaryota; kingdom Metazoa; phylum Cnidaria; class Anthozoa; order Scleractinia; family Lobophylliidae; genus Micromussa; species Micromussa lordhowensis. The sequence goes on from OZ026595.1 coordinate 33,042,910, forward strand.
TCTGGTCATTACACACTAATATCTATGTTAAATGTTTAAAAATCTAGAATTCAAATAAAATCTGTTAGCGATCTATACGTCCAATGAATGATTTTAAGTACCTATTTCCAACAGCTCGTATATTGCGAAACGTGACGAAATTTGCATCCAAAAGATACCAATCGATATCAGTTGGGCCATCGACTGTCATTGGCAATCAATGACAATCGATAAACAGTCACACAAACCCTCTTCATCGTTTGGTCATCAATTATCAATATCAGTCGATCAATTGTAATTGATTATCGATTTCATCTATTAGACACCACGGGAGAAATGGAATCGTCTCCGCTTTTCCTTGTACTCGTTCCCCAGAAATTGGCGCGAAGCGACCAAACTTTTCTTGTCAAAAAACAACGGGCATTTTTTAGGGGAGGCTATTTCATCAATGAACTAATTTGAGTTGAGCTCTACGGAAAAAGTTGGTTGTATGCAAATTGTAGCAAGGTATTTCATCGACTTTTCATATTTTCACTCGGCTTCATCTCCAAAAACGACTCCCAGTGGATGAACGATTGACAATATATCGTATGGTGGTGGTACTGAGGTAGCTAGGTCAGCTTTAACAGATTGCATGCCCACAAAACACACAAAACAAAACTAAACAGAGAGATACCAATCCCCTGGACTTCTGTTTCCGTCTAGTTACGTTGTTTCTGCTGCTGACGTTACAAATACTATAAATGCGAAGGGTTTATCATTATATTCATCAATCTAAAGCGCTTCCGTATTGTTTTAAACGAAAAACATTATAACCAAGTCTCGTTTTTCTCTATTCAGGTCTTGGACTTGACGCAAGGACAAAATGTCACTCAATGAAAACCCTAACGTGTTCCAAACTATAAACTCGACTGACGATTCAATAAACTCCCAAGGAAAAAATGCTGATGGTAACAGTGAGTCACCTTACGACGAGAATACTAACCTTATAGATTCAGTAGGACTTGACACTATGCCAGTGTGGAAGACAGCTGCTAACTTTATATGTGACGTAGAAGGAACAGGTCTTCTGGGTTTACCCTTCGCTGTTTTGAATGGTGGTGTGGCTACGTTGGCAGGACTAATTATTGTTCCTGTAATATGCTGCTACACAGGTACAATCATGATACAATGTTTGTATGGAGACAGCTCTGCACCCGGTGGACGGAAACCACGTCTGCGATCAAGTATTGGGGAATTAGGGGAAGCTTGCTGGCCTGGAATTGGAAGAAAGGTTGTTCTAGCACTGCAGAACACCGAGTTACTTATGCTGTCAGCCTCGTACCTTGTCCTTTGTGGCACATTTCTAGATTATGCATTCCCTGCATTGCCATTCACAAAGATCCTGTGGAGCTGCATTGGTGCAGCTGTGGTACTTCCCACAGTGTTTTTAAAGAGCCTCTCAAACGTCGCTTGGTTGAGCTTGATTGGTATCCTGTCCGTGTTAGTTCCAGTGGGTTCTGTTATGTGGTATGGTATCAGCCACAGCTCTGGTTGGCAACTAAGTTCAATTCCACTTTGGAAACCGGAAGGGATTCCTGTAGCATTTGGAATTGTTATATTCAGCAATGCGGCTCACAGCATTCTTCCACGACTAGAAGGAGATATGGCGAGTAAGGGGATGTTCAGAGTCATGATAAGCATTTCGTACATATTTATAACCTGCCTTAAGGTGACATTTTCCCTTTGCGCGTTTCTGTCATTTACGACCGATACGAAGGATCTTGTGACAAACAACCTTCCCCCTGGTGGGGTTTATTACATGTCATGTGTGTTTCTAGGAATAAACGTGTTGGCGTCTTATCCATTTCCCATTCTCATCGTTGTCAGGTCCATTGAAGATGCTTTATCGCCAGATTGTTTGTTAGATAGACTGCCAACAGCTGTGTGGTTTGTCTGTGTTCGAGTGTCTTTGGTGCTTCTTACTTTGGGCGCTGCAGTGCTCATACCACACTTTGCATTGATGCTAGCGTTTGTTGGCAGCTTGACTTCTGCTACAACGTGCTTTGTTTTGCCTTGCTTGTTCCACCTGAGGTTCAAACACGGCGAGTTACGTTTCTTTCACAAAATCCTGGATTATTGCATCATTTTGTTTGGATTAGCTGCTTCAGGGTTCGGCATTGTTTTCTCTGGAAAAGCCCTGGTGACAGCTAATGAGAGAACTTAAATGCCATTTTCACGAATGGTACAAAGACTACACCTATATACGAATGTAAGATATATTTTGGAACATGGAAAGCCATTTGAATATATACAACCGAGAATTGGTCGATAATTTTGCAAGTTTAAAGAAAGAATATCATAACAATGAGAGTGTTTGGATATCTAATTAGCGTAGATTGTTACGAAGATTATATTTCTATATTTTCTCCTTTGTTTTAATTTAAAGTTAGGGTTTTGTGATTGTTGTCGAGGTTTGACAAAAATGTTTCATTTCAACTCTCTCTTTGGGATATGTGGTAATAAACGGTCTCTTGTGTTTTATACATGAGGTACATTTTGACCAGCTAGTTATCTATCTCAGACTCCGTCCACACTATGCCGGAGAAAATTGAAAACGTGGCTTTATTTCTGCTATTAGGCCTACTGTCCACGCTAATTCGTCACGAAAACGGAGCTTTTCGAAAACGCTCTTCAAACCGGAAGAACTTAAAATCGCCAACTTTGTGTTTTAGTGTAGACGGAAAACATTTTGAAATCAGAAGCTTTTCGAAGACAATAACGTCACGAATCAATCAATCAATCAATCAATCAATCAATCAATCAGTCGTTACTTAAAACACGTGTAGCCGTTCCCACCCCCCAGGGTAAAACGGGAGGGAGGGAACGTTTAGAATAGCTGGGACGAATCGTATTATGTGACGCCACAGTATTTATGTAAGTTATGTACTTGTAAATAAATTATATTTTCCGCAAAAGTACGTCTGTACTCGTGTCCTCGCGCAGACAAGGGCCTCGTAAAGATTTACTCTTTCGAGCTAATTTCCAAGTCAATGTCCCTTTTCAAGTGTATATTGTGTTTTGAAATGATTAAAAAGGATTAAGAGCGATTTTTGGGCGAAAGCAAGAAAAAGACAATCTTTAATTTAAACGCCGCGCTCGTAACTTTGGAGTTCCATGTGTACGCTGCGTCGGAGTATATTTGCAGGCAGTGTCATGGTCTCCTCAAGAAGAGAAATTATTTGCGGCAAGACCTCGAAGACTTACAAAAATCTATGAGAATCAACTCCTTGCATACGGCTGACGCGCCTGAAATTTGAATTGACCAATCAGGATTCAGGAGAAACTCTACTGTCCTGAATTCAATGTAGCAATGTAACAAGAAAGCGTTGAAGTCGGGCAGCTTTTCTCACTGGAAACGGCATCAATATTCACGAAAAGAAATTTATAATTCCAAAGTCATATCAGATTGAGCCTCCAAGCTTCTTATTTGGCGCCAACGTCAGACAACTCGCTCGTAGTTCGTCGAGTGTAAACAGGTAGGATAATACAAATGAATATATGGAAGATCATATATTTGGACTGCGGAGAAAAATATGAAGACATGATGATCATTGCAGTTATATACACAACTTAAGCAGTTGTGAAATTAAAGCCTGAAATTTCAGGGTTAAATTTCACAGTTGCTTAAGTTGTATATATAACTGCGATGATCATCATGTCTTCAGGTAGGATAATAGTTCTGTATACTGATTCTTCATCAAACTAAAACCAGAATTCTCAAGTTAACTATTCAGTGAAAGAGGCCAAAGCAACATTAGCATTGTCTCTATTTCTGTTAGCTGCGCAGAAAATGACTATTATCGTGTCGTTTCGGCAGGACAGCTAAGTTTTGACTGCCGCTCGTACTGTCGGCGCAGCTGCCGTGTGCAAGACTACGCCACAAGTTTGAAGAAAATTGGCCTTGTTTTCCAGCCGAAAAATTCGCTAGAAGGCGCGAATTTGAGTTCGAAAAGGCCTCGACTCGAAGGTCCCAGCTGCTCATCTTCGATTGGAAATGAACAATCTTTGGACGTCCCTAGCCCTTCAGTACCGTTTTCTCCACTGCCGTCATCAACACCCAAAAAGCCAGCGGCTTCAACTGCTAGCAACAAGCCTTCGTCGACTTCAGTAAATGTAAGAATTGAATGGCCATGGAATAAAATGGGACAGGAAAGTGCTAGAGCAATTAGAGTCCCTTGGCAAAATGCTTATCAGAGGCACGTGTAAGGAGATTGCTAACTCTGCATGGCGTCAGAAACTTGTGTACCTTATCCGATTTTAAATGTAAATTTTTGAAATAACTCCCAGTTATGTAAAATATATTTCTATCTGCATTATTTTAGTATTAGAACATACCTTATTCCTTTATTTATGTGATTAATGATATATTTAGCACAGGACCTCTCTGTATATCACCGGTAGGTGAGAGAGCTTCCTGTAATAAATATCATTATTATTGTGGCGATCGCCAAATCTAAAGAGAGAACAGCTGCTTCTCGTCTTGAATGAGATAGACCATGAACGCACGACAATGTGCTCTAAGGGACCGTTCACTTTTTATGAGATAGGGGGGGCTGGTGGGATTGAGGGGGGGGCCATGAAAAAAAAAACTGGTCTTAAAGGGGGGGCCATCCCAAAAAATATCGTCTGTAAGGGTGGGGTCACTCAAAAAACTACCCTAATATTATAAGAACAGCATCTATGATGATGCAAAATTTTCTACCAAAATGCCCTAAAATTGCATTTCTGAGGTTCTAAAAATCTAAACTTTCCCGGGGGAGCATGCCCCCTGGACCCCCCTAGTTTGTAGTGGATGGAACAATATCAATTCAAAACTACTTGAGAATGTTCACTTCCAACAACAAACAGTACCTTGTTTATCAAAGGAAAAAACAGATTACCATGGCCAGTTCACATGTAAATATTTAAAAATTATTTCTACTATTTTCAATTTAAACTGCAGTAAATCTACAAATGTTACAAAAAGTTTGCCAGAATGGCGTAAAATAGCGTTTCTGAAGTTCTGAAATTCTAAATTTTCTCGGGGGAGAATGCCCCCGAACCCCCCTGGTTAGGGCACTTGTTGGGTTAAAAATAGTCAGATTACACAAAGGACATATCCCATAGGCGAAAACGGTGATTCAGAAAGAACTTTTTGAAACTGCAGTTTTTGTGTTTAACTTATAAGGTAGAGTTTACTTGATCATTCTTTTTGCTTTGCTTTTGACTTCTTTTTTTTTGGGGGGGGGGGGGTCATCAAAAAAATTTAGCTTTATGAGGGGGGGGGGCAGGGAAAAAATATCCGGTTAAGAGGGGGGGCCATCATATGCTACAGAGACTATCTACCAAATCCCACCAGCCCCCTCCACCCCATAAAAAATGAACGGTCCCTAAATAGCAGCCAAGTTGTGTTAGGTCGCCTGACAAGAAGAAACTGTTGGATTTACTGAGGAATTGTCTTCTAGAGCGCCGTTTTTCCAAGCCATACTCCAAGTCAGTAGTGTCAACCGGCGCAAAGATTGAACCTGATCTTGCATGAGGGCTTTCAGTTGTGATAAAATGAAAGATGTGATGCGATCACTGGAATCGACTGAAATATGATAGATGTTCCATAGCTAGTTGGCAATGAAAAAAAGACATCCTTCCCATAAAAAAAAACAACAAATCTATGGCTTATTGTTGCTCTTCGTGGAATTTCTCTATTCCAAATTTCTTACAAACCTCTTTTATAGCTGCATAAACGCTTCCCGAATTCGTGTAGCTTTCGACATTTTGACATTCATTCGACATTTGTGATTTCTTGTGATGACTTGTGATTTCCCTGCCAGAGTTTTTCTCAAACACTACTCCAAAAAATGACCGGTGATCGTTGCGTTTTCAAATTTCTCCGGCGTAGTGTGGACGAAAAACATTTGATGTGTTTTCAGATTAAAAACGCCGTTTTTAAATTTCTCCGACAAAGTGTGAACGGGACCTTAGGGTTTAATAGACAAAAAGCGAAATTGTCTTCAAAGTAAATGTTGATCAAATTCTAACAATTGAAATAATGCGTAGCTGGCCCTGAAAAACGATAAATAAGACACACTTTCGACAGAATCTATAAGGGGGGCTATGTTATTGTCGTATTTATTTAATTCAGCTCCTAATGGCTTGATAGCTTTGTTGGCAAAACACTGCACCAGTATCGCAGAGGTCATGGGTTCGAATCTCGTTCAGGCCTGCTTTAATTTCACAACTGCTTGAGTTGTGTGTGTAACTGCGATTGTCAGTCATGTCTTCAAATCTTTCTGCACAGTTCAAATATACGACCTTTCATAGATTCACTTGCGTGGAGGAAAACACTTATCATTGCAGCTTTTATGGATTGTTAACAGCGGATTTATCGGTGTTACTCGTACATCCATGTACAGTAACAACAGTCATGTAGCTGTGTTACGCGGTGTATGTTTTGGTTGTTAAAAACGGTCTATTTCCCGAGAGAATTTCGAATGTTCTTTTTTTATTCGAAAGTGGTATTTGGAAGATCTTTGAACTCAACCGTCACATATCTGGGAACAGTCTGTTAAAAACAACCCGTTTTATACGGGTTAAATTTCTACGCATGAAACAGCTCGCACAATATCATTGGTGAAGTCGAAATCGTCATCTAACACCAGCAAAAGTGATCCAACATCCTCCATTTTAAATCAGCGTAAAACTCTTTTTTGCGAGTGGAATGGAACAAGACCTTTTGGACCCGTCGCGATCCATTTGGCCCCAATCAATTTTCGAACCTCAGCCCGAAATATTTGTTGAATGTATGGAGGGGAATACTGGGCAAAATTGTTATTGGATCGTGTGCCGTGGGGCATTACATCGTACTGCATGGTTATGAACCCGGCGATGCTATATCGTACCCGATACGTTGTTTTTGTGTTGGCGATACAATTTTGTCGTACCACATGCTGCTATATCTTGCCCGATAATGCTATATCGTAACTGGTGTGGTGTTATATATCGTAACAGTGATGCCATTACATCGTACCACATGCTGCTATATCGTACCTGATAATGCTATATCGTAACCGGTGTGTTGTTACATCGTAGCAGTGATGCCGTTACATCGTACCATACGTTGCTATATCGTACCCGATAATGCCCTTTCGTACCCGGCGATGCTTTAATGGGTCAGCGGCTTACGGTTCAATGGGTACGTACGTGGTGTATGCACACATATATTGTACCGACATCTATTGAACCGTTCTCTGCTTGAAGTTTTCTTGTCTACTTCAGGAGCTTTACTTACTTGAGGTGCTTTGCTTTCTTGAGATACTTTGCTTACTTAATGTCGGAGGAAACATAGTTATTTCTTGAAGAATTTATTCAATGTTTCTTTTTTAAAATTAAATTTAGACTTTATTACAAACACCTAAGATATATTAATTGCACAGTATACTGCCAAAAAAGAAGGAAATAAAAAACTGCTTACAATGTACACTTAAAACATAATACAACTATACTAACATGTCTACATTACATAAGATTACATCATTTATTGACAAAATAGTTTTATCATCGGTTTCCATTTGCTTAAGAATTTTTCCTGATAGGTTAAATCACATGATAATGAAACTTGAGGTAGCTTTGTACGCCTGCAAAATCGGGATTATGTCCTTCCATTTTACATTTTTATATATAAAAAACTTGACTACTAAACTGATAATACAGTTAATTACATTTTTAAAAGGCAAACAGTTTGTGTAGTCCAAGAGAAAAGATTCAATGGAGGACTCTACTTCAATTTAGTCACCTCCCCAATCCAATTTGACAGAGCGCTCCAGAGTGGGAAAATCCGGTCACAACACCAAACGAGGTGCTCTATGGTTTTAGATTTACAATCGCAAAACAAGAACTCATCACTGTCTTTGATACCCATTTTCATTAACAATACATTTGTGCCAATAATTCTATGGAGTACCCTAAATTGAAAGCTTCTTAATTTACTAGCGCTTGTGCATAAGAAAGGGACACTATAGTAAGTAGTCCAATCTCCAACCGGAGAGAGAAGATATTTATTCCATTTACTCTGCACCTTAGTTGGCTGTATGGCAACTGACTTTCGCAAGGTATCATAAGTGAAACTGGTCACCCTTTTTGTTCTAAATAGCCTCTCTATATTTTGAGATTTGACCACAGGTAACCGTTACCCAAACTTTCTAATCTCAAATTTCCACGAATCCGGAATTGCGCACTTACCAAACGCTTGTAAGAGGGTACACTTTAAATCAAACTTATTAATCAAGTCCGTTGGTGACAAGAAAGAACCGGATTCATCTACAAGATAATTGATGTAGCGTAAATGTTTTATGTACCACGACCTATAGAACACAGATTTGTTTTATATCTTAAAAAAAACAACATTATTCCACAGTGACTGTGACAGGAACTCGCTAGCTTCTGCAGGTTTACGAACGTACTCCACCCACGATTCAACTAGATTCCTCCAGAAAGTATTTTCCACAAAAGAGCTAGCAAAGACTGATAATGATGTTTTGTTTAGTAACCAAACATCTTCCCAGTATAGGAGATCGGGAAACAAGAGCCTCTTCCAATCTCCCTGATAATTTACGTCGCATACTTTTTTAATCCAGGATATCTTCATAGCCTCAGCAAACGATCGAATATAGATAGATAGATAGATAATCTTTATTTATCCACGGACAATTCATCAGCTATACATAAAAAGCACTTAAAATATATCAGTAACAGCATGCATTAAATTGATAAAATACTATTTTAAAATACTACTACTTTAAGATGTTATGCTGAAGTTATTTTTCAGTGATGTGCTGCACTGGTAAATTTACAATTTCCACCTATCACTATCTCGGGAAAAATGTGACCCAATAGACAAGACCCAATAGACATGGTCCTTCTTTGAGACATATCCTGTGCTTTTTTTAAGCAAAATGTTGGTGAAGTAGCAATGGCTTCTTCAATTGTTAGGTTCCTTTCAGTGTAAGGACACTTAGCTTCTACGACGGTTTCATCATCTACAATTCCATCTGGAGAGTCCCCAAAGATTCCAGAGGCATCCAACCAAATGCCAGTTTCCTGGACGGTTTTTCCTGTCAACACTGTGAATGCTTTGAGTGCTTCCTGTTCATTGTTCACACCCCATTGCACAGCCTTATTCTCCAAGAAGGCGCTTCAAGAGAGATGGAGTCACCTGTTTGGCCTTCAAAACGCAACCAAAGTTGCTTGCTGTTCATCTGCCCCTTCTGGCTAAATGCCAAGTTGGGTTGTTTCTCTGTCCAATTGTAATGTCACTTATCTTTAAAATGTATTCATCAGGAATCTTTGCCCGTCTTACTAAGCAATCAATTTGTTGCTGTGATCCTTGTATTTTAAGAAATTCTTAAAACAAAAATGAGTAAATGATATCCTCTATTGTTGGTATAGGAAGGTTACTGACAGTTGCTGGTTCAGGGCTCATGAGCCAAAAAAGGCCAGTAAACCTGTCATACTCCTGTAGGTCCCTGTAAAGGGCAGACCGATCAGATTGAGTAGGGTTTCTTGATAAGCAGCAATACTGTTTTGTTGGAGGAAACATTTCCTCAACGGCTTGCCAAGAGAACAGTGTATTTGCTTTGCGTTTCTTCTAGTTGCATTCAACATCTGTCCGGCTGACGTTGTAGATGCCGTGAATGAAAAGTGCAGCCGCGTGGCTGCACTTAAACTTCCCCCTTGGACAAACGCACTCACTTGATCTTATGACATTCTCACTATCTGAGTAAATCAGACAAAAAGACGCGTGAGGACATGAAATGCAACTTATAAAGACTTCTAAATATATAAAGTTTCCAAACGAACGAACAGTTCCATGCATCGAACGAACTATAAACACATCGATGTACATCGAACGACCTTAAGAACAAACCGGATCAACGGCAAAGTTTGCGTGTCTAGATAGTCCACAATTAAATAATTATGGAAAAGAACTGCTATTAATTTAGAAATCTCACCGAGAAGAAGCATTTCAAAGCAACAAATAAGCTCAAACGACAAGCCGCATCTGCAGTGAGTATTCTGAAACCATTTCCACTCACCGTGACTTTGTAGACTTTGTTTCGCATGCTTGCGTGCACTTCTCCTCCTAAAATACCCTGACTATAAGTAAATGACTCCACATGGCCCGATTTGTAATGGTTTTCACCCTTCTTAATTGACTTCTGCTTTTCCCCGAAGAAAGGAAATGAGTGACGCGATCGAGATGGTCGACATTTTGCATGGCGTCGGTCACGTTTTGGGCCTTTGTTAAGAACTGAGTTTTTTAGCACCATGGTAACGTGACGTCATGGCTTTAGAACTCTATAAACTCTCAAAATTGGAATTTTGATTGGAAGCGATTGGCTACCAAGCAAAAGCTAATGAAGATATGTATTTGCATTTGTAAGTAGGAAACTGACGATTGTGACTTATTGATCCAAAAAACAAGAAGCAAAACACTAAAGAAAAACAACAAATAGCGTCCTGTTAGCGATTTCAGCCTCTGGCTTATACTGAGTAATGATGTTCTGTGCTGCGGCTCACGCTTAAACCAGACATTTACAGCAAAAAAAGTGTTATGCCATTCTAGGGATTAGCTTTTAAAAAAAGTCGTAGCTGTTTCCTTATTTCATCCCAATGCTTGAACCTGGCCAGCCACGACTAGTTGCATGTAGGGGGCCTTCTGTAGGTACTTTAATTTCGCCTCCTTTTGTTGCTGAGTTGTCGAGTAGCTCCCTTTAGAAAGTTCTGGTGGCAGATCCACCATAACTCCGTAACCCGACCACTTTGGACGTTTCTTGGGTAGATTGAGAATATGGTCCCGCTGTTGAAGGTCGACAAACCAGGCAATTATTGACCCCTTGGTCTTGTCGTGGCTTCCTCGGATTCTTTGAAAGGCTGCGATTTTGATATTTTTCGCTTCCCGGGGATCTGTCTTGAGTGTAATGATGTAGAATTCTTGAACGGTATAATAATAATAATAATAATAATGGTATTTTATTCGCCTCCGGCAATTTTCGGAAATTCAAACTGCAAGTTTTATTGAAATAAAATGCGCCCCTAGTTACCAAAAGTCATGTACTTGTGAATAAAACTATTAGTTTTACTTTAATTACGAGACCCGTAGCGTGTAACTGTCTATTGCTTTACTTAATGTATATAATTTAAAAATGAAAAAACTAGATGAAAAAAACAACAACAACAGCTGAAAAACGGAGCGAGAAATCAGAGAGTACTTGTCGGAAATAATTTTCATCAGTGATAGTTGTTCCTTAAGAGTAGACACCTGACCTGAATTGAATTATTCATATATTAAGCATTATGTTTATGGAAAGTATAAAATGTGCATTAATTATCAGGGAGGCAGAATCAACAATTATAAGGATTGAAAGGAATATATTCATTTTGTCAATTGGAAAGGAAATTATGTTTTATACTGATCCATGGCGAACAAATGCTATATCACTGAAAGCAAAACCGTGAGGTAGGTGGTTTAATGCACTTTAAAATTCTGCTCCAGAAAGGCTCGTGATCGACACTTGACAATACTGTCGTAGTATTCCGATCGTGTCAATGATAACGGTGTCATTTTTTTATTGTTTGGTCACGAATGCCTCATTTGTATGGCTTTCCTTCTTTCTGAGCCGGCGAAGTTTGATTGGATTACTATGACTGATGGATGTCTAGTAATATGTCTTGAAGTGAACCGCCACGTTGATCCATGGATGGTACTGCACTGTCACTTGTCGCATTTCAAAGAGCGATTGCTTATAAAAAATCATTAGAGGACATATTCCTGTAAGACAGTATTACTGAAGTCAGCAACGCACGGAGAGAAAAGGAAGGTTTAGTTCAGTGATAATCTGTAAAAGTGCATGTAACTTCAAACCCTACATATTTGACTCTGAATTTCAATCGTACACTAGTTGCTGTAGATTGAAGACCCCAAGAAAAACGATAAGACGTTTGTCCAGCATTGTATGTGTTTGATTGCCTCTCAAAATTACCAAACTAAACGTTGCGTGGCAAGTTTGTGAAAAGGGCGGCTGAAGGATTTGCAAATATACCACATTTTTGTCACAAAGTAAAAGTGTACAAAAATGAGCTACGATTCGACTGAATGCGCCTTTGAAAGAGCGTATATTTTTTTATTTAATGCGAGGAATCAATCAATCATATTCAGATCCTTGCATTTATAATAGCATCGGACAATGCTAAACGTGTTATCTATTTTGCATAACATTGACAAAATTTAAAACGCGACATTCAAACTTTTACCTTTAACCACAAATATATGTTATCCATTTTCCAATGAACTAGTTATGTTCAAGACACTTTTGTATTTTATTAGACATCTTTCGATCCCTTATGTTGTGAAGGGTTCAACTTAATATTGCACTATTTTAAATGAGCTACTTTCGATGGGTGGTAAACTCGATGGGGCCTAAATCATTATTTTATTCCGCCAGGAAAAAAAAGCCACCACTGCGACAACAAAAGAACACGACGTTGTGTAAATTGAAGATTTTTAATTGACCTCAATGCGTAAAGCAGAAACCAACATTTTCTGTCTTTTCAATCTTCTTTTTTCTTTGTATTGTTAGGGGCTGGCAATATTCGGCGAAAAATGACAAATGACACCGTTGATGCAGTAGTAAATACCTCCGGAAGTGCTGGATCGAAAGCCGATCACTTCCTTGTCCCGCAGCTAGTCAGCTTTGTTGTCATAATAACCATCACTATTACGGGAAATTTCTTGATCTGTTGGATAGAACTCAAACGAAAATCAAGCAAGAGCAGTGGCTTTTTCATAATAAACCTTGCCCTGAGTGATCTAGCTGTTGGCTTTGTGAGTATTCCTCTTGACATTACTGAACAGCTCACCAACGGCTGGCCCTTCTTTGCCTTTATGTGCAAAGTGGTGTATCCTCTTCAAACTGTTCTTATGGCTGTGTCAGTTATCACACTACTGTGCATGAGCGTAGAACGTTACAGGGTAGTTTTGACGCCTTTTAAAGCTAAACCAAGTGGCAGATTTATCGTTCGAGTGATCGTCTCAGTATGGGTCATAAGCATTCTGCTGGTGACTCCATACACCTTAGTATTACGAATGAAAGATGGCAATTGTATAGAGGATTGGCCAAGTCAAGACCACGTTAAAATCTACACTGCCAGCGTTTTTGCACTGTTGTACCTTTTACCACTCACTCTTATCACTATTTGCTATACGAAGATTGGCCTTTACCTGAACGAGGAAGCAAAGAGATGGAGATCAATGTCTAAATATTATGGTGAATCAATTCGTCAGGTGCGTCGATTATCGAATGCTCGTCACACACAGAACATCAGAATTATTAAAGTCTTTGTTGCTGCGGTAATGGCATTTGCAATCTGCCAGTTGCCCACTCATGTCATTTGGCTTTGGCATGATTTTGGAAGTGGAAGCAAGTGGAAGTACTTGTACGACGTCTTGCCATTCTGTCATATCCTTACCTATCTAAACAGCGCCATTGATCCATTCATCTTTGGAAGCCTAAATAAGCGATTCTTTAGAAAGGCGCTTAGGTCAATATTCAGTAGGTTCAGCGGAAAGAAGGAGCACCAGAAAAAACGCAACAATCTTAACGTAACACTTCTGCAGCGGCAAGAAAATGCGAAGAATAAACGCAAACCGATTCGAAAGAGTTGTGTGTTACTAAAAGACAAAGGATCAATGGATTCGATCGTGGAAAGTAATGTCTAGTAAAAACACAAGCCAGAAAACAAGCCATTGTAAAAACTAACAACGATGTTATTCATTGGCAGCATCACTAGACGACGAGAGTCGATGGGGGTAGCTTGGACGAAACGAAACTGACAATTCTGAGGGGCACTAGTCGACCTCTGTGCGGGTGCGCCAAGGGTAAATGTGTTGGAATTCATCGAGCGTGCACGAGACTTCTCGCTTCATTGAAAAATTATGCTAGCTTTTACAAACTCTCAGCTCCTGACCTGAGAAGGATTAATCTCTCTTCGACTGCCTTTTACGTTTGACGGGACTATAAAAGGGCTCTGTCGAGGTACGTTGGGCCATTCGTAATGTCTATCTTGAATATAATTCTGAGTTCTAAATTTCTAGTCGAAAAACACCTTAGTCACTTTCCGCAAACAATTGCGATATTTGACTTATTCCGATGGCATGCTTATCGTGCGAACCATGCTTGCTCTTACACCAGCAAGACACAAATTCAGGGTTTACCTCGGTGTAAAAACTTGTGAAGTTTTTCTTTGTTTTGTAGCTATTGTTAGGGTTAGGGCTATTATGTTGTCTTCTTTGTTTTCTTTGTTTTACGTCACTGGTGAGTGTCACAGGTTTTTACACCGAGGATGAGCCCAAATTCACGATCCCGTTTATAACATTTTTCCAAATGCGATCATTCCTACTACTTAAATTTATGATTTCACTGTAACTGCAATTCCCTTGAGGTTCTCAACTGGTTTAAATTCAAATGCATGAAACAGAAAATCCATAATTATCGTGACCCAAACCCTTTAATAATAAAATGCAATGCACAATATTCTAAAAAGAGTCGATGAAGATGTTAAGAAAACATACTTTACTTAAAACGTTATATTATTAATTTACTAAGACCTAAATTTACTTGCATGTATCTAGCTTTGGATCTAATCTGCTATATAGGTAAATGACGAATCCTTCTCTCTTTTCAACAATAAACTACAGAACTAAGGCAGAATTTACATTCATTTTGTTTGACGTAAATTCACTTCGTAAATTTCTACTGCAAGGTAAATTTTGGGCTTATAATCTCCCTGACATTTCGTTGTTTCTTGAAGAAGTTTCGCTTGTTAATATTTAGCTAAGAACCTCATTCATTGTTTCATTTAACGAACTTCACTTCCAACAAAAGTTTAGTTCTTCCAGCTCACTATTTAATGTGGAGCTTCATGTTACCATGACTACTTCTTTATGCACTTCAATTTTTTTTTTCATTATGTAACACCCGCTGTAACAGGGCTGAGACTGATCTATTATACATGTGATACATAGAATTGTTTCATAATGAATACTTACACAATACTTAAGTCAAAGTTACTACTCTGGCCAATGACATAAAACGGAAATAAAGTACTGAACCAATAATCATGCAGAACATGAAGCAAAGCATGTAGGGCAGGTGTAGAGTTTGAGGTATCTCGTGTCCGCCATGAGGCCTTCTTTGATAAGCAATTATATGGACGGACAATTGACAGTCGCCTTTGATGTTCGCTTGGAATTCGTTTCCTTATTATTCGACTATTTGTCCTTTGTTCTGTGCCGCAAATGACTTGTTACTCTCTTAAACCAAATGCCGTAAATAAACGAAGTGGGCGGACAAAGTGATCCACGGTAATCACTAAAGTCGACGAAGGACGTAGAACGACAAAGACTTGAGAAAGTCAAAACAAACAAGTTTTAACTTTATCTTCTCAAAGAAACTTTGGGTTATTGTTTTATCGGGGATCGGCCATAATTTACTTTTTCATTTACTAGAAGTATAGTTTCGTAATGGAATGTCTTTAACCACAAGGTGACGTTTCGGCAAGCGTTAGCCAATCCAGTTGTTTTCAATTTCACCCGCAGACAAACGGCACTTATTTCTAACGCCCCCATACTATACAACTGCCTCTCCCTCCTCCACCTGCCATTCCTGTTGCACTCGTTTAATAAAACTCGGACGAGACATTATATCGGATATTTCTCGAACTCTTAGGTAAAATTTCGGAGCTTTTGAAGATAAGCGTGAGATTAGTGATGATTCACTGCGTCCACGTTTCTTGTCTGAACCGTTGCAGCAATGGTTGAGTCGTAACTTTCCAAAAATAAATGGGTTGATAGCACTGTTTATATACACCATGATATGGCAAAAAACTACAACTTCATTGAAGTACTTGAAGTTTTTTCCATCACCAAAGTCGTGCCATAGCCATAGCACATGATTTGGTAGTAGACAGATAGCGAAAACCACAACTGCCGTGACAAATACTTTCACAACCCTAATATTTTGGTCTGCACGCTTTTGAACTTGTTTGCATAAGCTGTGGTTGCGTCCACTGAATAGATTCTTTAACCTTTTCATTTCACAATTAAGCTTGTGCATGACCCGTGCGTAGTTCGCCGTTATTGCCACAAGAGGAACAAAGTAAAGCAACAAAAACACGCTAATCGTAAAGGTTTTGACATAAATATCCCGCGGCCATTTTTCCAAACAGTGCTCTCCTTCGAGTTGCAGTATGCTAGCATACGGCGCCACGGCAGCCATAGAGACCAACCACGTTGCTGTTATCATCACAAAAGCTGTTTGTTCTTGAATTTTAGGCTTTAAAGGTGAAACAATGGCCCTGTGTCTTTCTGCGCTTAAACACAATAGAGTTAGAACTGAGGTGCCCATCAGTACTGTTTGGATTGGGTACACAACATGACACATCGTGGGTCCAAGCAGAAATTTTCCACTCAAGAGTTCGGTTAAATCCAAGGGGATGCTAAAAATGCTTGCACCAAGGTCCGTGAGCGCCAAATTGAGAATGAAAAATTCATTTGGCTTTCGTTTTTTCTGTAAATATATTGCTATGCACACCAGAAGGTTTCCTAAGAATCCTACAAAGGAGACCGTTACATACAGTGAAAGCTGTATCACCTGTGTAATCCCGCTCCCAATATTTCCTACGCTCACTGAATCATTCGTTTTGCCGTTCAAATCCATGACAAGGTAACTTTCACGAGTCCAGACGGAACGCTTGAACGGCCTGATATATATAAGCTTTAAGTTCATTAATGCTCGCCTTCGTAGCCGCATTTGCATCTCACGAATTAAGAGCCATTTCATCATTCCAAATAGCCAAAACACAAACGAATTTCCTAATTTGCGAGGTATAAACTTCTCTCTAACCCCAAAAAATGTTTTTGTTATCTCGCAAGTGTGTTTTCAAACATTGCTATTGTAATGGAAATAAACTCTTAAGGTCAGATTCTGAAAGCAACAAAGCCCATCAGAAAGCATACAAAACATCAGTCATTCACAAAAAGGAACATCTTTAAAACACTTTTTTTAGTGGGATAATGTATTATTTTGTAGATATAGTCTTTTATTGTCATGCCAGCAATTCAGTTATCGAATAATGGGAAGTTCTTTCCATATTATATTAGAACATTTGTTTTGTCGTACTTTTGTGAATTAATGTGCGCTAGATCAATATATTGACATTAATTAATTAACAAAGATAGTGGAGTCACGAAGATATCTCTGCTTTTTTTTCTTTCTTTAATATAAACGTGTTTTTAGAATGCTGTTTTACAAAAAATGTCAAGGGCACAAGGTTTGCTAAGCTTATTGTTCGTTGTGGACTCAAGCCACGCACGGTTTTGATTCACCATCAAAACCACTCTTCCTTCATACACATTAGTCATTTTAATGTCGCCAACCCCCTGTAACTGTCAACCTGACTATGTTTTAAATGAGATGGCCTTCAGTGTTCTAAAAACAAAACGATGAACTCTTTTCTAGACCAGCATTTATCTTCGCATAGACCGCAATAAACAAAAATGGGTTTTTCTTATTCCGCATTTCGGGTACTTTTGAACTTAAAAGAACAAAAATAGACCTTGGAGTTCTGTGAAAAAAGGGGCTACAGTCTTGCCGACGATTTGGTTGTCGCCATTATGGCGGGAAATCATCACCTGCGCGCGATTCAGGTGAAACTTTGCCAATCTCCGGCATATCGTCGGCGTCAAAACCAGGGAGAAATATTCATCCATACCAAATGTCGTCAAAAAAGAAAAGAAACGAAGAATCCTTCTAAATTGTTCAAGGCGAAGCAGGAATAAAAACACATTGCATATAAAATGAAAAAGGGAAAAATAAAGGGAAAATTAAAGCGGCTTGAATCTATCGTTTTGCCAACATTTCAGGCTTCAAAAATGTATGCTTTTTTTGTAAAAACAAAGTTGTAACAGTCAGTTGTTGTTTGTAACCTACTTTGGATCGCTATTTTGTCTTACGTTCAACAGTTAAAACATTTTGCTGCATTACTTAAAAGAAAAATACTTTATTTCCACGTGCGGTGGTAGGTCTCCTCGTGGGAGTGTCAAAACAAGGTACCATTTGGACGTCATCATCGGAAACAAGGCGCAGCGCACTGCCAAATGGATTATGTTTTGAAAATAATACAGAGCGAGTAGTAACTTGGACATTTCCTCCAGTTTCATTATGCGCGCATAATAAATCAGCATTGCACGTGCGTGATGAATGCCTTGTGCTATACTGAGTCATAATAAACAGCCGAGCCGTGGCGGATAATGCTGAACTGCCCAAACATACCAGTACTAGAAAATCTTATAAAAGTCTTATAAAACTGCATCATTTATCTATATAACAGCTAGGGAATTTAAAAGAACAATCGAGGGAAGCCCGAGGCCAGAGTGAGTTCTGGTAATTTCTTGCGCGCTTATATAAACAAGCTTCTGATCTAACTCAATAATGCACGCTCACGTTGGTTTACTACTTCCTCGCCAAAGTGCTGGTGTTAACACTGGACGAGAGCTCGTGGGTAACTTGGTTTTTTAGTAGACAACTTTTTTCAGGTGAGTATAAAGTTTCTAGGCTGCCTCATGACTTCCGTTTATAGTATTGTGATAGAATTTGGAGGGGCCCTGTATTCTAACGGCATTCTTAACAAAATTCTGAATTTTTCGCAAACAGGAAAAACATTTCGAAATTTCCCTAAAAAATCCTCTAATGTTTCCTTAACCCTAAGCCTTTTTGAACTTAAATACATTTTCTTGGCCCCAATCCCTTTTCTTTCTTCGCCCTTTATTTCCCTTGCGCGAGCTCCGATGGTTCAACTTTGTAGCCTACATCAAGTTATTAAATTCTGATCCTCAGATAATACATGTCTAGCGTTCTGATTGCCGTGTTCCCCGAATCTTTAGCCTTTATACCTGTATTTAACCTTATATGGAAAAAGCGTGTGGCAAGTATCGGCAAGCACCATATTTGGCGAGTTTTTGCCACGGAAATACAAGAAATAATGGGCAAAACCATCCCTGAAACCACAAAAAAACAGAAGTACAAAAGTAATTATAAAACAAAACCAAAACACGGAATATCAACATTAACTTAGCTATGTAGAATTTCAAACGAAACATCTCATTAAACGGCTTGTAAGTATTCAGTTATTTTGTTATCCTATGCGCATTGGATGAACCAGGGAATATTTTTGTCGCTGACTTCAAAAAAACTAAATTAAATGCAAACAACAGTACACACGACTAATAGACCCGCCACCGAGTTATTTTATTTTTTGATTGATTACATAGTTAACCATGCATACAGCTGGGCTGAGCCTTCCATTACAATCCCGTTACACCCTCTATCCACCCCCTTAGATAGCGGACATTGGCATACACTCCCAGCTTATTGGCCCAGGCACATCCATCACCCCAACTGACGACCCCTTCCAAGTACCACCTGCCATTCCAGTTTTTACACACATATGGCCCTCCGCTGTCACCCTGGCAGGCGTCCTTGCCGCCGGCAATCAGGCCTGCACACATCATACTCTGGTGGGTCCTTCCTGGGTAGGTTCTCTGGCATGTACGGTACTGTACGATAGGAACGCTCACCTGGAAACAAGTTCGTAACAGGATTTACTTCCTTTCAGTACAACCGTTCATCTATACAATTAATCAGAAGCATATAGTCCAGAATCGGGGTTATATGCTTTCGAATTAATTGAATAAGTAAATCGGAATTTTATAACAAGGCCGAAAGGCTTGGGTAATCAATCGATTCTAGGATGTATGATACAGAAATATCTTATTGCCTTCATTTGTTCATTTATTAGAAATAATCGTTTGTGATGATAGTTGTTATCGCAGATCGGAGATTAAGTAACAAAAAGTGAGCCATTAAGGCGAAATCTTGTGAGAGAAAACGAAACACAGCGAGAAAACAGAAGGAATCACAATCCATTTAAAAACCTTTTTTTCAGATATCACGTTCTGCCTAAGGAGTTGCAAACTGAATAAACATCGCGTAAAATAGAAACTCATACGCGAGTTATAAACCACGTCAACAACTTATTTCTTTCTTTACCTGCATGAGGTAATCTGGAGAAGCACCAAGATGCTTAAGTCTTCCCCACCCTGTTACTGTACATTCTCGTCCCTGCTGATCGCCTTTATTTGGTAGGCACACTGGTTGCACCGCGCCGTTGAGTTGGGCTGGTCGGTCCAGTTGCAGCAAGGCAATGTCATGAGCATACCGGACGGGACTGTGGTAGCTAGGGTGGCGGTAGATTCGGCGTACATTGAAGTCTTGTACTTTGTTAGTCGTATAAGTCCTGTGGTGTGCTCCAAGCCTGAATAACGACATTTAGCTACCTTAGAAAAAAGTCTCTAATTAACTAGTATTAGCGCGTAGCGCTCTGTGATTCTTGCGAAAATCGTTTCCTGCCCACGAAAGCGCATTCCATTAGATCTATGTTATGTTTCTTATAACTCATTACCCAACTCGGCTGTCCATTTACTATTAATATTAAAGCATACAAAACGTGAACATCATTTAGAAAAGGTCTCTGTTTAGCTTTCGGTAAATTTATATTATGATCATGTGGCGTCTTCAAATATATATAGAAGTTAATCTCCACTCTTTTCGTCGACTATTTCAGTTTAAAAAAAAAAACGACCTGACGTACTTACCTCACTTTGAAATCGCGTTCATTAATGTTCTCCACGCAATGAGCTGCTGTCACAACCCAAGTTGGATTCAACAGTGAGCCGCCACAAAATGGCCCACGGGCCATGAGCATGGCTTGCCATGGCCACGAATTAGGGGCGGCTTGATATCCACCAACAATTCGAGAGCGGGGACGAACGCCACACCCATCTTGGAAGAGAAACACGATTTATCACCGATATATTGGTTTATGGCTTTACATTGCATGTGTCAGGATTTGAGTGCTGTTTGAGACATATCTCACAAAAAATCTATATAACTCGAGATAAATAAAGCTAAAAATCCAATTCCTGATACCAATATGATCCGTATTTTGCTCTGCACCGTGACGGAATTTTAAATTTTGTTTTTTCATGATCATGGGTGTCTTGTAACCCATGTAAAAGCCTTGAATTGATATTTTAAAGGGTATTCCTGAGAAGTTCATATGTTTTGGTTCAAAGGATTTTACATTGTTTTTTCCCAAAAGGGCACGGTAGCGAATCCTGCAATCTGATTGGTTGTTAGCGCGGTCCGTATTTTCCATCTCTGATCACGGTTACGGCGGGAAACGGCGCGGGTGAAATTGTCGAGTCGGTCAATTTTCATGAGTGAACTACCGGTAATGGCTAACCTTTGTCCTTTTTACGCTCCCATCGACGATTAATCAACGCAAGTTTATCTCTATTGCTTGTAGGTAAATTCAATTCAGTGTTTTGAAATTGTGAGAGTTTCTTTTTGTTTTGAGCTCAGCGCTGTAATGGCGCGTAATCCTGTGTTTCTTTTAGCCAAAAAAAAATTAAATGGCAGTCGAGTTTACTTCTCTGATCGTTGCTGTGCTCAAGAGATTTTCTGTGGAATACACTTAACGAATTTCCTCGCTTTTTGCTACTCAATTTACTATAAAAAAAAGTCTGATCTTAAAGGGGCTGTGTCACGGCAGTCCAGTTCATTTTGTTTAGTTTTTCCAATTACTCGCCCTTAATCCCTATGGAACTTAAAGTAAGCAAAGGAATTACATGTAAATGACAAAATCAGAGATCATTGACAAACAAATGTGTCTCCTGAGCATTATTTTTGAAGTTGCAAGCAGCAGGAACCAACTTTGAAAAACTGTTGGGCTGAACAGTTTTCAAAAATCCTAATTTCAATCCGTTTCAATCTTCTTCAGGTTTGTCCATCCGTGGCACCTGTTGTTTCTGTTATGTTATTTTAACCTTCCTTTAAAGTTTTAAGCAGTTATTTTTATGTTTCTCTTAATTTAACGGGCATTTTGTAATTTCCTAATTTTGCTGAATTTCGTGACACAGCTCCTTTAACGACTGATAGTTTTTGTAGTACAACTTCAAACTTTGCACAAAATTTCACACCGGAAAAACAATTTTGGAGAACTTAACTGATTAACATAAAGTAGTTCGAAATAAATCTGTTCTTTAATACATCTTTCTTTGTCTAGTATCTATGTAACTCGTTCGTTCGCTCGTTAGATTTTTTACGATATTTTGTAGACGGCACGTAAGCCAATTCAACGACAAAGTTGCATAAACAAACAAACCCACTCGTATGCCAATTTACCGCAGGAAAAAAAATTGATATGTTTGCGGCCTCGGCTCACAGTTTTTCACTATACGGACCGACCCTAAGCCGGTAAACGACATATATTTACGCCACAAATTTATATGGTACGTTTAAGTTGTGCAGTTACTTTCTAATGGAAATTGATTGGCAAATTCAGCTTTAAGAAGGCCACAGCCTAAATACCTCAATTCTAAACTGATATTCAACGAGCTCCGAACAAGTGTAATTCTAATAACCTGCTCACCTATGGTTGAGAAAAGTCCAAGGATTAAAATGAACCCAACAAACACCATCTTCGTACTTTGGACGCTTGGTGAAGAATGTTCAACTTTAAAAGAAGCTGATTAGTTTATATGGGGTTCGTACAAAATCTATATTCCTGCAGGCAAGCACCTGAGCAAAGGTGATCAACAAATCCCATACTGAGAATAAATAAATCGGATTTTAAATGCAGTTGTCAGTAAACAAGATGGAAAAAAGAGATCTATGAAATTCAAATATACATACAAATGGAATTTTTAAATAACACCGCAGATCAAATATTGGCCATGACTATTGGAAGCATGCACTTTGTGTAAAAAAGGAGTTCTGAATCAAGGTTGATGCAAACATTTGTCCGTGGAAATTACGATTCCTTTTCAAGAAACGGCAGCAGTTAAGTTATGTTTTGCTATTTCATCAGAATGATTGACTGAATTCAATAACTATCTGTTTGTAACTTTTGCAGACATGGCGAATGTCTAAATTATTAAAGTTTGTAAAAATGTTTTGCACACTCCTTCAAGTTATCTGTTAACGACTGTCTGAACGACTCTACAAGCTTCCGTGCTTCTTGTTGTATTTTTGTTGTCTTTTCCGACCAATTAAAAAAAATTCAGGCCAGAAATCCCCATCCACGTTTTTCAAAGTTTCCACTTCTTAATGGCATGTCAAAGTATTCAAGTAGTATGTCTGTTCGCCTGGTTAAAAGAATCGAAAAGAATCATAAAAATTAGGATTAAATTCCGTTTAATACATGCAGTTTTGAAGCGGAAAATTCTGGACTGGCAATCTTTAAGAATTCTTGGCCGTCAAAAAACCCTTCTTCTCCTTTCCCGCCTCATTCTCTGATAACTATATGTTATCTTTGAATATCATCTTTATGTATCTCCACCTGTGCAGCTGTAGTTCATACTGAATTGCATTTCGCAATTTACCCATGGCAGTAACGTATGCAGGTACCACCTTCTGTCAATAAGAACCTTGTCCAGCCGGTTTTCCCCTCCAAATATATTTACCCAAAAAAAATTGTAATATAGCTCCAGAAATAAGGCGTCCCAAAACTGACGTCAATCACTTGTTGAAAGACGACTAATTTTCTTCGTATAGGCCGAAATTTGCACAGGGAAATGATATTTCAACATTTTGTTTGCTTTATTGGACAGATGCAGCCTATTTCCTTTCCTTTTTTTTACTTTTTTGAGGAAAATCGAGATATTTATCATACTTGGAATTGACCTTTCACATTTTATATACCATCTGACTATATCCTTCTCTGGTATAAGCAAATGCTTGATCCATAATTCTGTGTTCCCTCCCCCTCAAAAAAAGTGGATTTTGTGATGGGAAATTCGACCTCAATTTTCTCTCAACACTGGTACGCAGTGTGGAGAAAGAAGGAGAGAGGACAAAGTGATTGATGACTAAGTGAAACTTCCTCGACCGTTGTGATGTCCTCTAAAACCGAAACCATTGTTTTGTTTAAAAAAGAATTAAAGGATGTTTTTGCATGAGATTAACTGGCTTCCCCTGCAGCAATAAACTCCTTCAAAATGCCATACCATCATCTCCCTAGAGACATTTATTTGTTATTTTCCAAATAATCTACATAACAACATGTCTCGGACATTATTTTTGTCACCACTTTTTTAGCAAGATGATCGATCATAGTCTTTGTATCGATTCTGGAAGTGAGAGTCGTACTTCTGGTAACATCGTGTCGCCGCCCCATCGCATTCACACAGCGCCTTCTGGCAAGACGAGTTTCCCAAGAACCACCACGATGCTTCCTTTGCTGTAAATGACAAAGAGCAACAGTGAGAGCTTGTTCGCAGTCTGCAACATGGCAACCAGCGTGCATTTGACAAAAAGTGATAGTAACAGCTATTTTCCTAGCAATAGGAGAATCAAAAGCTCTAATGATATTGCATGATAATAATTATACATTCTTTGTAAAATTTTGAGTTTTGAAAGTATCGGTATTTATTTCTGGGTCCATATTGAACGTCTCTCAATTCTAAGAGGTCATACCGTGCAGCACCTCAAAATCGTCATGATATCTAAAAGGTCTTACTCACCACCGAGCTTAATCATGCTGTTTAGTTTAGCATGAGTAATGAGTAACGCAATCTGTAGAAATCTTCCCATGCCCCCCCAACCCCACTCCACCCCTCCGTAATATTTAAGCAACGGTAATGCAAATTAGAGCGCGTCGTGTGTGTTAATAAAACCAAAATGACTGTCAAAAAAGGTTTTCCTTGCAGTATCAAGTTACTGGTACAGTGACATGTTACACCAAATGTAGTGAAAAATATAGTTAAATATAGTTGTGACATTTTCTAACATATTTAAGTTATGAACGTGGGCTACCCTGACGGAGCCCTTTTGCTACACCGGCATCCTGGCACCCCGGTACCCCAGCACCCCGATACCATGGCATCCTGGCACCATTCCCCCATCCCCTGCCCCGTGTTTGAATTTTGCAGTAACATCCTTTGAGAACTAATTTTTCTACCATAGTGCTCCAAGTTTTAGATCAGGTTTCCGGCACATTGCACAAGGTATAAACGGGTAAGACTTACCACAACCCGTACAGCCGTCTCTTATGTACGTAATTAGTGTCAATATTGCTGATTCTTTTGTGTTGCAAGTGTTTTTGGCTATGATGTCATCATAGCATCTGTCGTGGATAAGACAACACCTACAAAAACAAGGGCGGGAAAAAAATTCATGTGATAAGAGTTGCTTTGGATCTACATTCATGAGAGTAAGAGGGCAAGAGGGGTTTACAGGAGAGGATCGTCTGAACGTATTCGATTTTGAAGAGCATCTACGATTCCACACAAGAGCACAACCGTGACTGTGATAGAGTGACACTGATTATTGTCTACTACATCTCTACATGTTGTTTCCTTGTTAACTGCATGCAGTTTAATTAAAACTGTGAAAATGTTGTAAGTTCAGTTAAACGCGACGTCCCGACAATCGTAGAAATTAGTACCCAGCAAGAAAAATAGTTCTTTTGCAATCGCAAATATTAGTTCCCGCAAAATGCAAAAAGTCACCGCTTTGCAAAAATAAACTCCCGCAAAAATTTAGTGCCACACGGTATGCAAGTATAGATTTCCCATCCATCATGCTCTACATTAAAGGTTAGCATGTGGATGCTTTGGTTACCTATCAATTTCGTCCACAGGCTCTCCTTTTCCTCCTATACCACACCAGCAGCCGTATCCATTATAGTCAAGTGGGTTTCTTCCAACTTTACACCAGATCATGGCACCAAACTGGAGAGAATTTCGCTTCGAAAGTTGTCTGCCTCCTAACAAACATTGTGAAAGAGCGTAATGAGAAAGCCATAAATAACTTTCTACAGTACGTCTATTTGGTAACAACTCAGGAAAGGTTGCTGCCGAATTGAAAAAAGGTATCTTAAAAATGTGGAAGAAGGAAAATCTATTCCGAGGCAAACCTCTTTCTATTTGTGTTATTAAAAATCACTTTTTTGGTATTTTCAGGACCAGCGATCACAGTTTAATTAAAAATTGTCAATGTTTCGAACGGATGACACCGATAAGTACGAAGGATGCTTCCAGAAAGTTTCGAATCTGTAAATCATAATGTACAATAGTGCATCCCCTTTTGCGGTATTACGATGAATCACTTGTTCATCGGTTATGGTCCCACCAAGAAAGGAAATGAAAAGGGTCGTATGCCGTTCTCTAAAGTTATGCAAATTTCAATAAACATGTTTTTTCATAAAGGTTAAAAGGTTTGTCTAGATTAAATATATAGTCATAATGTGTATAGACTGCGAACAGTCTCTCTTTTGCTCGGAAATTCGTGGAAAAGAACGCAAAACAAGTGAACGTGCGAGATATGCGAGTGGCGAGCGGCGAAGCACGCTCGCACCCTCACGACCACTGCTCACTTGTGCTGCGTTCTTCTTTGCGTTCTTCCCCACGGATTTTCGAGCAAAACAGAGACTGCTCGCAGTCTATAATGTACATATCATACCTTGTTCATGACCGTCGGTGGATATGGCACTATCAGGATCCTGATGTTCAAAGTATTGTTCAAAGAAAACGACAAATCATGAAATGCAGTTAAATTTACAATTATCATATACGTTGGAAACCAACAATGCCAAAATTAATTCTAATTTCCATAATAGTAATTTAGCGTTTCTCTGATGATTTTGTCTAGAAATTTTATATTAAATCTAATATCCTTCCTAAATTTGTCTTTTCATTTTTTTTCGTTTGACTCAAAGTTGACACACCTCAGATATTACACGTATGAAACGTATGAAGGTTCGTATCATTAAATGCTGTATTGTTAAGCCTTACACAAGTGCGACTATGAAATAACATATAACTATACTGCAGACATTAGATACCTCGCATCATCATCGTCATCACCGGTTTTGGAAACTGCCTAATTTGCGCACACCGAAGTGATATCTTATATCTTTTAATCTTCTCCCGCAGTTCAGGCGCATGATTTTTCCTATCTCATCTTCGTTAAGTAATGTTTTGTTCTGGTCTCTTGAGGGGTCCATTTCCGTTCCCGTGACTTAGGACTGATAGTTCATTGTCGACCGTTCTCTTGCACCATGGGACACATGCAAACTCAATAAATGTATTATCTTGACTTCTGTAAAGGTCGGCGTTACTTTTAGAATACACCAAATTTTGTTTTTTGATTCGTTAAAGCATTTTGTAAGGCATACAAAGTGAAGGCACGGAATATCTAAAGCAGAACTGATAAATGTGTATTTCCGTACCTTTTCTACTGAAGTAAAAGAATCTCCACTTTTGATTAACGCCAACACAATAACGATTACTCTCAAACGCATTTTCAGGGATGATCGACACCAACGATTATCGAAACTTCATCACGATTATCAAAACAGTCTGGTTGTTCTAGCAAGCTTTTGTTTGAGCAACTTATTATGATAAGTAATGAATATCTGTTTAAGAATCCCGAAAAGTCAAGCTTTGCTCGAATTTATATTAAAGTTACATTCTTGACCCATTTGTTTCATTCTTGACTATCAGTGGAAAGAGTATCCAGCTGCTGTTTATGGCGTGATCTCCAGACAGCTTTCTACCAGAAGCAAAATAATGGCGGGTGAGCGTTAAGTTGCTTCAGAAATTTTAAGAATGGAATCTTTGAAAGTGGTTATATATATTCAATAACACGGATACCTTTTTGACCGGAATAAAAATCTAAAGTTGACGCAGCTGTTTAGCCCAACAAGGATGATCTTGGACCCTAACAATTATTGATCAGTCTTTGTTTAAGCTTGTCATGCCTATGTCTATCAAGTATCTAATTTTAAAAACACGAGGAATACTTGGGAAATCTCCAGAACCAGAGTTTTGACAACAATTGCTAAGAAAATCTATGGATTAAAGGCCTGTTCAAACGCACTATACACGCACTATACAACACTCGACTTTGTATGATCGACATTGTATAGCGTTGTTGGGTAAGGTGTTTAAACGTACTATACACGGACTATACAAACCATTCTACAAGTATGACGAAACAGAGAATTGTGGGTAAGATTACCCATAGTTCCACGCGCGTTTCCATAGAAATGGCGTAAAACATGGCGGAGTATAATGCTCTACAAGTCGAGTGATGCGTTCAAACGAGCTCGACTTTGTAGAGTATCGCTTCAGTGATCGCGAAACAAAGGAAAAGTCGAGTGGTTGTCGAGTAGAAGTTTGACCAGTTTCAAACATCGCTATACACGATTAGACTTGTCGAATCGTGTATAGTGGGCACTATACAAGGTGTTCAAACGCACTCGACTTTGTAGAGTATACAAGTCGAATCTTGTATGGTATACAAAGTAGAGTGCGTTTGAACAGGCCTTAAGAGTTAGTTCAAACTGAATATATTAATAAGCAGTGGGCCAGGCATTTTTTACATTGAGATCTATTTGAGATCTATTTAAAGGTAATGTGCTGTTTGCAAGGATTAACCCTGAGGCTGCGGATTACATCTCTGATATTCAATGTTTTTATCTTTCCAAATGGTTGAAAGCATAATACCCCAAAATGCGGAAAGCGAAACGTTTATTATTCCTCATTGTAACCCGGTTACTAGCTGTTGTTCTTCCAAACTTGTAGCCATGGCGACGCTTTTCACCAGAGCCAATTTATATAAAAGTGAGTAGGATTATGATTTCCTGAACAAAATCTCGTAGGATGTGCTATATTAAAAGAGTGTTCTGTGTTGACGTAGCTGTTTCAGTGGCCATACAATATGCAGAAAAGAATGTTTATACTTAACTTACCTCACTCTTTATCATAATTATCTCGATAGTCGAAGTCGTATCTCGTAGGAATTGCTATATTGGTAGAATTTTCTGTGTTGACATAGCTGCCAAGGCCATACAACATGCAGAAAGGACTGTTAGCCAATACTAACCCCACTCTTAATTATATCCGGAATAATTTTTTTTTTCTGTTATGTTATCATAACATCAGTAAATGGACATAAAAACATCTACGAACAAACAGGAAACCGTTAAAACGGTATGGTACGAGAAACTATGATGCAATGGTTTACTTCCAGCGGTCCGAACATTAAAAAACAAAGAAGGCACATAATTATTCAAAGTTCAAATTTACTGTTGTTCTACCTTAGTATCAAAGCTGCGACTAACAAACATCGAATTTAATCGAAAATACCTATTTGATTTCGTGATAAAAACTAACATCATAAACGAACGACGTTTCGAACTTCAATTATAGACTAAAAAAAGGTAAAGAGAATTTAAAAAGTGTTAAATACAAACCTAAACAATTACTTTCGCGCGCAGCGAATAACATAGTTTGTTGAGTTTCGGCTTTTTTTAGATTCTAGAAAAATCATTTCAAAAATCAGACAGACAAACTTGCTTTGGCACTTCTTAAGAATTCTTAAGTTATTTGCGATGTCCTCTAGTTCCTTTCCGTATTGTTCTTTTAGGTGACGTCCAATTGCTGACCCTTTATTTCCTTTGATGTAAGTGAACCTTGAAAATGACCGCTGAACGGTCGAAACGTCGTTCGTTTATAGTGTTAGTTTTTATCAATTTCAAAGAACTTATTGATTCGAATACCTATTTGGAATCATTTATTTCCATCATGGGTTAACAATCCAGCTTTAACAGTTATTTAGAAATATGTAAACATTAACGTTTGACATAATGTGCTTTGGTTACCGATTAATTTCGTCTACAGGCGTTCCTTTTTCCTCCAAATCCACAGTAGCAGCCATAGCCGTCATAATCAAGCTGGTTTCGTTTTGTTTCACACAAGACCATAGCACTAAACTTGGCTACATTTCTTTCCATCAGGTCTGGAACCTGCCTGCGTAATATATGACAAAAAGGGAATATAGCCAATCAGAAGATTCCGTCTTGCAGCTGACCAATGCTAACAATATCGAGATAAATTTACTGCAAACTTTACTAATTTGTTGCAAATCTATACAAATGATTCGCGTACAGAAGGAATACGGAGGATACCAATTTTCTTTTTTTAGGACAGCAGCTTGACATTTCTTACCAGTTGTTCCCAGATAAGAAAATCAAGTAATAGTCAATTTTAATTATATTTATTTCCGCGAGCCTTTAAATCAAACTCGTATCTTGCTTGAGATACCCCTAGCAGAGCTGTATTCAAAATTTCTTTTGTATTCTAGAAATCATGACCGTGACGGTGTTTGGATAGCTGATCCAATTAGCATAGATTTTAACGATTTTATTTCTCCGTTTTCTCCTTAGTTTTAGCTTCGATTGAGAAGATATATCAAACACTCAAGACCGTGTTTGGCCACATTTTCAAACACCTCGAAGTTCATCAAAATAAAGCCTCATCAAAAAACTCCGCTGGGCGTCGTATTTTCAACTCTCTACTCGGTGTTTGGAAATGTGGTCAAATACAGTCTTTTGTGTTTGGTATATTAGATCAAACAATGCAATGTAAATCTGACAGTTTAATGTAGTCCTGACACATTTCACATTAGTTTTAACAGCTACGTCTACAAGTAATATTATTGTAGTTATGACCATGAACGCTTAACATCTGGAAAAAAAACATTAAGGATCGAAAAAGACACTTCTGATCACCTCTGTTTTGACTGGATCGAGACACACTGCTTATTCCAGATAGCACTAGGTAGATCACGCCCTTTTTACATGCATTTTTTGATCTATTCCCCAAACAGCTATTATTATATACACAGCTTTAATTCAAGGGAATTCGAGAGTTACAAAGGCATCTATTATAGTAAAATAAAATAATATTATTTGACAGTTTAGTTTGCTGTTTATGGATCTTGGAGTTGTGGATTGCCTCTTGCTTTGAACGCCATGTAATTATTTCGCTCCTCAATTTTCGGTATGTACTTTATAAAAGCCAGATTCTCAAGGTCTTACTCTCTCTGCTTATTATTAGACATGGCACCCTGTTCTCTCGCGAATAAAGCTTTTACGCGTTGCGTGCGATGGTTTTCGTTCAGGATGAGAATGCCGTGTGTAAAGCCGCTTGGGATTTCCACGTGAACAAAATCCGCGCCATACATGCAGTAACAGACCCTCCCGGGTTTTCTGAACTAGGAAGCTTTCTAAAAATAACTTAGGAGTATACTCTTTATAGGGGATGTAAAACTCTTTAAATCTTAATCCTCTTTTCCTCGGCTTTTGTTTGCACATGGGAATCGTCTTTTTTCTTTTTTATTTCTTTGTGGAGGGTGGAGAGGGCTGTAATTGTTTTTCCTGGTTCAGAAACTCAAAACATAATCTGTTGTGAGTATGTAATTGTTCGCCGTGTGCTTTCACTATTTTTTCCAGTTAAATTTTAACAAACTATACCCAATAAGCGTACCCAATTTTTCCAAGACTGAAAAAAATTACGTACGCAATATATCAGGGACTTTCTAAGAGACGATCAATTGTGCAAGGAATATGTCGGAAGAAAAGTCAACAACGAGTCAGGGGTTAATTTGCGCCATGGCTTTGCCTATGCACGTACTCCCTCCTTCTCCCCCCGAATTTTTTTTACTTTTTATGTTATCGTGAATCACACTACAGAACAGAAAGAAAAAAATACTTATTACAACAGTGAAAGATGCTATTTACACAACTACTTCTCCCCCAGAATAATAAACTGTCTTGAGCGTGCAATCCAATGGTCAGCGGTCAACTTAAAAACCACGCTCTAAACCTGAGTCCGCGATACGGTTACGTGTACTGGTCACGGTAAGTGTACCTTGTTTTGACAGCTGTCAATTAACCATAACTTGGATGTCCAATATCAAAGATATACCTATGGTAATGGTGCTACTCTTATTTTTCAAGCTATTGGGGCTTGGCGTTCGGACGGACGTTCGGACAAACGCAGGGACAGTCACGTGACAACCAAATTTTTTTCGATCGATGATTTAAGGTGGCTGGAAACAGTTTCCTGTAGTTTCCGAGACTTACATTTTGATTGGCCATTATACCCAGTCTTTATCAGCTGATGTCAGAATCACGGTATCAAAAAGCTACCAATCATTGGTAAAAATGTTGCTGTAAATTTTGTGGCTCAATAGGTTACAATAGCAACAGTATGACCTGCTAAAAACAACCTAAATTTTAGCTTTAAGCACTTATAACTCAAAAACGAGCTCAGTGACCCCCATTTTTTATTATCGAATTTTAATCAGCATGATAAGATGCAACT
>OZ026595.1:33080253-33099907 GCA_964020085.1 Micromussa lordhowensis
AGAGTCATAGCATTTATCATGAATCTTGCAGCATCTAGAAAACATAAGTAACAGAGAATAACACAGTTAAAATGTTACTTCACTCCAACCAAGAGAGGTCAGAGCTTGCGTGTACGATCTAAACTTACGATTAGCTAAACGTGAAATACTGTTCTAATTATTAGCGGAGCTCCGGCAGTCCCCGTACCCATATATAAAAGAAAAGGAAACCCATGCATCGATTTTCCCATGGTTATCATGACTAGCGGTATTGCTCTTGGGCGCGTACGCACGACGACGACGACCGCGACGATGGAGTCGCGCAAGATGGCGGCCATACCCCAGCTAATAGGTTGGCAGAGACGTGAGCCCTTGGTTTAAAGCGTCCTTTGATATTGGACATCCATGTTACGGTCAATTCACACCTGTCAAAACAAGGTATCCGCTGACTAATATCACGAGACTATATCCCGGGCTCAATTTTAGAGCTCTTGAGGTCACGCGCTTTTTTAAGTTGATCGCTGACCAAGTGCTAGTTTTCGATTATATCGTGGGGTCATTTCACGTTAACTTGGTGTAAACAGGGCCGGGTTGTTCGGAAGCCGGATTATAAAAGGTATCCGAAATATAAATTTTTCTTGTATACAAATGTTTTTCACTGCTTTTGTTTTGTGTATTTTGAGGACCTTGAGATTATTTAAACTCAAAACAGAAGGCCAAACAACATAAACAAATTTAAATTCTCGCTTATCCTAAGTTAGCTTAATCGCGCTTTGAACATCTCGGCCCATGAGCTCCGCTTTTAGACTTGGCTGTAATCACCGCAAATGTATTCTCTTCTTTACTTTAAGTTAATCAAAAATTGGCGATTCTGAACCTTTTAGGGGACAGTGTGGGGTTTATTGTCAGTCCGACCGTCCCTGTTTGTCTTGTGAAGTACGCTGGAGTAGAAACACAGGTACGTGATCAGGAAAAAAGTGGCCAAAAATTCTCATTTCTGGAATGCTTTGATCACTTCTTGCTTGCCTCATTGGATTCTTATACCATGACAGAACATAGGCAAAGCTTTCGATTGACCTTGGTCGATAAATAAGAGTAACTTTCAAAGACAAACTTCATTTAATTCCACCGTGTAGATCGCACTTATTGGTATGTTCTCTACAACCTTATTCTAACGTCCTTGTCTACTTCATCCACAGGCTCTCCTTTTCCTCCCGCTTCACACCAGCAGCCAAAGTCACTGTAACTAAAGCGGCGACTTCTGTTTGTCATGCAGTTCACCATGTTACCAAATTGGTACAAATTACAAGCTGATATAGCAAACGAGAAACAAAATAATAATGAACACATGGAAACAAGTGTCAAAAATCTACAATTTGAAATCCGGTCAAAGCAACTTTGAGTCACTTGTGTCTAGTCTTAGGCTGGGGACTCCGATTTGAAAGGGTCGTGGATAGAAGTCGTCTCACTAATACATCAAACTATTATATCGCAGATTTTGGTATCACTATCTACGCGCTATGGCTACTAACCAACTATGCAACATTATCTTTCCGTATAATAAGTTGCTCTCTGTTTTTCGGAATTTTTTCCGCGGTTACAATTGATTTTAAACTGATCGACGTTTCGGTAAGTTTTACTGGCCTTCGGAAATTGAGAGCAACATTTAGCTTTAAACATGAGAGATTACCTTTTCTATTGAGCAATTCATCCGACGCCTAAAGGAAAAGGTGTTGGGATGTAACCACGCAAGAGGTACCAAGACTCTGGTTTTATTAAAAGGCTTCTCAAGATCTTCTCTCTCTCGAATCTTTCATCTCTAAACTCTAATCTCTGATCTCAGCAAATGCACACGCGCTTATATAGTCTATCGGTAGCCATGTGTGGGCAACACGAAATGAACTGACCTTGGAGGATAAATCACTGTTTCAGAATATAAACCCAAACACTTCAGTACATGCGACTCTCAGAAGGCAACAACAAAGTCCTTGAAACAATAGAAGCCACACTTTGGTGAACTTAAAAACCAAACAGGATCTTTGTGGGGGATTCAGAACAAGACGCGCCAGTAGACAAACCCAAACATGACTACCGATTGGGTGTTAACTGTAGCTCAAGCACTCTTGAAAAATTAAGATAAACAACTTGAAATCAAAAGACTCTCTGAGAGGGCGGTAGGGCCCTAGAACTTCAAGACCAACATGGTAATTACAAAATGATAAACAATCCTTTATCACGTACCAAAAATACTTATTTTTATACGATTTTGAGCTTCATAACATGCCCCCCTTCTCAGATAAAGCATCGTCCCTGATGCTAAAAAAAGATAGTTAAAAAAATTAATCTAATGAAAGTTAAAGCTACCACACTTGAATAGGTAATAACAATCAAACTGCGAAAGTCAAAGGGCGACCTTGCAGATATCAAATCATCAAATTCAAAAATGTCTCCGTCTTCCAAACTTGAAGCAAACAATATCAAACTACGGGCTAAGTAAAGGTATCCTGACACTTTCAAAGTAAAGAGAACCTCACAAAACTGATTTTCTCTGAAAGAGTGACAATAATTTGTTGGAAAAGACGCTCGGAATAAGTCAATCAGAAAACGTTCATTGACCGTAAAATAATCACATATCTGAACAAATTCGACAATATTGTCAATTTCCCAAATCAAGCAACGACCAAACCCAGAAAATAAACCTAAAAATAAATCGAGGCATTGCCATGAAAAGTTCCGATTAACCTGAAAATTGCGAATCGTTTGGTCTGAAGCTGAACCATCATTGCGATATTTAAAGGAAGCAAACAAACCACTAACTAAAGCTAAATTGAGAGCTGAGACCTCATCTAGCTGTCTAGAAAAATTACTGGCTGACAGATTAATCACGTAAGTCATTTTAGTGTTCAAACTGAGGAGTTCAATGTTCGACACACCAAAGTTCAGTGTTCAGTGAAGCGATTCCTCATTGATTTGTTCCTTCTTGAGTACGGGCTCGTCGGACTTTCCGAATCTTGGGACTCTGGTGACCTTGTTGGACTGGTTTGTCACAAAGCTTGCAAATTTTGTGTGGAGGTGTAGCAGACACAGTTTGTAGAGATGTAGTAGGCACAGTTTGTAGAGGTATAGTAGGCACAGTTTGTAGAGGTACCTTTGTTTGAGGAACCTTGCTCAAACGGTGGTAAACGATTTTGCGGAGACACTGGCAGGCAACACAACAGAAGATAAAATTAAGGACTGACAATCCTAATGCAGCATATGCAATGTACTCCGTTAACGTAGTTTCAGAGGTCACTTCTACTTGATTGACCATGCCCTCTGCCTTTTCTATAGCTGAGCTAAGCTGGCTGTCGTAATACTCAAACATTTCATCAAACTCATTGATGACAGATCGATTGATGACAACAGGAGGAGGAATAGAAAGTGACTCATGATGTAGCTGTAACGGTGACATATCATTACTGTTTGGATCCCATGGGACATAAACAATTGAATCGCTTGAAAACAGTGGTAATGAGACAGTAAGGCTCTTTGGACACGTGGCCAAACTTGTTTTCATTCCAGTAAAGGTGATATTGCAAGGGAAATTATAGACGGCAAGTGGTGTAATATCCAGATAACCAGTGTTTGTGACAATCGTCCCAGATGAAGTAGAAAGGAAGTACCTTCCCCCAAGATGAACAAAGGGTTGGATGTGATCACAGTTGGGCGCTGGCAAATGGTTTCTTGGGAATGATAGTTTCAGTTCAGGATTCCAGGCAAAACCCAACCATTGCAAGCTGGACACAGTTCTTAATACATTTGTGGGGCAAAGGAAACCTACTTCGCTACTAAAACATCGATCTAATGCTTCTAGCGACACAATCTGCTTGGAATTTGGACATGTGATCAAAGCAAGATTTGTCTGTCTCACGGGACCATAAAAACAACTACCTGACAAATTAAACTTAAGTGGAGTCAAGTGCTCGATGACACAAAAATTTTCTTCATCAGCAATTTCCGGAACTAGAAGTAAAATATTGACGTTCAAATCACGACCATCGTGCTCGACATCAATCATAGGGCTGGCAAGAACAGACAAACCTTCCTCTAATGCTGTTATTGTTAATTTCAGTGAAGGATCAATCAATAATTTGGCTGATAAATGTGATGAAATGAATTTGGGAAGGTCAGAATAACCAACTAGCGTTTTTCCATTCAATTGTGTGATCTGGCTCAGCGTGTCTTGAATTTCAAACAACCTAAGAAACGCAGCAAATGCTCGATTAACTTCCGCCGAATATTTGGAAAGGAAGTCCATAGTCATGGATTCGTGACATCTAACGGAATTTGAAAAAGTTTTGAGTTGGCCCTGCCACTCAACAAATGTGCGGTCGATTCTTTTAAAATTCTCGCTCAATACGTTTAACTTGCTGTTAAATTGATCGGCAATTTTGAATAAGTAAACAACTTTGCCATCAACAACTCGAACTAAATGTTGGGAAATATGCATAGTGCGGGTTAATTGTGACAAAGTTTCCTTTAAATTTGACACGTGATTGGGCTCGCATTTATGACCTGTTGACCTATAGATTGCCCTAAACAAGCCAAGAACACCTGCGTGACACATCCAACTAGACCGACGTAAACGATCTTCGGTTTTTAACCAACGTCGTTCATCAACTGAAAAACTTTGACAGTAACGCAACGCCCAGGACTTACACTCTGAAACTGAATTTCGGTATCCTCTTGGGCAGGACATTCTTGATGTCTGACCGACTAAATATTGAAAATATCTAGGCAAATAAGTGTCACACTCAATTAAAGTTGAAAATCCTGGTAAAGATAACAACCTGCGGGCGACCTTTTGAAAATGACGCACTGTTTCTAACAAGTCATCGAAAAACTTTTGCTTCAAAACGGAACAAGAATTGTTCAACATGGAAAAATGTGTTCCGAAATCTATGAAGTTAAGGACTGTATGAATATTCAAAAGCTTAGTGTTGTCATAAAAGGTCAATGGTTTCGGACCATGACTGACCATGAGC
The DNA here is from genome assembly GCA_964020085.1 of Micromussa lordhowensis. Lineage (NCBI taxonomy): Eukaryota > Metazoa > Cnidaria > Anthozoa > Scleractinia > Lobophylliidae > Micromussa > Micromussa lordhowensis. The sequence continues at coordinate 33,085,257 of OZ026595.1, forward strand.
GAAGCAGGATAAAAAGTTACCTTTTCCGTGAAAGAATCAAACTGTTGAGAAAACACTAAACTCATTGAAAAGATGATAACCAGTAGAAGAAAACAAGAACATGGTTGGTGTTTACCCTTAGACTCCATTACTGAGAACTATCTTCACGTACAACCAAACGATAACAAACTTGAATTCCTAGGGACACGAAAAGGAAACATATTACCGAAAACACCAGAACTAGAAAAGAGATTCCTCAAAGTTTTTGATTAAACGTTTGTCCAAAATGTTGTCCTCTGGTTCCCATGTGGACTGGTTGGTTGGGTAACCGAACCATTTGACTAAATATTGATGCTTTCCCTTTCGTTTTCGACTTTTGAGAATTTTTTCAGCACGAAAAATTGTTTGATTATCGATTGTGACTTGTTGGGGAAGTGACTGAGACTGCGCAATCGCCTGCTCAGAAGACGATGACCGATCATCTTTTAGTACCGGAAGTTCCTTTTCAAAGGAGTCATTTGGAATATCCGTTTCGTCAAGGTATGGTTCGCTAGGATCATCAAATAGTGGTGGATCGATAGGTCTTAAGTCTGGATCGGTAAACAGTTTCATTCTGTTTGCATGAACGGCAAAAGTAACTTTCTTATTAGTGTCAGTGCGCAATCGGAAGTGGACAGGAGAGGATTGTTCTACAATCCTGTAAGGACCAAACCAGTTGTGCAACAATTTCTTTGAAAGACCTTTTTTAGTTTTGGGTGTATAAACCCATACACGTTGACCAACTTCAAAAACTGGCATTTTAGCTTCCTGATCATAATAGTCTTTCATTTTCTGCTGAGAGCGCTGAATATTCTCTTTAGCTATGTTCTGTGTCAATTCTACTTTTTCTACTATGCGTTTTCGGTGTTCAAAAACTGAGCTCGATAGGCTTTCGGATTCACTAGGCAATAGCTTCACGTCAATTGGTAAGCGAGGCTCTCGGCCATAAAGAACGTAAAAAGGACTGTCACCAATCGCCTCACATATAGAAGTTCGATGAGCGAACAAAATCAAAGGGATGTACTCGTCCCAGTCCTTTTGGTCCTTGGCAACATACATCGAAAGAGACTGACAAAGAGTAGAATTGAATCTTTCAACAAGACCATCCGATTGCGGATGATAGCTAGAAGTGTTCACTTTGTGAATCTGAAATATTTTACACACTTCGGTAATAAGTTTAGACAAAAAGTTCTTTCCCCTATCAGAAAGTAAAACCTTCGGAGCACCATGCCTAGCAATGATCTCATCGACTAAAAGGCGAGCGATTACGGAGGCTTCTGCGTTAGGAACTGGAAATGCTTCACACCAACGAGTTGGGTAATCACTAAAAACAACAATGTACCTATTAGAGTTCCTTGACGGAGGAAAAGGACCCAAAACATCGACAGCTACTCGATCAAATGCATTTCCAACAGGTATGGGAAGCAACGGAGCTCTCTTGGAGTTCCTAGGTGTTTTTCTTGTTGAGCAATCTTGGCAAGACTTGCACCAGTGCTCGATATCTTTGAACATGCCTTTCCACCAGTACCTTTGCTTAACCTTCTGAAAGGTTTTGTGTACACCGAAGTGAGCACCTGATATATGATCGTGAACGTTTGACAAAATTTCAAATTTAAGAGTATGTGGAATAACAAGTTGAGAATACGCTCCGTGGTTATTACGCTTTTGGTTTTGATCCAAATGATAGAGTAAACCATCCTGTCCAATATAAAAGGTATCACTAGTGAGTAAAATTTTGCGAGCTAATTTGTCGTTTGGTGGTACAGTATCGTTTTCCAAAAAGTCTATGATTTCACTCAACTCAGGTTCTCGTCTTTGCATTTCTCTAGTTCTCGCTAACTGAGGGTCTTCTTGCTGAAATGAACTTAAATCAGGTTTTGTCTCATATGGACGTCTAGATAAGCTATCGGCATTGCTATGCTCTTTTCCAGGACGGTGAACAATATCGAAATCATATTGCTGAAGCAACAGAGACCACCTAGCTAAACGACCTGTCGCATCCTTCACATTCATAAGCCAACGAAGTGAGCTATGATCAGTAATAACTATAAATTTGCGACCAAACAAGTAAGATTGAAATTTCTTGATTCCTTCCACTAAAGCTAGAGCTTCACGTTCAGTGGTACTGTAGTTCTTTTCAGCTTGATTTAAGCCACGACCATTGTATGCAATAACTACTTCTTTGTCGTCCTGCTTTTGAGCAAGGGTAAAGCCAATTCCAGTTGAGCTTGCATCAACAAATAACAAAAATTCCTGTTTGAAATCAGGATATGCTAGAATTGGAGCAGAGACTAAAGCACGTTTCAGCTTGTCGAATGCATCTGCACAAGCTTTTGTCCATGCAAACTTAACCCCTTTCTTAGTGAGGGCGTTCAAAGGACTAGCGATGTGTGCAAAGCCCTTCACGAAACGCCTATAGTAGTTTGCAAGTCCCATAAAAGCTCTTAATTCCTTAATGTTTTTGGGAGTAGGAAAATCACGTACAACGCGTACCTTCTCTGGATTGGGCATAACACCTTCAGGCGTCACCACGTGACCCAGATACTCGACTTTCTGCTTCACAAAGGAACATTTCTTAGGATTGAGCTTTACATTAGCTTCCCTCAATCTTCTAAAAACTTCTTCGAGATGGACTAAATGCTCTTCTACTGACTTAGAAAAGATAATGATATCATCAATATAAATTAAGGCAAAACGATATTCCAAACTTCTCAAAATATGGCCCATTAATCGCTGGAAACTTGCTCCGGAATTTGTCAAACCAAACGGCATAACTAAAAATTCATACAATCCATTATGCGTAACGAACGCTGTTTTTTCACGAGCAGATGGGTGGAGCTCGATCTGCCAATATCCCGACTTGAGGTCAAGGGTTGAGAAATACTGTGTGCCAGATAGAGCATCTAACGTATCAGCGACCAAAGGCATTGGAAAACTATCCTTTTTAGTAACTTTATTAACAGCTCGGAAATCGACACAAAACCTCATTTCTCCATTTTTCTTTTTCACCAATACAACAGGAGAGGACCAGGGGCTAACTGATTCCTGAATTATTCCTCTCTGAAGCATATCATCTACCTGGCGATCAATTTCTTGTTTATTTTCAGGAGTTGTCCGATAGGGTCTCTGTTTGACAGGCATAGCATCACCGGTATCAATGGTATGCTGTACTAACGAGGTTCTACCAAGCTGGTCATCAGAGAAAGCAAACACATCACGATATTTCTGAAACAAATTTTCAAACTTGACTTTATCGCCATCAGACAAGACGGAATCAGCCAAATCTGGTAAATCAGAGTAATCGCGATGAGAGCTATCAACGGTTGGGGAGGGAGGCGCATCAGGACATCCTAGTGGATTCAACTCAAAGGTCGCAATGGAGGGATCAACCTCTTCAAAATCCCCAAATCTAGTTTTACGATAAATCTTAACTGGCTGAGAAGAAGGATTAATTATTCTAATTGGAATTGTGCCATCTTCTGAAACACGAACTAATTCTGACGCTCCAAAAACAGAATACTTTTCAGGCAAGGTGGATCTGGGAGCAACAACACCGATTGCATTTGATTGCTGGGGAATGGCGTTCAACTTCGCAGGAACCACAACTTCCGACTGTGGTGGAATAACGAAGGAAAAATCAGCGTGTACAGAACATTTAAATTCGGTGTTGCCAGAAACAACATAATCGTCAGACATAGTGTCTTCCATGTTGCAAAAAGGTAAGGGGTCTACCTCAGAAACAAACTCGATCATGCCCTTTTCAAAATCAATTTTAGAGCCAAATTTTTGAAGGAAATCTCTGCCAAGGATCACATCATATGTTAAATTTCTAATAACATAAGCTTCAAAAGGAAAGACTTCGGACTGAATAACAAATTGTATAAGTGTTTTCCCTAAAGTATTGAGAATACCACCATTCACTGACGTGATATTTTCTAATTCAGAATTATCCAAAGTTGGGCAAACATGACGCAAAAACTTATTCCACACATTAGCGCTAACCGCAGTGACAGCAGCTCCCGTGTCTACAAGGCAACGAAACTCAAAGCCCTCTATACTTATTGGAACAGTTGATCCATCAGCTAAAAAAAGAAATGAAATAGTATCAATTGTGTCTGTCGCGACATCAGAAATTGCATTATCTTCGGTTGATTTGGTATGGACTGAGACAGTGCCCACGTCACTTGAAACTGAAGAATTGGATTGCACTTGGACGCTACTTTTTCCGATATTTTTCTTGGCCGTTGAAGTTTGGAAAGACGTATCAGGGTCAATTTTCTTTTTCAAAACAATATTATTCAAAACAGTTTCACTTACAAAAACATCTTTGAGGTCCAAAATGTTAACAGTATCAACTTCAACTTCTTTTTCCGCGGCTGTGACTTGAAAAACTTCGGGATCCTCATTTTTTAAAAACTCATAAAAACATACCGGTAATTTATCCTTAAGAGGGAAATCTGATGAACCTGCATCAGAACGTAAACGTGCACGTTTGTTTTGAAAACTTGTTGACTTTTCGTTGACCGCAATAAAAATTCCCGACACGACTATGTCCAATAATAGAAGCAGTTTAATAAAGATGGCTAAGATGATGGTCACAATACTAGTAATATCATTTCGTAAACAAGAGTTTTGTTTCGACTCAACGCTATTTCTGGAGACAGGACACAATAATTCAGTCGGGGATTGTTTTGGTGAAACATCATGGACAAAATCTAGACTGCAAACAACTGGGCTAGAATCACTTTTTTGCTTAGCAAGGCAGTCGTCAGAACTCACTTTACTGAAGGCGCATTTATCAGCTTTGAGTGAACTGGCAAAAGATTCTTGCTTATTTCCTAAAATATCTGAGGCCCCCATCACGGGTTCAATTCGTTTCGAGACAGGGGCACTAGTTAGTTTCCCTGCTTACTGTTCCAACTCAAATTGTTTTGACCTTGTCGCTGACGATAATAATTGCTTTGCCTCCCCCGATTATAACGTGGGACTCTTGGGTCTGGATTTGCACGACAATTGTAATACGTGTGGCCTCTTCTGCCACAATTAAAACAAACAGGATCGCCTGTGCGAGTACGAAAACCTCTTGTCGGAAAATTCTGGGCCGGACGCTGGCGAAACGAAGTTGTATTACCCAGAGAAGTGCCCATTTGCTGTTGAACTTCGGCCCTTATCATTTGTTTGATATCAGACTTGTCAATATTTGGTTGACTTACAGCATTAATTGGCGATTCTTTGGACGTAGCCGATTTATTTAACTCCTGAATTATCCGATCGGTCATTTGCTTAGCATCAAAAGTTGGTGTCTTGTCCGTAGTAGACAAAACTGACTCTTTCAATTTGGCATAATTTTCTGCTGACTCTAAATTATCGGGTTGTTGTAAAATAACATATTCGCGGATTTCGGGTCTAAGTCCTTGCACAAAATAATGTGTCCACTCACTTCTCGGGAGGTTTAAGCGAGCACAATGTGTGCGAAGACTGTAAGAATAGTCCGCGACCGACTCTTTCTCGAGTTGTCGTCTTTGACCTAACGCCTGTCTTACGCGCCACTCACTAGCCCCTGAGGCGAAGTGGTGTATAAGCGCAGCGGATAATTCATCGAATGACATCTCGTCTGGGGATTCTAGAGTTTTGAACCAAGCGCTAGCGTGACCCTTAAGATACAATGGGAACCCAAGGGCTAAATTCACTCCGCTCCATCCATTTAAACGCGCGGCGCGTTTGTAATTACTTACAAACTCATGCACATCCTCACACTCTTCTCCTCGAAAAACAGGAAAAGCGACTGACGGCTTTACGGTAGTACTACTCGGTTGTGAGTCATAAGTGGCCCTCATTCTCTCTATTGTCTCACACAGACGGGAAACCTGATCATTCATTTCTTCAGAAGGAACTAACGAGTCCTCGTCTAAGGAATCAAGACTTGATTCTTCCTGTCCAGGATCTAGCGCGCGAAATTCAGAATTTTGTTCTGCGTTTTGATAACTGCGCTCAGTGACGTTTTCTATATTGGGTACGACCTCTTCGTAACTACCTTCCTCGTTTTCTGAATCAGTGGAATGATCGCCCATACAAAATGAAAGTTCTAAATCTTCGCTCGGTGTCGGAATAACGTTTTCCGGAACTATATTAGGCTCTTGCACTTCAGTATGAGCTCTACTGACTGAACGCCTTATAGACCGAAGAGACTGAAAGAAAGTTCTCCTTTCTCTTGGAAGTGATGGCTCACGAGGCGTGACTGGCAATTCAGGCAATCCACCGAACGCACTAGTCTCCTGAGCCTCAATTTGTTCGGCCAGGGCTCGAGCTCTTTGTCTAGTAATCAGGATTGAGACGGTAGTCGACACTCAAGAACCAGATTCCACAAATGAACATTGAAAGGATTAATGCCCGACGAAACAGTATCGAACGGTGCAAAATGTTCCGGAAAAACTTGCAACTTAAATAACGACCTAACTACTTTACAATAAACAACACTATGCGAACTACATTTTCTAATTGAGCTTGCAACGGAAGGATGCCTAGAATAGAGTCATTGTTCACTTACAACTGTTCGGACAGCAGGTTCTGACTTTGGGCTCTCCACCAATCTTGTTGGGATGTAACCACGCAAGAGGTACCAAGACTCTGGTTTTATTAAAAGGCTTCTCAAGATCTTCTCTCTCTCGAATCTTTCATCTCTAAACTCTAATCTCTGATCTCAGCAAATGCACACGCGCTTATATAGTCTATCGGTAGCCATGTGTGGGCAACACGAAATGAACTGACCTTGGAGGATAAATCACTGTTTCAGAATATAAACCCAAACACTTCAGTACATGCGACTCTCAGAAGGCAACAACAAAGTCCTTGAAACAATAGAAGCCACACTTTGGTGAACTTAAAAACCAAACAGGATCTTTGTGGGGGATTCAGAACAAGACGCGCCAGTAGACAAACCCAAACATGACTACCGATTGGGTGTTAACTGTAGCTCAAGCACTCTTGAAAAATTAAGATAAACAACTTGAAATCAAAAGACTCTCTGAGAGGGCGGTAGGGCCCTAGAACTTCAAGACCAACATGGTAATTACAAAATGATAAACAATCCTTTATCACGTACCAAAAATACTTATTTTTATACGATTTTGAGCTTCATAACAAAGGTATTAAGGCTATTTTTCTTTGGAAAATATCACTGACACAGATCTAACCACAAAATCTGAAGCTGTCACTACCAGTGATTGCAGTGAAAGTATCCTGGGCATCTTTGTTCAAGAACGAACAGATCTGCTTATGGCTCAATTAAGAACAGAACTAACTACAACCTGCAGGAAGAAAAGGACGAACCACGTCTGAACATACGCAGAACTTAAAAGACTCCATTACACCTGTCATATAGTTTAAACTGAACTGTTACTTTTGCATTACACTAGTTCGTCACTTTGACGATGAAAAATGTAATTTCTTAGGATCGAGGGACGAATAAGTCGGAAATTATTATTCTTACGGCACGTTGGAGAGACTCGGGTGCATCACGGGATGCTTGGAGACTATTTAACGTTTTGGCGAGAGATTTAAGTCAGTCTAGGTCGGTCAATCGTTGTGTTCGCCCACTTCATTTTTTAGGATTATGTTTCGATTTTGATACCTTGTGTAAATAATTTTAGAATACCCTTTCCTCGGGGTCTCGTGCTGCTGCATTAGACGAGGAATACGTTTCCATCTAAAGGGTGGTTTTTTAGTGGTTTTTCGTATCTGGCGTAGCACATGTTCTATTTCTTGGAACCATTAGTCAAATTTGTGAAATAAACATCAGGATACATTGAATCTGATGGCTAACTGACGCATCTTCAATAAACTTTTCACATTAAATATCTCGTGCGAGTGTAGTCAGAATCAAACCTACGTCATCCTTTTGTTTGCAAAACAGCATTTACTTTTAAAGTCTTTTGTTTTTATATATTTCCATTTCTGTCTGAGTATCAAGGTCTGGTTTATTTACTTCCTTGTTTTGGAAAGGCGTAAACGATATTTCGAATGAGTTCTCACTGATCATGAGAAAATATTAAAGTGTAAAAATCTGCTCACGTTTCTAGCTTTTCTAAAGGCATCATAACAGGCATTCTAACTTGAATCGAAAGCTATACACTAACAGAAATACATAACTACTTTTTTTTTCTTCCAGTGTTTTCTTCTTTTTGGGATGAGTCTAGAAGAATTACTGAGCTTTTTTCAGATTAGATTAAGAAACGTATAAAATTATTTACCCACCCTTCTGACTTCAATAAACATAATTTTTAATTTGTTTATTGAGAGTTATTGCTGAATCTTTCGTTCGCGATGACCAGGATTCTTTAATTTCATTTTATTTGTCATATTCCTTTTTGTTTCAATGGAAAAAAGTTGAATGTATAAGCTGAGTTGATCTCACTACCGAGTTTCGTCACACAGTATAATTGTTGACCATAACCAAAATGCAGTGATCACCAGGATTTACAAAGCCTGGCCCAGAGTGAGAGGTTTTCAGCTCAATTTCAAACTGCACTGCAATCGCTTTGAACTAAGAGAAATTAGCCTAAAGGATTTTTTGTTTGTACTTCTGAAAAATTAAACAGGATGACTGAAATCATATCGCTGCAAACGACATTCTTCTTTAATTTTTGTTTCGTTATTTCTTTGTTTTTGTTCGTTTGTTTATTTGGAACGTGAAGTAGACACAATTCGCTGACTATTATTGATCTTTCAAAATACTGAAGCAAAATTAAGTGGAGTTAACAGCATTTTGACTACAGCTTAAAGACATACAATCCAGTGTGACTGAAGTAACCATAGTCGGCCCAGCTTATATTTAGGTTACCTATTTTACCTACTGAAGAACTTTACAGGGTTCTGAAATAAAAATAATTTTTTTTTATTTCAGTTTATTTATTATATTATATCAGAATTTATTCTTCAAATCAACATTTTGAAGTGTCGTAATCGATATTTGCTGCACTGAAGCTTGCTTTAGCGAAACAATCTGCAGCTTTGCTGTCGCACTCACACAGAGCTTTCTTGCAAGCGGCATCCATGTCATCAGAAGGATAGCTGGATTCGGGCTCTAAGATTGTAAATAAATAAACAAACAAATAAACAGACAAATGAAGGGCATATGAGACTCTCGCCCAGAGATAGGGGTTAGTGTTACCTTAATCAGGGAAAATAATTACTTGAGTTTTGTTCCTCGTGTAATTGTTGTTATAATTATTTTTATATAGCTGGAGTTAAGTGGAATGCGACGTGTGTTTTCTCGACTTCGTATTGGGAAACATCGAGATTCTCGAGAAAACAAAACTGACTGTTTCCCTCGGGACCAGTAATAGTATAATCAAGGGTTTCTGTTCCCTTGTTCCCTCGCTTATTTCAATTTTCATTCTTTTTCGTCTAGCAAGTCTTCTTCACATTGTTTAGCCCAAATGATGGGACTCTAACCTCCAAGGGGGGGTTCCTTTCACAACTAAATCATGATATAGGCTGAGTTAAAGGGTAAGACAACACAAGACGTACCACATTTGTGACATCCAGTGTAAAGGTAAATAGCAGAATATGGGAGCCACCAATTGGAACAGATATTGTTATTAACCAAATAGTCGTAACAGGAGTCATGTGTATAGCAACACCTGCGGTACAAATCAGGACAAAAAATTATCAATGCAGTCCCTAAGTGATCAGCAGATAATCTCTTGCAAATGAATCTATATATACGAAAGATCATATATTTGAACTGCGGAGAAAGATATGAAGATATAGATTATCATCTCAGTTATATACACAATTTAAGCAGCCGTGGAATTAAAGAAACGGGTATCGCAGAGGTCTGGGTTCGAATCGCGATCAGGCGTGAATTTTTTCAGGCTTTAATTTCACCGCAGCTGCTTAAGTTGTGTATATAACTGCTATGATCATCTACATTTTCAGATAATCTCCTCTCACAATATCAATTGATTATAAAATAAAAACACTGCGAGTAAGAGGAGATTGCATTAATGACTTCAACAGTCTGACCTGCAAATTCTGCTAACGAAAACGTACATAACTAAAATTAGTGCTTAACAAACTTTATAATGTTTCACGCCTGCTCAGCATATTTTGTTGTAGGGGAAAGTATGAAACACATAAGGAATTGCATGCTGAGCTTTAAAAGGAAACTAAGTTTTCCAAGATGAGTATAGAGTAGGGCTGGCTCAGTCGGTTGTTTTTCCATCTTGTTCCCAGAGCCAGCGCATTTCGGTCAGCGGTGACCGAACGATCAACGACTCCGGACGAAATCGAAAACCGCAATCAAAAAATTCAATTTCGGTTGATTTTGCGCATCTTTTCAGGTTCAATGACGGCCTCTAAACATGCGCAGAGAGAGAGAGAGTGAGTAACCGCTGTAACTAATAATGCTGGCTCACCGTCTCGATTACTTGGTGATAAGCAAAAAGATCGCGGACTATGAGAACAAGATTGTTGGTGCTGTTACACATGCGCAATGTGTTGAATGCAGACATTCCCAATAATAACAAGAAAACGCCTGCATAACCTGGCAAAGTTTGCGTATCTGCGTATTATTGAATTCCTGTCAGCTAATACCTGTCAGTTTCATCCACGGGAGTTCCTGATCCTCCATATCCACACCAGCAACCGTAATCATAATAATCCCAGCCGCTCCGGTTTGTAGCACAATCGATCATCATTGCAAACTGATAAAGGTTACGCCCTTTGAAAACGAATTAAATACCACTTATTAACCGAGAGTGAGGTCATTACAGGGAAATCTCAGACCGAGGCCTTATGTATTGACCGAGCGATAGCGAGGTCAATACCCCAAGACCGAGGTCTGAGATTTCCCTGTAATGACCTCACTCTCGGTTAATAAGTTATTTATTATATGGCCTTTTTAGCGCTATTCAAAAAATACAATAAATTGCAGTGATTTCAGTGACGCTTGCGAGATTAATCTTCGTCGTCGCTCTCAATTATTAGGGACCTTAAGATACCAGGACGGGAGGAGCTACGACGGCTACCGGAAGTAAATATACTCTACCGGGCATGCGCACGAGAACTCTCGAATCATCTCTCTGCCGTCCTCGTCTCGTCGAGGACGTCATTTCGCCTGTCTTGCCGTCGTATCGAAAACGTGAGTATTTTGCTCTTGTTTTGCCTCGACAAATGTTCCAATCGACCTTATTTTCAGTTATCTTGATAAGAATGTTTTTAAGTTTCACATTTTTCACGATTGTAGTGTATAATACTACGCTGAGATACGGAAAATGTGAATAAAAATATTCCTCGTCTGTTCGTTTAATTTGTGTTTCAGTCACTGTTCAGTCGCTGTCACGAGTGTGCAAGCTCAAAACGAAATACAAACTCTATGCATTGAGAATAAAATAAGTACAGTCGATAAATTGTTGTAAGAATGAATGAAATGAAACCTTCTATCGGGCAATTAAAATACCGTCACATTTTCAAACTGATGTTTAGTTGTTTTAACTTGATGCAATGTTTGTTTTATGTTTATAGTCTAAAGCTTGTTGCAATTACAGATGGAAATTTGTGTTCACCACAATCAGGATTTTCCGGCGACAGAATTCTTAAACGCTCTAAAGCAGGGCGGTCAGATTGTTCGTTTAATTTCTTCATACGGAAATTCAGGCTACTCTATTAGAATATTTACAGATGTTTGCTTCGCTTATAAAGTAAAAGAAATTAAACATCGCTGATCACTATCGTTTAAGCTTAATAGGATAAGATTTATACCATCTCTGTTATAATCTAAAGGATGTCATTATGTGAATGGCTTTTACGAAGTTCGAATTATTGACGTCGCCGTCCTTTGCGAAAAGACACATCTTAAGCATTTTGTTTTTGGCGACACAACGGGACCCGCGAAAGTTTCCCGCGTCCACTGCCGTTCCCGTCCTAGCCTTCCCGTCCTCGTTTCTTAAGGTCCCTAATAACGCAACGCCGCTTTTTCCCTTGTTGGATCAGTTTCACTGGGCCATTAAAGATCTGAAAGTGACATTCAGAGATACTGCTGATATTTGCTCCAGGAAAAACACCATTTGAAGCTGCTGGAACGCTCGCATTATTTACAGCGAGCGAATTCAATTCGTCGTGTGTTGGAGACTCAGCTGGCTGTGTGACTGCTGAGAACTTGACATTAAGTGGACACCACTAGCTACTTGCTGGAGGAGCAGTTATCTGCTGGGAATTTTGGGACTGACTTGAACCACTCAAGATATACGACATCTGTCGCTGATGGTGCTCATTTGCTGACTTGTATGATTGGAGGCTTTGAAGATTTTTGTGACCGCAAAAGTCTCTGGAGTATTTGCATCTAGCAATCGGCCAATGCTGGTATTCCTGACACTGTGGTTTGCGACTTTTGATCCTTTTCTCTGGATACTGGCTTCATCTGCGGCTGTTTTCAAGATTTACCTATCTCATTTTTGCCAAGGGGCGCCTTCATGTACCACACTTGAGGATTTACTCGGCGGTCGCCGTGTCGTACAGCAAGGAAGAATGGAGCGTCTGGTTTGTTCATTTCTTCAGGTTGGTGGCTTCTGAACAGCTTGTAAAAATGGACAGGACACCTCTGTGTGTTTGTGGCGTATGCTTTTGGTGAGAAAGGACGCATATGGCCATTTTCCTCGCCTTTACGTGTTTCGGTGCCCCGCTCATTCAGCCAAACAAGCATTTCGCGGCCATCTTGAATTGGATCCGTGTGCAAAGAAACGTCTCCCCAGCACAATTTACGGCTCTCGTCACGGGCTCTGAACCCGAAATGCAGGACGAGAATCCACCACATGGTCCTCTGAAGGGCTACGGGATTTTCTGCACCGAATGCTCCACTCTGAAAAAGCTTTTCTTCTTCTTCTTCAGTCAGCGAGCGAGTCGCATTGGGACGGTTGCCTTTGCCTTGCACAACGAGGTTTTTACGTTTGGCTTCCAGCACTTTTCGTGAACACGCAAATTCATCGTCCTTTAGAATGTTCACCTTGGACCCGGAATCAGACAGAAACCTTTGGATACTTCTCTGCAGTCCCGTCAAAGTACTTGGCTCGTGTTCCTCGCCGTTGATTTTCCTTTAATACGTCTTTGAAAAATTTTCTCAGGAGGTGGTCAAGTTCTTCCGATGGTAAGTCCAAAATCTGAACATTTGTCTTGTTTATCTCGGCAAGAAAACGGTAAAAACACTTCATATCACTTGACGTTTTTTCAGGGTGTTTTCACTTTTCTGTTCTTGAACAAACTTTTGTAATTCCTCTTGACTGTTACCAAAATTTTCGTCTTCGTGAGTGATAACTTTGCTCATGTTGTTTTGCTCAGTTTCGGCCTGTTCTTCGTCCTTTGGATAATAAAACTCGCTTTTGCTATGGCCCTCTTCGTCGCTCATACCGGTTAAAAAAGTATTTGCATGCTAGTTTTGAAAATACACTTCTACTTTGTCAATAATTTTTGTTGTTCTCGCTCACGCCCTCGTAGCTCTTACTCACAACTCAAAAGAGCCGTCGAGCCAGGAAAAATTTCCATAATGCCCGGTCATTACAAGAAAATAATGCCCGCTCAGCAGCCAATCAGAGTGCGCGTACTATTGTAGCCATCTAATAATGCTTCTTACATAAGACAGTGTTAGGTATTCAGTGCCATAGCTTGACTTGAGTAAGATTGTGTCTGTTCACAAGTTATGTATGTGTGACGGTCAGAAGGATTATTTTGAAAATATTATTTACTTATTGCCCAATTGCAAAATCATTTGCTAATAAAATTACAACATGGGCTTAGCTAGGAGACTCAGGCGAAGAATGAATTGTGCATTACAGATTCAGGTACTTGGGCTAGGAAAGAGTCATTACCCAATGATATTCAATAAAACGAGCAAAACGATACAAATTAAAAGAACAAAGTACAAACTGATACAAATTACATTTGTAAGAGTAAGGTTTTTTGCTTTTCTCGTGAAAGTCGATTTACACTAAACCGAATTTATTTTTAGATCGCGAAAATCAGCCAATAGAGACAGATAACCCAGTTTTAAGACGTCATCAAAACCCTACACGTTCAGTGTAAATCAACGCCATGATATATCAAAAAAGCTATGTGCCTATGGTGCATTGCTGTTTCAATTGTTGCGTAGTTGTGTTTTTAACAGGACTCCGGGCCATGTTTCGCCCTGTTTTTATTTTTCTTCAGTTTACCACGGCCTTCTGTCAACAAAGTAATATATAGATTTAGGCCAGCCTAAAAGCGTAGCTCCTGGGCCGGGTTGTTCAGAGCCCGATCAAACTAGCCGAGGATAAAGTAGAATTTTGATTTGAGTTTTGTAACTTTGCGGTGAGATTTTCTGTATATTGTTTTTGTGTTTTGAATTTTAATGAAAGCAAAATACGCAAAACAAAAGCAGTGAAAAAACTTTGTACAAAAGAAAAGGTTATAATTCGGTTAAATTTTAATCCTGGGTTAGCGTTAACCGGCTTCCTACCAACCCTACGCTGTTTACAGCAAGTTAATCCTGACATGAGCCCGCGATCTAATCGAAAAAAGCAGCACTTGGGCAGCGGTCAACTTTAAAAAAACACGTGACCTCGATGAGCCCTGAACTTGAGCCCGCGATATGGTCACGTGAT
>OZ026595.1:33100107-33117607 GCA_964020085.1 Micromussa lordhowensis
TTATGGAAATATCTTCAATTTCTGAGATTCTTTATTCGTTTGAAGGAGCCTTGTACATACTCTAAATATCTCTGATATATTGTTAAGTCTTTCATGTAAAATTTGTTGAGTAATTTCAAGATCAACACACTTGTATCAATGCACCTGCCAGATCAGTTTACAAACAGTCTTACCTTGTTCTGTCTTGAACGGCGTCTTTTCATTTTGCTTCTGCAAGTGAAACAGCCATGAAATGTGAATATCATGGGGTTAAACGATTAATAGAATGTTTGCATCAAGGGAATGAAACGTCAGGGTCGGCATTGGAGGGGGGGGGGGGTGGGTGGGGGGAGGGGTAGTGGTATATTAATATACCTGAAAAGAAAAATTCATTCTACCCAAAGTTTCCCCTCAAATTCATGCGAAATACGAAAATTTGGAAAAACATGGTATATACTTTATATCCGAAAAAGGCCCGAGTTTCGCGTCAAAATACCGTATACTCGATTAAAATCTCCCTGTATACTGTATAGCCAAAAACTTTGGCCGATCCTGAAACCTAATTCAACCATAACTGCTTATCTGGTCAACGTACAAAAATCTAATCACTTGTCTTAATTTATTTCTTGAAGTATTAGTTGGTGGACAATTCTGCTTAAGTGACTATCGTGCATTTAATGCACATGGCATTCAACGAGTGAATATTTACTTAATATTCTCCATTTAATTTTAAAGTTCTTGAATGTAAACTGTATTTCAGTTTGTTGGAGAGCCCTTGAGCAGATAAATACAGCTGTGCTGCCTCAAATCAATTTATACCGGTTCTTTTTTTATCTACCTGTGATTGGATAAAGTAGCTGCTTTTTTTAATGCATCGTATCACTGGAAAAAATCATATGGAGATTTTGTGCCGCATCTCCTGCCGGTATTATCACAAATAGTCTGGGGTTGTAAAGAAACACATATATAAAGACTTTGTAAAACTTGTAAACAATAGTTCACGATCACACTTTTCAAAATACCGATCGCAGCTTTTTCTTCACCTTCTCTCAATTTTTGAATATTAACGTAAAGACATTCTTGCCGACCGGACAACTTACCGCAAAGACGTTCTTGCGGTTCCAATTTCTAACCGCAATGAAGTTCTTGCACCTGTTGAATTTTAGCGCTAATGATCCGCAAGTAGCGGCAAGAAGCTGCTGGCTTGCGGACGCAAAAAAAAAAGCTCTTGCGCGTGCATTAGTTTTGGGCTCAGTGTACTGTAGCCAAGTCACTCTAAACGAAATCGAAATTGTTTGGCACTGAATTTGAAAACTGTTAAAAAAATTCTTTCTGTCAAAGGCTCCGTGTGTCTGAACTCGTCTAACATGCCTTGAATTTGCGCGCCATCTAACAAACCTACCTTGAAGAGAGATGCCGGGACAGACAAAACACACAAAACAATGGAAACGAGAAGAACTATGGTTGGTATAAGCTTTGACCACATTCTGCAAGCAAAGTTCTACAGCAAGGATAGAGTAGCGACCACACTGTGTACGGGCGTACGGAGAAAGTGGAACAAAAGCATGCCAGAGCCGAAAATAATCTTATAGAGACCACAAAAAGCTAATTGGCTGTATGAAGAATGTTTGAGCAGCTAACAAAACGTTTTGTTTAAGTTTTGCCTTTTTGTCCAATAAAAGTCATATCCACTGGAAATGATTGTCATTAGATATAGCCTTTTAATGTTTCGGTCTTTCAAATTCAATTTTTTGACGGGGTTGATATTTCAAGGAGTGTTCTTATTGGCTGCTGATAAAAAGATAAATTGTTTGAATAAATCTGTTCTGACGAATGCTCGTGCACATTATCAAATACCATCGTTGGATTTAAACTATTCGTGGTGCGTCTCACCTGCGGTTAGAATAATTATGACTGTGTGTATATAGCTTGATGATCTTTCAGCATCAAAGGAGTTCTTTGGTTTCTGTTTGATAATGTAGTTGTCCGTGCGTGTGCCGTACCGCTCGTTACATCAACTTTTCCTTTTCTACTCTCAAGTTCATTTTATGTCAAGGATATGGATATATCCTCAAGTGTTTTCACTACTTGTCGCATGTCACATCAGTTAAATGAGAAACTAATGGGCACTTTGAAAATATCCATTTCCCACTTGCTACACACTGTACCTTCACTATTCGGCCTTCCTCGGAAGGCAGTTTTTCTCACGCGCAAGTAATGGCTAATGGTGATAGTATCTGTTTTCTTTTTGTATGCTGTAGGTCACGCTAAGTTCATGTATTAAATTACTGACTTTAAACAGTGAACCACGAAATGTTTTCTTTTTCTTTTCCTGATAATCACATAGCTATCTCCAACTGTGTTTCTTGATCGTCGAATTAAAAGTGTTAGTAGAGATGATAAATCTATCAAATAGGGTTAAAATGGATATTTTGGGGAATGAAACCAGCGTCCACTTATACTCTATTATCCAAGAATCAAGGCAATGAAATGGAGCATTCACTCGGGACAGTATGCAAAATGGCGGAAGTACAGTCCCACATGGCTTTTTGCTATCACATATAAACATTATTTCTCACAGTCTGCTTACACTCTCTATTTTTTATAGCAATATGTTTTCTAAGAATGTCGAGGCTGGGATTTTCGAAATTTTAAGAATATTTTAAGACTAAACCCGAGGCTGAGATTTTGATAAACGTATAATTTTTTATTTTGAAAACTTGTAAATACAACACATAGGCCATTTCCGAGTTGCCTTGTGCCTCTGTTTCAAAACGAGTCTTCATGCAAAACCTTTCATATGAAAATGAATAAAAGGGGTACGTTTTTAAAGAAACTGTGGTGCTGCGTCGGTGGGGAGTATTACAAGATAATTTGGTTTTATCAACTGAGTCGGTAATGTGAATTGGCCAGCGTAAAAAGATTGGAAAGCTGACGTTTCGAGCGTGGCCCTTCGTCGGAGCGGATCGAAGAATTGTGGGTTGTGTGTGGTTTATATACAGAAAAATAGAGGTACGCTATTGGTTGGTGCATGGTAACGTGAAAAACAACAGCATAACTTAGTTGAATGAAAAGCGTTCGTTGATACCGTGAGGATTAAGAGTTTTGCGGCTTTCCGTGCTTCCTTGATTTAGGGAAAGGTCGCAGACTGCCATATGTTGCTTAGAATTATTGGGGAGATTAAAGTGTCTCGCGACCGGTTTAGATGCGTTTTTGTCGTCTTTCTCGGTACGTATCGTAAGTGTTCTCGGAATCGGTCGCCTAGTCGTCTCCCTGTTTCGCCGATGTATAACTTTTTACAAAGAGTGCAAGTTATGCAGTAGATGGCATTGGCTGAGGTACAGGTGAAATAATCAGTGATCTTGTTGGATCGCTTGGGTCGCGAATGAAAAGATGTTTTGCATCGTGCGCTTGCGCATTTAAAAGTTCCGGGTTGATCACTTCTACATCTACATGGAATGTACTAAAAAGCTACCAATGTTTTTGTCGCGTTTGAATGAAATTAATTGAGGTTGTGAAAAGAATCAGCCAGTATCGGGATCATTTTGAAGTAATTTAAAGTTTTTTTTCTAATGGATTTTACTGCGTGGTTTTGAGGGTGAAATGTGAGTGAATGGAATTCTATCATTATTCTCCTTTTGTGACGTTTGTAGTGCTGACTGCCGATCAATTTGTTGGGCGCGATGATGGACCACTTGATGGCCCACAACAGAAGCAGGATAGCCACGTTTGTCGAAGAAATGGCACATTTCCTCTGATTTTAAGGAAAAATCAGAGTCATCACTTCAAAGACGACGAAGACGAGCATCTCTGTAATTATTGAAACTTCCCCTAGACCCCAGGGGCAGATTCAGAAGGTAACTGCCCCAGGCCTTAAGCGATCTGTCTAAAACATGACCCTACCACTCCATAACCTCTTCTTTCTGTTCGTTTGCATGTTAGAGACTGTGGCCACTATTCTTTATATTCAAATGAGATACAACATACTGGGTAATGTGGCCTTCACGTTCAGCTGACAAATAGTACATTTCTCAAAGGCACAATACAAAGCTTGTTTTTCGCTGCAATTCAGCCCAACATGACTATGTTTACAAAACATAAATGGCATGCAACGACGTTACATGATTGAATGTACACAATAGAAACCCTTCCCCCGTCCCTGGGGAAGGCAAAGCTATAAATGTCAACTTATCTTGATGGTGCAAGAAATAAATGTCAAATCTCAGCATTGCCCTTTACTATTGCTCAGCAAAATCCCCACTATCCACTAGGGGTGGGACGTGGCTACTGCTGAAAAGTGCATAAGCCCTTCCATCACCCCACAGGGCATTTGACAATATTTCCTGCCACAGGGTAGGGCATTTACTAAAATGCTCAGCCCAGGGGTGAGGCATTGTCAAAAGCCATTTTCTTCTATTTTTTAATACAGACATCTTCCATTGTTTATTTCCTGATTGCCTTCAATTCAAGACATACTGTACACACAAAGTCGATATACCAGTAGGAGTCCGACACTTTCAAGCAAACCCAAGCTTCACTCCTCCCCTCAAATGCAGAGAAAATTGGTATACAAAAGTAAGGCTGGTGGAAAGAACCCTTTAGTTAACAGCTTTCCAAAACTATTCAGGAAATCAGCACAAATATTCTAGTATTTGCAACAGGGGGGATGGAAGGGCCTGGAATTGACATTAAAGCCAATCCTTATTATTTTTTTCTTTTGCCTTTGCATCAATGATGATACACCCGACAATGTAAATGTTCATCTGATTAACAATTGAAGTTACACATTTACATATTTTTCCATAATTTGAACTCCAGCAGGAATGGTGAAAACCTGTCATTACAGATATCCAAAAGGGAATGAAAAAAAGAACCCCTTTTCAGAAATACATGTAACAACAAACACTCACTGATCTTAACTAGCCTGCTGGTTGCAAATGCATTTTCTCATCATTACAACTACAACCGATTAGAACAAGTTAGTCCTGAATGTTAGTTTAATAATCATTCATTTTCCACTCTAAATTTGACTTGAAGGGGCCGGTACACATTTCAACATCCCATATCAGTTACTAGAAACAACAACAAATTACATTCTAGATAAAATTCAGCTTTCAAGCTGTGTACCACATGTATTATGTACAATGGCATTTATTAATTACCAGAATTTTAGCTTATATAATTAACTTTTTCTTTCACCAGGAATTTATCCAACTATACATTTAAAAGTAACTAATAATTATACAATAGAATGTACAGTAGGTGACTCACTCTCTTGGTCTGACAAAAAGGTTAGAATTTCATCTGCTGAATACACTCACTTCCTGGTGGTATTTCATGTGCATTGTACACATGTATCCACAATTGTAGGACCTTTAATGGAGCAATAAGCTAGGTGGAGGGTGCCAGTCAAACTTGTAGATTGGTACTTTATGGGGTGCAAAAATCTAAAATAACCACCATTAGTCATGGCTTAAATTTTCATGGAAACATTGAATTTAAAAAGAAACACCTTTTGATATTTTTAGCTAAGGACTTCTGCTGAAATCACTAGCATCCATTGCAAGTACAGTACAGTTTAGAGACTTTTTGAGAACATGAGGTACTAAGCCATCTATTGTTATACCTTAATTAAGAGTGGTGAATCTGCATTAGAAATTTCAATATGAAGTAGTTAGCTTCTTGACGACGAAGGGATAATGCTCAAAATGTCAGCTTCCGAATCTCATTACGGTGGCCAATTCACATTATCAAACCAGTTGATAAAACCAAATTATCTAGCTTCTTGATATGAGTTCTGAAAAAAATCATCGCAAGGTGGTGTAAGTGTCTTGGAAGCCATACTGTGATTTCTTAACAGTCAGTGTACAGTTGCTCCACTTAATTTCACACAATATGGATTAACACAGTGCCAGACAAAATTTGGCAGCTACATTTTACCACTCTAGTGTTTTTCATAGTATACATCCAAGGATCTTTTGGCACTGGATGTAAGTTATAGACCAGAGACTTGAGTAAAATAATCAGCGCACCCACAAGATCATGACACTCCTGGCAATTACATAGTAATTAATCAGTGAATGTTTCAGGACAGACACAGTAAACTGCATACTGGTTTTCCAATGAGATGTAAGTCTATTAAACATTAGTCAATAAATCTCTCGTTGCACTTTAATTCACTGAAGAAGGCTCATGTCCAATGTTCGTAGAATCAACATCTCTTGGTTTAGACTCGCATTGCTTCTGAACTGCCTCGTTCTTGGTATTTTGCATGCCGTTCAGCCCTACCATGCCATTCACTTGGGTAGCAAAGGGAAAACCTGATGAGAAATAAGGAAACTGTGGATTCCCCATTCTCATGCAGTTAAGTGCTGTAAAATACCAATTAGGTACTGACTTCATTTCAGGAAATGGGGGCAAAGGGAAGCTGAGATGAAGAACCACTGGAATGAAGTGTGTGCCAGATGGGTGAAGAGCATAAGTTGGAAGAGTGTATGGATTGGGTATGTAAGGGGTCCTTGGCGAAAGAGGTGTGGCCTGAATTGGCATATCAAGGCCAAGGTTGGGCCAATTACAGTTGACAGCTGCACTTTCAGGTCCACATCCACCACCGTCTATGTTTGCTCTGTCAAAGATGTTGCTACCATCCTGCTTCAAAGAACTGGAGATTGCTTCTTTATCTTTGTCTGAACCAACACTACTCCCTCCTGTGTTTGAATGAGTGCCTTTATTTCCATCCCATGATGTACATCCTGTGCCAAGGGAAGCTTTCCTCTTCTCTTTTTTTGTGCTGCTAGTCACTGATTCTGATGAAGTACTACTTCCATTGCCATCAGAGTTCTTATCAGAATCAAGACGTGGTATTTTTTCTACTGGGGTTTCACTGTGAGTGTCATTTTGGATGCTGGAGCCTTCACTCTTCTCATGGGTTCTTTTATGTCGCCAGGATTCATGACAAGAATTTGAAGGGGGCAAACTACTTATGTTTCCATTAGAAGTGGCACTCTGACATTTCTTGTTTTGATTGTCATTGTGGTTATTCTCTGAGTCACTCCCTTCTGTAGTTTCCGCTCCCACAAAGTGTAATTCATTCTGCAAATGGCCCATTAGTCGCTGAAAACAAGGCTGTTCAAGGTCCATGGCTTCTACATTGGTAAGGCAATGAAATACCTCTTTAATGCAGTCACTAAAACCATTGTAGTAGTTAGGAGTCAGTTCCAGCTGTGCACTAGGAGGTTTACCATCTTCAGCTGTGGCATTTGGAATCTCTGCAAATATAACAAGTTTTGATAAGATCAAGTTGTTTCTCAACTGCATCACAATAATGAACACAATGATTGTTGAACCCTACAATGGTGATCACACATGACAAAACAGTTTCAGAAATACTAATCAAACAATGCCATTTTTGTTGCTCTTCTGGTCCCTTATACTTGAACTGAGGTACAATTCATAGCAAGTTCTGTCTGTCAAAAGTCAACACTGCTTTACATGTGCATGTGAACAAAATTTTATCGGTGACATGAGTTCAACTTTCACAACAGTGTAAGGGATAAATATGGAGTATGCATCACCTGATTAATTTTGAATCTCACCAGTGTGCAAATTAGCAGACTGTCAGGTCACACTAAACAAACCTCCCTGCTACACAAGAGGTTTGACATGGCATGACAATAGCATTAGCACTGATTGGACAGTAACATTGAGATAGCTGGTCAGTAGTCTTTCTCCAATCAAGCTAGTTACATTTTTGGCAACAGGAAAAATATCAAAAAAGCCCACTTACTTATGGTTTTACTTCCTACATGTAACTCAGATGTAGGCAAAGGTTTTGGGATAATTCATAATTCAAATGCATGTACACATTATCAGGGTTCGAAAAACAGTGCTATCTGCTCGTCCGGGACAAGCAGATTTTCAAGCCCTGCATTATACAATCAAATTTTTATAAGAGACCATAAAATATTTTTAGCAACTTTAAGTCTGAATAATCCTCCATTTGTTTCATATTCTCACCAGCTGAGTGTGAATTCTCAGTCTCACTTCCCATCCTCATACATTTATCCCCTGTGAGATCTTGAAGTTTCTTTATGTAACTTATTGTCTTTTCCAGAATTTCAGCTTTCTCCAGCTTGACAGCACATGTTTAAGAGAAAAAAGAGAATTATTCTGGGCAAAAGTGGCACCTTTCTCTCCATAAGTTACAGAAGACAAAACACTAAAAAGCGAGTTGGTCAGTTGCCCTCACACTCAGAGAGACAATTTGTTTTTACAGTTTGAACAATTACAGTTACAGACTGTACAAAGATCTCCCCTTTGTGAACACTAAGGAATGAAATATGTCACGTAGCTGGACTTTCCCTCTCACACTTAATATAGAAAACAACCTTGGATGACTGTACATACATGAACCAGATTTGGGAAGGTGAAGTGCTAATGCCTACAGTGTTTTAATGCAAATGAATATATTAAAGATCATATACATGTATTTGAACTGCAGAGAAAGATATGAAGACAGGATTGATCATCACAGTTAATTCCACACAACTTAAATGTAAGTTGTGTGTATATAACTGTGATGATCAATCCTGTCTTCATATCATTCTCCGCAGTTCAAATATACCATCTTTCATATGTTCATTTGCATTCTTCACCTTCTATGGGTATATTATGAACTCACAATGTGACCAGCTCCCAGATGGCTTGATGGCTCAGTTGGTAGAGCACTGCACTGGTATTGCAGAGGTCATGGGTTCGAATCCAGTTCAGGCCTGAATTTTTTCAGGCTTTAATTTCACAACTGCTTAAGTTGTGTGTATAACTGCGATGATCAATCCTGTCTTCAGCGTGTTAATTATGTCAAGTTTATTTCTTATAGGGCAAGATGAGATGAGAGGCTGTCATATAGATATCCTCCAGTCTCTTAACTTAATATTATACTAAACTGTTTCTTAACTGCATACGTGGGTATACTGGAAGGTGTGCTGTACATACCTGTTTCGAGGCAGGTGAAGATGGTAACAACTGGGCTATTTCAGACATACTTATATTCATTCGGTCTCGTCTCCTTTTCTCGGTGAGCTTATGAGAATATTCCGTCTGTAGAACAACAAGTAGGTTAATAACAGATGTTTTGACATTTTAACAATTAGCAAAGGGTATGCCCGGGGGTGGATGTTGATCGAAACCATAGCAGCAACAAATCACTACCCTCATCTGATTTCAGAAACGTGAAGTCGTGCACATTGCACTCTTGTTTTTGTGACCTTTTGCTCAACCCATGGTTACTTCCCTCATGATCCATAAATCTCTTGACTAATACGAGCTCGGATATATTTTCCCAAATCACAACTCAATTGCACACTATATATAGGCTCCGGTCAATATGATGACAAACGTCGCATCAAGACAAGTCGAAACATAAGTTATAGAAAACTGGGGGGCAAACTGGTCGCAGAATATGTAAGCTTAAGACTTGTAAGTGAACGTCAAGATGAACCAATTTAGAATGCAAACAAACAAGCGGAGAAGTCGACATCAGTGGAGAACTTAAATTACTTTAATGTTACACAAATTGGTTTCTCTAAAATATTTTGCCAGTTTTCGAAGTAAGCTAAATGATATAAGCTTGGTTTAAGTTAACTAACGCTTAAGCATATCGTCACAAGTTTTTATAGATAACGTCACTGCACTTTATACTGTCGTTTACTGCTTCACAATCTAACACACGTTTTTAACCCAAAAACCTACTGTACTGTACCTTGTGTCCTTTCAACTTTAAGGAACAAGGGGAAACTGGACGGGAACGATATATTCTTTCCTCGATATCTGTAGTTGACTCCGCCATGTTGCTGAATGTGCTGCACATAAAGCGCAGTCCCACACTTATGTATTGTAAAAATTTTCTCAAAACTCGTTATGTGAATTTGGACACGTGCGGTCTTCCTTACATAACACAAAAAACAACGCACGTGAGGTAACAACAAACATTGTGAATAATGATCAAGAACGGCTTACTGGACCTTACAGGACCGCTTTTTCTCGAGTTTGTCTACTCTAGAGTACAATTTCACTTCTTTCAAATATAAAAAGAGATACCTGCGTGCAATTTCAAGGTCTGGTATATTTTGTACCTCACGAACGTAGATCACTTGATTTCCGTTTCCGGTTGGCGTGAATCACAGATTGCATAACTCCGCACGTGAGGGGTAGTGTGAAACTATTACTAGTACTGTTTCCACCTTCCACTCTCTTATATTTGTTAGTATTTTAGACCTTGACACTTCCTGAATTTCAGTTCATGTGTAAAACACGTGTACGGCCAACTATATCCTACGTGCCCGACCGTTTTTCAGTCATTTCACTGTAACAAACTTTCTATTAATACATAAAGGGGTTAAGTTTGGTGCTGCGTCGGTGGGGAGTATTACAAGATAATTTGGTTTTATCAACTGAGTTGATAATGTGAATTGGCCACCGTAAAGAGATCCCAAAGCTGACGTTTCGAGCGTTAGTCCTTCGTCGGAGCAATAAGACAGGCACCTCTCTAATGGACAGTGGACACGTATCGCATAGTCTCTTCCGCAGCCGTTATTAGGGTCGTCACGCAACGCTTCTCCTCTGCTAACGGCCGTTAGTGGGAGAAGCGTTGCGTGACGATCCTAATAACGGCTGCGGAGGAGACTACGTATCGCATAGATAATTTGGTTTTATCAACTGGGTTGATAATGTGAATTGTCCACCGTAAAGAGATTCGGAAGCTGACGTTTCGAGCGTTAGCCCTTCGTCGGAGCGAATTCGCTCCGACGAAGGGCTAACGCTCGAAAATTATCTTGCAATACTCCCACCGACGCAGCACCACAGTTTCTTTAGAAACTTGCCCCCTTTACGTATCGCATAGCCGAACTTAAAGTGCCACTATGATCAAATTCTCGATACCCATTTTTTTACATTTTCCAACACAAAAGGTGTTTCCTTGATATCTTGGCAAATTTCAATCTATCACGAACATTAGAACTCATGTTTTTTGGACCTTTATTTCCGACAGTTTACGGCCGCCATTAATTTTTCTTGTTCCAAGTCTTGAGTGAGAATTGAAGAAAATGACGTCATATTCTCAAAAATACCACACGGGTTGAAATTATAATAACAATAATGTAGAAAATTGCACGAATATATGAGCCAAAGTTTTTGTTATTCTTTATGCGAATTGCTGTGCTAATTGTTATTATAATTTCAACCCGTGTGGTATTTTTGAGAATATGACGTCATTTTCTCCAAAATTAATGGCGGCCGTAAATTCTCGAAAATAAAGGTCCAAAAACCGCGAGTTCTAACGTTCGTAACAGATTGAAATTTGGCAAGAAATCTAGGAAAGACCTATTGTGTCCGAAACTGTAAAACAATGGATATCGAGAATTTGATCATAGTGGCACTTTAAATCGAACTCGCCCAATTTTTTTGCAAATGTACACAAGCAGACTTAAGAAAATCGAACATTTGTTCAGTGGAACTCAATCGAACTACAATTGTTCGACTGATTTGGATTCGGTTCGACAATCGAACATAATCGAACTCTAGATTGATCAAACTTTTCCCTTTGACACAAGCCTGCGAACAGGTTCCCGGCGAGGGCGAAGAAAAACTCGGCCGGCGAAGCGAGCCGACGAGAGCGAAAACGAGAATTCGGCGAGCGAAGATAGCGATCTACCCCGTCCCATCCTGCTCGCTTCCCACACCGAATTATTTTTTCGCTCTAATAAGACTGACAGTTGGGGCAGTCCTGACAATGTCCGTCTTAGAGAGAGAGATGGGGCTCGCCGGTAGTATAGGCGGTAAGTTCACTTCACTCCAGGCGAGGGGGGAGGGAAGGAGGGACTGTGATATAAAAGGACAGGGGTGCTCGTCGGAAATTTTGAAAAGAAACCCCAAGAGGTACCAGATCCTGTTTTGTGGGTGTGGCTTGAAATATTTTTCACCCCTAAGAGATACCAATTCTAAAACAACACATTATGTGCT
The DNA here is from genome assembly GCA_964020085.1 of Micromussa lordhowensis. Classification (NCBI taxonomy): domain Eukaryota; kingdom Metazoa; phylum Cnidaria; class Anthozoa; order Scleractinia; family Lobophylliidae; genus Micromussa; species Micromussa lordhowensis. The sequence goes on from OZ026595.1 coordinate 33,112,105, forward strand.
GTCACATTTTGTTCGGCTCAGTACCCTAAAAGGTACCGCAAAAGCTTCCGCTGTGGACCTTTTGATGCTGAACACCCTAAGAGGCACCAAAACCGCTTTTCAAAAAGGTAAGACGAGCACTCCCGTTCTTATTACGTGGTAAAAAGTAAAGGTAAAATCTTTATTTAGACGCGGTATTTCCTTCAGGACTTAAAAATATTGAATTAAATTAGTCCCCCCCCCGGGCATTCATGTCTTTTTAGGATTATTTGAGGGCAATGAATCAAACACTTCTCTAGAAAGCATTTTGAGGGAGTGTTGAGAGTAATAGCGTTTTTTAGGGTCAATGATTCAGAACATGTTATTCAGACAAATATTCAGGGAACTGTAAATATGTCAGTTGAACTAGTCTAACGGATGATTTTTGCCCTCGATCAATGATAATAATGGAAGTGAAGCTAACAAAGGTTGCTGAAAAGAGTTTTCCTGGTCAGTTATCTTCTGACCCAAACCGGCTGTTTCCTTCTTCTTTTATTGGTTTTAACAGGAGCCCAGGTTTTAAAACATTTTTTTAAAAACGGCATGACAGAGGAAACTCGGTGGAGTCACGTGTTGGTCATGTAGTCAGAGGCAATTCAAGTGGAAGTCCGACATTTTCGTTTCGAGCTTTTAATCAGAACCTGACTATCCGTCAAGGAAGACGTGATCTCGGTACTGTCTCTACTGTCTGGAGAATTACCGTATTTCCTCGAATAAATATAGCCGGGGGCGATAAGTCTATTTTCGCAACAAAGGAGCAAATATTAGAGGGGGGAGGGGAGGGGTTATTATTTCAATATTCCTTGGGAAATTGCCCCCTAAATATTTTATTATATTTTCTCATTTAAAATAATCACATCATGAAAACTGATCAGAAAAAAATTATCCGTTTGCCTGCTTCGCAGACGCTAATTAGGATCGTCACGCAATCTTTCTCCCCCAAGATGAAAATCGTGTGACGAGCCCAAAGAGCGCCCGCGTATAAGGCTAATTATATGTTTGCTTGTAGCCTATCCAATAACCAAATTTTTATCTATTAAAACTCAGCCTAAAACCATAGACCTAGTTATTCCCCGGGACGTCGTGTTGAGGTCTATTGTTTTAAGGCGGGGGTACACATGAAAGCCGTATTTTGGCTGGGTATTATGTTTTTTATGCAAATATCTTGTTTACGTTTCAAGCAATCAAGAATCTCTCTGCTCATCTCACATATCTATGTTTTGGGTTGCAGTGTTTTTACTGTCAAACAAGGTGAAGGTATCGTCAACGTATAAAGTTTTGCTTGAGTTTGCCACAAAGAAGAGCCATTTCATTTTTAATGGTCAATACTATGACCAAATCGATGGTGTGGCCATGGGCTCTCCTTTAGGTCCTGTCTTGGCCAATATCTTTATGTGCCATTTTGAAGAGGAATGGGTTTTTAACAACAACGCTCGTCCTTCTATTTGGTTTCGGTACGTTGACGATACCTTCACCTTGTTTGACAGTAAAAACACTGCAACTCAGTTTCTGCACTATCTCAATAACTGTCACGCAAACATTAAATTCACTGTTGAATTTGAAGAGAACAACACAATCCCTTTCTTGGACATTCTCATCAAACGTCACAGTCACACTTTCTCAACATCTATGTACCGGAAGAAGACCTTTACCGGCCTGTACACAAAATGGGACTCCTTCACACCTAGGAAATACAAAGTTAATCTCATCCGCACTCTCACTTTTCGTTGTTTCCGCATCTGTTCATCACCTTCCCTGTTGCGCTCTGGTTTGAATGAACTGAGGAAGTTGCTGTTACAAAACGGATACCCTGCTGGTATTATCAATTACAACATTAATGATGTTCTGAACAGACAGCAAAACAGAGCGAAGAATCCAATCACCACAGTCCCCAAAAAGGATATTATCTTAGTTCTACCTTATTTAGGGTCACAGAGCAAAATTTTTGCTAAACAGCTAACGACCTGCATTAATAGATTTTATGGTTGCATTAATCTTAGGGTTATTTTCCAAAGCGCTCATCGCATCAAGTCTTTTTTTCCCTATAAGGATAGGATCAACCGTTCTCAAATGTCAAAAGTTGTGTATAAGGCTAGTTGTTGGGACTGCCAGGATTTTTACATTGGGAAAACAAAACGTAGATTGCATGACAGAAAAACTGAACATTTTAAGGCTATCACGAGCAACTGTCATGCGTCTGCTATCGCAGACCACATTACGTCAACTGGTCACAACTTAAAATGGGACCACTTTGATATACTGGCAAAAGGACGGTCAGACACACACTGTAAGATAAAGGAGACTCTACTTATCAGGGAATTAAAACCTACCCTAAACGATAAGGTTAGCAGCGAAAAGCTTTATCTTTATTAGTTTGCAGCTTCGGATATGCAAATTTGTTTCTCAGTTTCTGTCATCGTTATTGTTAATTAGTTACTTATCTATAATTTGAATTTAGTTGCTACTTCTGTTACAAACGGTCACTAGTACTTCTGAAGATGTATGTTGAAACATACGAAACGTCAAGTTAATGAATTTGTTTTCCAAAATGCGTTTTATTGTCATGTTTGTCACCGCAGTTTGTGTGTTATTTCTTGAAAAGTAATAACTTGATAGGGAGGGCGGTGACAGAGGGAGAGGGGGTTAATTATTAAAGTACGATGGCGCGGGCTGGAAGGGTGGAGGGCGATTATTTGAGGGCAGAGAGCTGGTAGGGGGCGATTATTCAGGGGAGACGATGTCGCCTATTATTCGGGAACATACAGTTATCAAATTACCTAGATTGTTATTTCAGCTTTTGCATTTTGACATCTTTAATGGTTCAAGTAACTGTAGGCTAATTACAACTACTGTGTGGATAAACATTTGTCTCGTGAATAATTCATCAAAGAAGGGTTGAACTCGGTCCTTTTGTAACACTGCACAGCTTCTGAGTCGCACATACACAAAGCGTGTCGACAGTCGCCATAAAACCAGTAGTAGCTTGCGGGTTCTGAAAAAGGTACAATAACAAAGTAGAAAATCACATGCACTTCTTTCCCGGGGGTGGGACCCCCATATAAAAAACGGAAGTGCTCGTCGTACCTTTAAGGGGTTAAGGCGGGGGTTAACATGAAGGCCGTATTTGGCTGGGTATTATAGTTTTAACGCAAATATCTCGTTTACGATCTTAGCAGTTAAAAATATCTCTGCTCATCCTGCATATCTACGTTTTGGGCAGTTTTGTACTTTTTTGTGATTTTTGGGTGAAATTTATGGAAATAGGAAAGTTTGAAGATTTGATGTTGTTCTAAAATTAGAATTTGAAATTTAAAATTGTTAGACGTACACCAAACAGCTGTCCACCAACTTGGGTTGCCTTTTCAACTGTCTGGTGGTGTTCCAAAACGCCTTTTTTTCCTCCGTAAACTTCCTAAACTTGCACTTAAATTCATGTTCACCCTCCCCCCTTAAAAACGTGGTTTGGGTGTTTAGCCTCAAAAGGTTTCGACCTTTTAGGGTATGTAGTCGAAAAGAATATGACAGGAGATAATGTGCTGTTTTAGAATTGGTACCTCTTAGGAGTGAAAAACATTTCAAGCCACGCCCACAAAAACAGGATCTTGGTACCTCTTAGGGGTTCTTTTCAAAATTTCCGAAGAGCACCTCCGTCCTCTTATGTGGACCTTATCATCTTTACGAATACAAGTATACTTAACGTTTCTTCATTTTGAAGTAGACGTAGACGTAGACGTTACAAGGACAATTAGATGACTAATTGTCCTTACTACGTAGTTTGTTGTTGGGCAGTTTTCCGTCTGTAATGTAGGCTAGTTTTGGGGTGTTTTGGTAATTAATTATTTAAAAAATAGCCATAAGTCAGCTCAGTAACACCTGTGGACGTAGGAGAATGTTCAGTTTGTGTAAACGTTTTAATGTCATATTAAGGTTGAATACCCTCCATTACAAAAGGACATCGAAAAAATCTCTACTGAAGTTAAGCTTAAAATTTCTAATTTATCTTCTTCCACGTTGTCATGCGGCAGGCAGGGAAATACGACATAGAGACCCTAAACGCCGCCATGATTATATTTTTATATAATTGGATTTCTATGTAGCAACAAGAGTAGACTAAGTCTACATACGAGCCAAGCGGCCTATCAAGCCGAAGCGTATCCCGGTTTCTGTAACATGAAGCGACTAGGAATATTTCTACTACCCCCTGGATGGAATGCTAGTCCATCGCAGGGTTACCCCCAGCATTAAACTCGCCGGTACGTATTTGTACACTTGGGTGGAGAGATGCACTGTGAGAGTGTGTTGCCCAACAACACAACAAATCAGGCGCACTAACCATATGCATGTGGACACCGCGCCTCCACAGCAATAACAGTGCGATAGGCGTAAATGATCTGGGCTCGTACCCAGTCCTCTCAGGATGGACAATATTGTGATAGCCTATAACATAACCTTGATTGAAGTCTTACCACATCTATCACAGTCTTTTCTGCTGTAAGGAATCACGTAAATAGCCAAGTCAAATGGGCAAGATCCTGAGTTCTGTACAGCGTTATAACAGTTGTCGTGTATTTCGCAGCACCTGAATTAAAATGAAACTCGTAAGGGCCTCTGCTAGGAAGTAGTATGCAAGCCACCGTATGCAAGGACTGCATTACCGGATATATCATTATCAAACAAACCAATAATCGTTAAATTCGCCAGCCATAAAATTAAGAGCAACATCTATAAATCAAGAACTAAATTAAAAAACGTCAAGGTATCCAACTTATTTCCTAGCGCCAATGCTGCTACTCGTGCTGCGGGAGACCGTATCTTTTTACACGAAAACCTGACATCTTACAGAAAGAAAATAGTAAACCGTGCGAACGAAATGAGAAGAGATGGGGTTTTGCTAAATGTATGGACTCTAGATGGCAAAATTTACGTGAAAACTTCACCAGAAGGTAGACCGATTAAAATAAACGACCTGGAAGATCTACAAAACTTATAACGGAAACAAATTCCCAAGGATGATATACGAATATGTACGTAAAACGAGGACGGAAACTGAACAGGAGCTTGAGGATGGATCACTCTCAAAACATTTATGGTTTGTTTGTTGTGTATAGGTATTTGTGTATAGATGTCATTATTATCAATTCTACTATTGGTATTTTTAATCAAACTTGCTTCGATCTTACTTGGCTTTGCACCGACTCTCAAATATGTACGGCATCAAGTATTCTGACTTATTATGACAAAGTATATTACATAGGCTTTTAATCCTATCATTGCATGTTTTTTTTCAAAGTAATAAGGCTAGTTTTAGTTGCCATCTGTCATTTAGCGAAATTTACATCGACAAACCTTGCGTGATTATTCTATGTTGCATAAGCTAAAACTGCTTTCCATAAATGTGCGAGGATTACGTAATGTTAGTAAACGAAGTGCAATTTTCTCATACTTAAAAATGCAAAAAGCTACAATCTTTTGTTTGCAAGAAACC
>OZ026595.1:33122607-33145107 GCA_964020085.1 Micromussa lordhowensis
TACGACCTATTACCATAAAATTATCAGGTTTATTAGAAGTTTTGTTTAGTCCGTAGCCCCATGAATACGTACGGCCGTCGATAAAACTCGGAACATGGAACATCCCGGAACATGCCGGAACATTCCGGAACATCCCGGAACATCGAATAATTATAATAATTATGAGAAATATATGTAAAATTAGGTTTTTTTAATTAAATATAACAAAATTAAGCAGGTATCAGCTCAGAATACCTATATAAAGAAAAGAAAACACACACACAAAGAAAAAAAAAACGAAGAAAACTGAAAATAACTTCAATGCGTGAAGACTGGCAACTAACTTACCGGAAGTAGACTAAATCCATTCCTTGCAGTCACCGCTTCGCTATCAGTTTAATCACGTGACTGTCCCTTATTCGCAGATTTCGTTCTTCATTGAAACCCAAGACGGTGGCCTTCGAACGCTTCAACCAGACCGAAAAATATGGTAGGCTATGGTATACGATGTTCATGTCTTTATTTAATTCATTACGTCAATTCAAAGATATGTGTATACACGAGTTCTCATGAAGAAATGGTTCTTCCCATGTGGGCCCATGAGATAGAAATAAAAACTCTTTAACATTGCGTTTCTTGTCTAAAATAGATCGGACTACTCGAGCTTTGATGATTGATTTTGTTATGTCTATAATGACTAATTGCTTGTTACTCGAGCTTCCGGAAAGGTGTAAGCCTCGCCACGCGTTCCTCGTGGAGAGGAACGAGTGACAAGCCTGACATCGTCTGCGCTGCGTGGGAGGCTGAATTGGTGGGTCATAGTGCCAGTAGCCTCCCAAGCAGACGCTGTTATGGGCTCGTCACGCGTTCCTTCCTCACGTGGGAAAGGGACGCGTGACGAGCCTCTGAGAGCGTCTGCGTGGGAGGCTATAGTGCCAGGCGTTCCTAGCGAAGAGCGCGAAAACTGGGGATAGCCTTTTGCAACCTACAATATTAATGGCTACTGGTGTGACTTGACAATAAGTTCAGACGAACACCTCAGATTTTGAAGAAATGAGAGATCTTCGTCAAGGGAATTTCGAAGGTGAGGTAAACAACGTGGAATTGGATAAGGAAAATGCTCAAGGAAGCAACATGAATACTATTGAATCGTCTAGGTTTATAACACATAGGAAACGCAATGAATTACCTGACAGTCATCGTCCGAATCGTCCATTTTTTGTGTGTGGGATTGAAGAACAGAGTAAAGCCACGTGACGCAATTGGCGGGAAAGAAGAAGAGCCTGCACTCATTGTGGAAAGCTGAATGAATACCAACGCTCCCTACCCCTCCCCTCCTCAATTCAGTTAAAAAAAACCTAATTTTACTTATATTTCTCATAATTATTATAATTATTCGATGTTCGGGATGTTCCGGAATGTTCCGGCATGTTCCGGGATGTTCCATGTTCCTGCTTTTATCGACGGCCAATACGTACATAGATAATTTAGTTCACGTGTAGATTTGCTTGCTCTCGGGGTCATTCATGCATGCGAATGGCCGTTGAGAAACCCAAGCCGCACGAGTCAAGTTACAAACTTCAAGGAATATTTAATTCCAGTGTATTTAGTGAGCTAACCGAGCATACTGAAAGTAAAATGATAATTTTTACGAGTGGACCGCTGCAAAGTTTAAGACTATTTGTTAATTTTGCATACGGTCGATAAGGAGGCGGAGATGATTGACGTCCACCAAACACTTAACGGTTCTGTCTAGCGAAGGTCGCGTGTGAAATTTCATAAATTACCACTTTTGACTCGTGACGTCACTGGACGACATTATCGCCCAGTGCTTTCAGACGTCTCTCTCCCGAGACTTAGCGAGAGGAGGAGACGGCTGAAATTCAGCCTACTTTACGGAGTGCTAGTCATCTTTGGCATTGGTGTTCCCCAGATAGTCCATATCAAAAACCCGGCAAAACGCACGCAACAATTCAACAAAATTATATTACAACATTGTTGGGTCGTGTTTGGAGATGTTGTGAAGGAGCTGGCCAAACAATATTACATGCAATATTAAACGGGATTGTCAATGTTCGAATGCTCCAGGCAAGGCTAGGCTAGGCTGCTGTCGCCACGCGTTCAATTTAAGACTATTTTACTCCTAAATCAACTCTAGTTTCAAAAACCTTAATCCCTTGCCTTTATTGATCGTGTGACTTTACTCTGATGCCCCTCGTTGGGAAGCCATGGCCAGGCCTCCAGCATGTCTACAAAAATGTGTCAATCGCTTCGTCCATTGTCGCTCGTTTTGTTTTTCTTTTGATAACGTGTGCAACAATTTAGGTTGGAATGTTGAGTGCGTTTTGGAATGTTGAGTGCGTTTTGGTAAGTCCTGAGTGCTCGTACCACCACTTAGATTTTCAAAAGTGAGCTACGGAAAATATTATATTCCGCGTCTATAGCTATGCTCAGTAAAAAAAGGCTTGTCTTTAACAACATGTGATAAGCCATATATATTCATTAAATAAACTTGAAATGAAGGCCAAAAGCATTATTTGAATACTAGTTACATATTCTAGACAATTTATTTTAAATTTCATTTAACATCTTTTTGACTTGAAAGCCAAACATTCACTTGTTCAATCCAAAGTATCCTCAGTCTTGCTGTTTGTGCCCTACCCTCTCTCCCCCACTCTCCCCACCCCACCACCCCTCCGTCATGTGCGAAAAGGCCACGCAGATAACCTTTGTTCCTTTACCTGTCTACATCATCCACGGGGGTTACTTCTCCACCAAGTCCACAGAAACAGCCGTAGCCATTATAGTCTAATGGGTTTCTTCCAACTCCACACAAAATCATAAGACCAAAGCCAAATACATTTCTTTTGTAGGATACCATAGGGGAATCTCTGACTTCTGCAAGAAGTTTAAATTCCATAGATTTTTAAGACTATAATAAGATCCAGGCCATGCAGGAATCGGTAAACTAACTGAAATGAAATAATTGTTCGATGCCCCATTTGTAATGAAATGCACCAATGAAATTGAAAAATAAAAGCAAAATGTTGTCACGTTACTGAGAAGCAGGTATTATTAGTCGTTAAATAACATTGTAGTATTCCTCAACACCACTGTGAGCGGACAATCACAATAAATAACTAGAAATCATTTTAAAGTTCAAATTTCGTCTTTGGGTTTTGCAAAAGTGATAATTGCTTCAGCTGTAAATGCAATGGCGGCTCTGGCATTTTCAGGTGTTTTTGTATTATTATCATGTTTTATGCTTTAACGCTAGCGCGAGTAAGAAGGAAATGCAAAGACCTGCTTGGCTAAAATAACTAGGGAAAGAAAAGCATTATGGCTTAATTACAGCATGAGGTGTTTAAATGTAGGCGAGTTACCTTGGGATATATCGATCCTTCCTCGGTTCTGTTAATAATAACGAAATAGGGAAGTATTAGTGATGTACAGGTTCCTATCGTAGACCATTTAGAACTTTTAGGCGTAACTATCGATAATTCGCTAAATTTTAGTAAACACATTGGCAAGATTACTAAGAAAGTTGGAAATCAGTTAGACGTTTTGTGCAGGCTAAAGAACATGCTTTCAATCTCTTCGAAGATGTGCCTCTACAACTCGTATGTGATGTCTCTTTTTACTTACTCCTCAGCGATCTGGAATAATTGTAATGAGTCAGATAAGCAAAACCTGGAAAGGCTTAATGTGAGAGCTCTAAGGTGTGTCTACAACAAACGGGTGCCCCCTTCATGGTGATGATGACTACGGCTTAACTTTGTCCAATCGTCGCCTACAGGACATTGCCATATTAATTTTTAAAGCTTTAATTGGTATGTTACCGGGATATATAAGTGATTTGTTCGTGGTACGTAATAATGTGAAGTGCCTGAGAGGTACCAACAAGTTAGACGTCCCACGTAAAAAAACTTCAAACTTTGGCCTAAAATCTACAACTTTTATAGGTGCCAAAGTGTGGAATTCTTTACCGGATAAATTGCTGTGAGAGAACTACATTTATAACGTATAGATTTATATGATTCATTGTAATAATTTTAAGATTTAGGATTGTATAATTATCGCTATATTTAGATTGTTAGTTACTAATTGATCAAGTATGTATGCATTAATTTTTTTTTCTTTTACTTATTTTACTTTTCTCGGCATATTAGCATGTATCTGCTAGGGGCCTAATCAGCCTCATCAACCCGAGTTGAAATAAAGTTACTTAAGACTTCTTACTTCTTAAGGGGAGCACAATTAAAGATTTACATAACACGGCGGTACATTTCGTAGAACACACCCATGTACTGGAGAGCTAGATCAGGCTATGCAAAATTAATAGACCGGTTTACCCAGCTAGGTTTTCTTTTGCACTTTTGTACAGTTAGTCTGACTAAGCTCAAGTTTCAATCGATTTTTAAAGGCGATTGAATAAAATGGGAAGCTAAGAGAGTATAAAGTAAAAGAAAGGAAGAGCTGAAGATTCATTTAAGTATTGCCGTCAGACATGTGAATATAACATTCCAAATTCTAATGTTCAACGTGTATAACGATCTTGTTATACTTACCAAAGCATGACGACTCGCAGCAATTGAAAGCTGGGAAATGATGAGGCAACAGAAGAGAATAACAAGTCGCTTCATTGTCTGTAGAATCGAGGCTCACTTGCTTCTGGAAAGAAACTTTGATACTTTTATAGTAAAAATGTAAGGTCCTTTGTTCGCGTATGAGATGATTACGTGATCTGAAATGGAAATTGAGGGCCTCGATGTGAATGAAACATATTTTAGGCTGTCTGATTTCTGTGGAAAAGTAAATGTAGAACGCCTTATGTCAGGTAGCAGTTTGACATTTCCTTGTAAAGTAAATACGAAATGTTCTTCAAAAGGGTTTTAAAGAATTGTATTTCTTTCCCTCATGCAGCGTTTTTTTTTCAAAAAAAAAAAAAAGAAAGAGAAAAACTGCATGTACGATCAGTAGTTATATCAGAGTGGGGTGTAAAGAACTCGAAGCGTGTAAAAGAGGGTCTGGATGGGGTTAACTGACAAGTGAAAAATGTCCAAAATTTTAACTGACAACTGACAAATAGCCTAAAATTTAACTGACAACTGACATTTGTATAGGGTTTTACTGACAACTGACAAAAGATCTTATTGCCCTATATATCCTTCAAAACCCGTTTAAATAACGATGTTTTACTCTTGTCGTCCAAAAAAAAATGCACCTTAGCAGCAGGACGCTTGAATGTCATATTTCGTTAATAATTCACTGTATGACCCACGTACATCTATGATCTTGAATTTACAAGCTCACGCTGAGCAGTCCCGAGCACGCGCCAGCTTACATGATGGCTGCCAATGCTGGCGTTATTGTAAGCTTTTAGCGTGTTCATTCGGATACGGCATTCGAAAGACATAGAAGCTGTATTCCGATAAATGACTGAAATACAGTACATGCTCTCAAAAAGCACCTTATTCAATTCCTTGGTCTGAACGAACTAACATTTAAATACGGCCTTGGAGATTTCGATATTTAACAACTATCCACCGCTATTCACCGACACTGAGGTGAATAGTTGTTTTAGTTTATACTAAAACAGTGAGATAATAAACACCAAAAACAAATCAATTTGGATAATTTCTTCACTTTTCACGGATGCAAACCGGACGCCATTTTCTCTCGAGTTGCTCGGAGATAAATAGCACAGGATATCCGGAGTTTGACGAGCAATCAGCGCGCGCCATCAACGCTATCCACTGTTTTAGTATATAATAGAGGGGATATTACATAACCTGCGAAAACAGCCGTCCTTCTCCGCTCCCGGCCCGAGTAGCATTTCGCGAGAAGGACGTCTGCGATTTACCGCCGAAAATTCCATACTGATGACGTAAGTGTGAACTTTGTAATGTCGCCTCAATATGCAAAATAGGCATAAATTAACATTTGCGGTTTTTTCCCCGAGGAGATGAATATTCATGATCAGGAAGAGACTTGCATTCGTTGCAGAAGAGGCGCTGAAAAGGGCGACAGATACTATGTGAGGACTCAGTAATATTAAGATCACTGAGCTCCTGCACAAGATACCGCGATATCTCGAACATTTTTTCGACTTTCTCCCGTCGAACTCGACAAATTCACTTCTTTTCACGTTTCCGTTTTGCTGTCTGTCATGTAAAAAGCAAATCGAGAAGCGACAGAGGTTAGTGGTTAACATTAGTACCGTGGAAAATGACTTGCGTAGTCGACAATTTCTTGATGAAAACTTTTTTCGGATAGCTGCAAGAAGCATAATATCTCTAGACAAACGTATAGCTTTCTCGAAGTAAAGCTACGGCATCTCCGAAGAAGAACGATATCCGTGATAAGAATCTACCTACTGTGGTTGCAAACAGTTCTAATCACAGCCGCGCCCGGTGTCACAATATCGAATGCAAGTAAGCAAAATGTTCATTGTAAATTTCATTTTTTGTCCCTCGAAAGCAAATACTTCGAGACTTAAAAACACATCTCTTCTTGCAATAGAAATGAGCCTAAACAATGCTTATAACGCAGGGCAAATTACAGAGGTGTCAGACTGGACGAAGCGACAGGGAGATAATAGCGGAGATCATGCAGACCTGTGACCTCTAAAAATTTACCATAGCACGGTCTAACGGCTCAACTCTACTGGAAAATCCTCCTTATAGCACAAGATGAAGTGTCCTTTATAATCAAGAGTGAAGCAACAAAAACAGCCAGCTTTTTTCAAGTCAATAAAAACACCACAAGCTCAGCTTTTGCATCTTGGCATTTTTAATGGTTCAAGTAACTGTAGGCTAATTACAACTACTGTGTGTATAAACATTTGTCTCGTGAGTAATTCATCAAAGAAGGGTTGAACTCCGCTCTTTTGTAGCACTGCACAACTTCTGAGTCGCACATACACAAAGCGTGTCGACAGTCGCCGTAAAACCAGTAGTAGCTTGCGGGTTCTGAAAAAGATACAGTAAGAAAGTAGAAAATCACATGCACTTCTTTCCCGGAGGGGGGGGGAGCGGCATATAAAAAAACGGAAGTGCTCGTCGTATCTTTTAGGGGTTAAGGCGAGGATTAACATGAAGGCCGTATTTGACTGGGTATTATAGTTTTAACACAAATATCTCGCTAAAAATCTCTCTGCTCATCCCGCATGTCTACGTTTTGGGCTGTTTTGTAATTTTTTTGTGATTTTTGGCTGAAATTTATGGAAATAGGAAAGTTTGAAGATTTGATGTTGTTCTAAAATTAGAATTTGAAATTTAAAATTGTTAGACGTACACCAAACAGCTGTCCACCAACTTGGGTTGCCTTTTCAGCTGTCTAGTGGTGTTCCAAAACGTCTTTTTTTTTCCTTAAATACCTCCTTAAACTTCCTAAAATTGCACTTAAATTCATGTTCACCCTCCCCCCTTAAAAACGTGGTTTGGGTGTTTAGCCTCAAAAGGTTTCGACCTTTTAGGGTATGAAGTCGAAAAGAATATGACGGGAGATAATGTGCTGTTTTAGAATTGGTACCTCTTAAGGGTGAAAAACATTTCAAGCCACGCTCACAAAAACAGGATCTTGGTACCTCTTAGGGGTTCTTTTCAAAATTTCCGAAGAGCACCCCTGTCCTTTTTATGTGGACCTTATTATCTTTACGAATACAAGTATTCGTAACGTTTCTTCATTTTAAAATAGACGTAGACGTAGACACTTATGATGACTAACTGTCCTTACTGCGCAGTTTGTTGTTGGACAGTTTTCCGTCTGTAATGTAGGCTAGTTTTGGGGTGTTTTGGTAATTTATTATTTAAAAAAATAGCCATAAGTCAGCTCAGTAACACGTGTAGACGTAGGAGAATGTTCAGTTTGTGTAAACGTTTTAATGTCATATTAAGGTTGAATACCCTCCATTACAAAAGGACATCGAAAAAATCTCTACTGAATTTTTTAAATTTCAGGCAGGGAAATAGGGCATAGAGACCTGAAACGCCGCCATGATTATATTTTTATATAATTGACCATTTCCGATATATTAAAATTCTAACTTGGCTCCGAGGCTTGGGGGTATAAAACAAAAGAAATCACATCGAGGTTGAGGGATGAATAGTTAATTTCTTTTGTTTTATTCCCCCAAGCCTCGGAGCCATGTTAGAATTTTAATATATCGGAAATGGTCTATTGGATTTCTATGTAGCAACAAGAGTAGACAAAGTCTTCATACGAGCCAAGCGGCCTATCAAGCCGAAGCCTATCCCGGTTTCTGTAACATGAAGCGACTAGGAATATTTCTACTACCCCCTGGATGGAATGCTAGCACATCACAGAGTTACCCCCAGCATTAAACTCGCCAGTACTCATTTGTACACCTGGGTGGAGAGAGGCACTGTGAGAGTGTGTTGCCCAACAACACAACACACCATGCGCACTAACCATATGCATGTGGACACCGCGCCTCCACAGCAATAAGAGTGCAATAGGCATAAATAATCTGGACTCGTGCCCAGTCCTCTCAGGATGGACAATATTGTGATAGCCTATAACATAACCTTGATTGAAGTCTTACCACATCTATCACAGTCTTTTCTGCTGTAAGGAATCGCGTAAATAGCCAAGTCAAATGGGCAAGATCCTGAGTTCTGTACAGCAGTATAACAGTTGTCGTGTATTTCGCAGCACCTGAATTAAAATGAAAACCGTAAGGACCTCTGCTAGGAAATAGTATAAACAACAAATTAAAATATACGGTATGTGAAAATAATTGTTGAATATAAACAAGGCAAATCGGAGTTTCAAAAATGAGTGCATTGGGCATGCGTTTTTATCCCTAACTTATGCTCTTCTTTGGTTAGAATAAACTAGGGATAAAAATGCATACTGCTGGTGCGCCTGAAATTTGAATTGACCAACCAGTATTCAGCAGGCGGGAAAAATAGTACTGTCCTGACGTCAATGCATGTTAACAAGAAAGCATTGAAGTTGGGCACCTTGGAGACGGCATTGTATATTCACGAAGAGGAATTAGAATCCCCAAAAATATATCAGACTGTAAAAAGTGAAAAATATGAAGCATTTTGTTTCTCCAAAAATGGGTCGACCGCGTCTGGCAACTGGCCAGGTAGGATAATAGTTACATAGTTGTGTTATTTTGAACAAAATATGTTCTTCCTCGTCAAATTAAACCCAGAGTTCTCGAGTGTAGTATTAGAAGAGGCCAAAGTAACTTAAGCATTGTCCTTACTTTTGTTAGCCGCAAAGAAAAAGACTATTATCGTCTTTGTTCGGTAGGACAGCTCGGTTCATGTCTGCTGATCGTACTGCGAGCGCAGCCACCGTATGCAAGGACTGCATTACCGGATATATCATTATCCAGCGGGTAGTATGGTTTGTTTTGTTTACACTAATCCACTGGATGGCGATTTATCCGGTGTCCAGCCTTGGAACAACTAAGGCCTTGAGCTTTAGTGGGCGCGCAAGGGCATGTGGGCATAATTTTCGGGTGGTGGGGACAAAGTAAACAAATATGGTACTTTACGGAGTGCTAGTCATCGTTGGCATTGGTGTTCCCCAGATAGCCCATATCAAAAGCCCGGCAAAACGCACGCAACAATTCAACAAAATTATATTACAACATTGTTGAGTCGTGTTTGGAGATGTTGTGAAGGAGCTGGCCAAACATCATGCAATATTAAACGGGATTGTCAATGTTCGTGTGCTCCAGGCTAGGCTAGGCTGCTCTCTCCACTCGTTCAAGTTGCGTGCTTTAAGACTATTTTTACCCCTAAATCGACTCTTGTTTCTATTAATCCCTTGCCTTCATTGATCGTGTGACTTTACTCTGATTCCCCTCACTGGGAAGCCATGGCCAGGCTCGTCGGTTCGTCCAATTTCGCTCATTTTGTTTTTCTTTTGATAACGTGTGCAACAAGTTGGGTTGGAATGTTGAGTGCTTTTTAGTAGGCCCTGAGTGCTCGTACCGCCACTTATATTTTCAAAAGTAAGCTACGGAAAATATTATATTCCGCGTCTAGCTAGGCTCAGTAAAAAAGGCTTGTCATTAACAACATGTGACAAGCCATATATATTCTTTAAATAAACTTGAAATGAAGGCCAAGAAGCATTATTTGAATACTAATTACATATTCTAGACAATTTATTTGAAATTTCATTGAACATCTTGTCGACTATAAAGCCAAACATTCACTTGCTCAATCTAAAGTATCCTCTGTCTTTTTGTGTTACTTCACTCGTTTGGGCCCTACGCCCCTCTCCCCCCTCCCCCCATCCCACCACCCCTACGTCATGTACGAAAAGGCCACGCGGATAACCTTTGTTCCTTTACCTGTCTACATCATCCACGGGTGTTCCTTCTCCACCAAGTCCACAGAAACAGCCGTAGCCATTATAGTCTAATGGGCTTCTTCCAACCCCACACAAAATCATAAGACCAAAGTCCGTTACACTTCTTTTGTAAGATACCATAGGGGAATCTCTGACTTCTGCAAGAAGTTCAAATTCCATAGATTTTTTAATAAGATCCAGGCGATACAGAAATCGGTAAACTAAATTAAATAAGTGTTCGATGCCGCATTTGTAATAAAATGCACCAATCAAATTGAAAAATAAAAGCAAAATGTTGTCACGTTACTGAGAAAAAGGTGTCATTAGTCGTCAAATAACATTGTAGTATTTTTCAACACCACAGTGACCGGACGATCATAATAAATAACTAGAAATCATTTTAAAGTTCAAATTTCGCCTTGGGTTTTGCAAAAGTTATAATTGCTTCAGCTGTAAATGCAATGGCTGCTCACTTTGAGGTGTCTTTGTATAATTATCATGTTTTATGCCTTAACACTAGTGCGAGTAAGAAGGAAATGCAAAGACCTGCGTGGCTAAAATAACTAGGGAAAGAAAAGCATTATGGCTTAATTAACGCATGAGGTGTTTAAATGTAGGCGAGTTACCTTGGGATATATCGATGTTTCCTCGGTTCTGTTAATAATAATGAAAAAGAAAAAAAAATTAAAGATTTACATACCGCGACGGTACATTTCGTAGAACACACCCATGTACTGGAGAGCTAGTCATAGTCATAGTCATAGCAATTTTTCTTGGACAATTCTGTCCAAGGGGGAAAGGTGCACTGAGGTTAACCCTATGTAAGGCACCAACCCATGAGACAAGGCCAGACCACAACACCGGGAACTACATGCCCTACTCTTTTCGAGAAGTGTGTGGGTTCTTCGTCCTCCGCTAACCATGCAACACTGAAGATGCAGGAGACGGGCCTACGGTTTATAGTCCTTATCCGAGAAGACTTGAACGTCTAACCATTTGCAGATGAAATTACAAAGGCAACACATTCTACTCAGTTATTTTAAGACCCCAAGTGTTGGTCCGGTTTGGGGCTAGATCAGGCTATGCAAAAATAATAGACCGGTTTACCCAGCTAGGTTTTTTGTATTTTTGTACAGTTAGTCTGAGCAAGCTCAAGTTTCATTCGATTTTTAGAGGCGATTGAATCAAATGGGAAGCTAAGAGAGTATAAAGTAAAAGGAAGAGCTGAAGATTCTGTTAAGTATTGCCGTCAGACATGTGAATATAACATTCCAAATTCTAATGTTCAACGTGTATAACGATCTTGTTATCCTTACCAAAGCATGACGACTCGCAGCCATTGAAAGCTGGGAAATGATGAGGCAACAGAAGAGAATAACAAGTCGCTTCATTGTCTGTAGAATCGAGGCTCACTTGCTTCTGGAAAGAAACTTTGATACTTCTATAGTAAAAATGTAAGGTCCTTTATAGTTCGCGTAGGAGATGATTACGTGATCTGAAATGGAAATTAAAGGGCCTCGATGTGAATGAAACATATTTTAGGCTGTCCAATTCTTGTGGAAGAGTAAATGCAGAGCACCTTATGTCAGGTAGCTGTTTGACATTCCCTTGTAAAGTAAATACGAAATGTCCTTCAAAAGGATCGTCGCCTTTAACTTTAGGTTTTAGACTGTACTATTCGATGAAGTCTGTTCATCACGCGTCTTATTAAAAAAGAGGACTTCTATCACTAGTAAAAAAAATCGCTTTGTCAACCTCTTTCAATAGCTTCTCTCTGTTCTCCAAATCCGCAAACTGCCTTTCCTTGATTTTTTTAATTTGATTTGTTTTGTTCGGTTTTTAAGTTCGAACATTTTACTACTTATCCACCGTTTACTGTTTCTTAATTCTGCACACCTTTGTAAGGAATTCAACTGCATTCACTGCACTGTTTCTGTTTCTATTTTCATTAGGGTACTGGCGGACTAATTCTATTCTCTTTTTCGCGTGAAAAATACTCTTAGCTTTCTTATGCGTTGTTTTATGCGCTGAACGTACATTGAAAAAACGATGTTTATCGTGCTGATGAATCTTTCAACAAACCTGACATCTCCCCACGAGAAATACAGTTGAGGAGACTGCCGCTTTGTAGTGATAGGATTAAAACACAGAAAAAGTACACCAAGAATACTAAAGTGAGGTATCTTTGACAATCAAAGTCGTGCTAAATGTTCTGATAATTGCCTTGATGTTGACTCTTCTTAGTTGTATCACTTCAATGAAAGCACTATTGGCGTATTTGTATGAACTTAAGTAGTGCTTATAAATACGACGATTAATTTAAACGTAGTTCTTGCATTTGTTGCCTTCTCTTTGGATATTGAAAGCTTCGTAGTCCAAGAGTTCCATGCACAAGCTAATTGGTGAAAACCAAAGAGGATGTTTCCTGAACAACGATGTCCTCACAATAATAAAACTTTCATTTTAGCTTGGGTGGTTTGTTGCCCCAGTTTAGCCATGTGACGATGCTCTAGAGGACTCCTCAATCGTTTCAAATTTTTAAATTGCCGCGTGCATATGAATGAATAATTGTCAGATGAATAAACGAACAATTCTCTAGAGAATATCACGTGGTCTTAATGGGAAAACAAATCCTCCAAGCTAAAAAGGTCTATTGGTAGAGGAAGATTTTAAATTCATTTTCTTTAATTATCAAGCATAAGTATCGTCGTTTCTCACCTCTCGTTAGTCTTAATACTCCATAATTGGTTGTCTATTTTTGGACACATTGTGGCCAATCAGGATTCATTATTTTCTACGTTCGTTTTGTTTTTTAGACGTATTTTACTGGATCTCGTAATTGTCCCTGTACGTGCTGGTTTCTCTCAAATGACAGATATGCCTCCACACCGTCCTTTAATTACTGCAACTTTCGATTCAGTGCGTTTAAGGAGCTCTTGTAACTTCGATTAACCCACTTTAAGACAGTTTACGGTGTCACTTGTGATTTCAGTAGCGTGTCTTTGTGTCAGCTGGAGCAGATGACTTGTTCACATCCGTGACAAAATGATCCTGCCATAAAAAGTGGAAGATAGATTAATCAAACTCACTAAAAAAAATCAAGTAAGGTTATTCAAACTACACATTATCTGCATCCTACAGGATAGATAGTGTACCTTGCGAAGTCGATATTTTGGAAAGTCTTGAACTAACTGGCGTGATGCAACGAATAGTAGTTGTAAAACTAATTTTGTTAGACTCTGTCTTCGCTATTCCATCCCTCCAGAACCCGGGAAAGGTTAGTTACCCTAACAAACAACGAAGTAGCTTGAATATCTTTGCTCTATCTTCAAATCTTAACTTAAATATTTCGAACCTAATTAAACGACAAACGGTGTAACACTCCACATAAAGAAGACCGGGTGGTAAATAATTATGATGTCCATTCAATCTAAATCTACCCCTTTAATTTCGTAGTATCTTGTACAGAAATCCCGATTTGGATCGCCATGCAGCACTTCTCTCTTGTCTCCTGTTTTTCTAACTTTAGTTCTTTTTAAGAATGACCGATATCCCGATATCCAAGGGCATCTCACAATGATCGACCCTTTTTCCTCCTGAGTAAAAACCTAGCATAGTATTTTCCTGCGTTTGACAGAGAAATTAGCAGGAAAGTAGGCTATCATCGGTATCTGTGTTGGCTGGCATGTATGCTCGTCTTGAAGCGAGCAGCACCCAAGTCAGGGTTGTTGTGTGCTATGTTGGGGTGTAACTATGATTTAGAGGGGAGCTGGAATAATAGTGAATCGTGACCTGCATCAACAGATCCGTTCTTGAGCGCTGGTGAGAGAGGATGAAAAGTAATAGGCTTTAGTCCTAATTAATCTCTGTCAGTTAACCTCTGTAAGTTATTTTTAGAACACTCGGTTTCGAAAATTCCAGAACGGTATTGAAATAGCCAATTGTGTAACGCGGAGATTAGTCTCGTGGACAGCAAAGTCGCTTCACATGTATTTTCATCACGTTACTGAGGTAGGTATTATACGTCGTCAAATAACAGTGTAGTATTCCTCAACACCACGGCGAGCGGGCGATCACAAAAATAACTAGAAAAATAACTACAAATCATTTTAAAGCTCAAATTTCGCTTTTGGTTTTTGGAAAAGTGATCCCCCAGGGACTTGTACTCCGCCCCAGGGACTTGTACTCCGCCCCAGGGACTTGTACTCCGCCCCAGGGACTTGTACTCCGCCCCAGGGACTTGTACTCCGCCCCAGGGACTTGTACTCCGCCCCAGGGACTTGTACTCCGCCCCAGGGACTTGTACTCCGCCCCAGGGACTTGTACTCCGCCCCAGGGACTTGTACTCCGCCCCAGGGACTTGTACTCCGCCCCAGGGACTTGTACTCCGCCCCAGGGACTTGTACTCCGCCCCAGGGACTTGTACTCCGCCCCAGGGACTTGTACTCCGCCCCAGGGACTTGTACTCCGCCCCAGGGACTTGTACTCCGCCCCAGGGACTTGTACTCCGCCCCAGGGACTTGTACTCCGCCCCAGGGACTTGTACTCCGCCCCAGGGACTTGTACTCCGCCCCAGGGACTTGTACTCCGCCCCAGGGACTTGTACTCCGCCCCAGGGACTTGTACTCCGCCCCAGGGACTTGTACTCCGCCCCAGGGACTTGTACTCCGCCCCAGGGACTTGTACTCCGCCCCAGGGACTTGTACTCCGCCCCAGGGACTTGTACTCCGCCCCAGGGACTTGTACTCCGCCCCAGGGACTTGTACTCCGCCCCAGGGACTTGTACTCCGCCCCAGGGACTTGTACTCCGCCCCAGGGACTTGTACTCCGCCCCAGGGACTTGTACTCCGCCCCAGGGACTTGTACTCCGCCCCAGGGACTTGTACTCCGCCCCAGGGACTTGTACTCCGCCCCAGGGACTTGTACTCCGCCCCAGGGACTTGTACTCCGCCCCAGGGACTTGTACTCCGCCCCAGGGACTTGTACTCCGCCCCAGGGACTTGTACTCCGCCCCAGGGACTTGTACTCCGCCCCAGGGACTTGTACTCCGCCCCAGGGACTTGTACTCCGCCCCAGGGACTTGTACTCCGCCCCAGGGACTTGTACTCCGCCCCAGGGACTTGTACTCCGCCCCAGGGACTTGTACTCCGCCCCAGGGACTTGTACTCCGCCCCAGGGACTTGTACTCCGCCCCAGGGACTTGTACTCCGCCCCAGGGACTTGTACTCCGCCCCAGGGACTTGTACTCCGCCCCAGGGACTTGTACTCCGCCCCAGGGACTTGTACTCCGCCCCAGGGACTTGTACTCCGCCCCAGGGACTTGTACTCCGCCCCAGGGACTTGTACTCCGCCCCAGGGACTTGTACTCCGCCCCAGGGACTTGTACTCCGCCCCAGGGACTTGTACTCCGCCCCAGGGACTTGTACTCCGCCCCAGGGACTTGTACTCCGCCCCAGGGACTTGTACTCCGCCCCAGGGACTTGTACTCCGCCCCAGGGACTTGTACTCCGCCCCAGGGACTTGTACTCCGCCCCAGGGACTTGTACTCCGCCCCAGGGACTTGTACTCCGCCCCAGGGACTTGTACTCCGCCCCAGGGACTTGTACTCCGCCCCAGGGACTTGTACTCCGCCCCAGGGACTTGTACTCCGCCCCAGGGACTTGTACTCCGCCCCAGGGACTTGTACTCCGCCCCAGGGACTTGTACTCCGCCCCAGGGACTTGTACTCCGCCCCAGGGACTTGTACTCCGCCCCAGGGACTTGTACTCCGCCCCAGGGACTTGTACTCCGCCCCAGGGACTTGTACTCCGCCCCAGGGACTTGTACTCCGCCCCAGGGACTTGTACTCCGCCCCAGGGACTTGTACTCCGCCCCAGGGACTTGTACTCCGCCCCAGGGACTTGTACTCCGCCCCAGGGACTTGTACTCCGCCCCAGGGACTTGTACTCCGCCCCAGGGACTTGTACTCCGCCCCAGGGACTTGTACTCCGCCCCAGGGACTTGTACTCCGCCCCAGGGACTTGTACTCCGCCCCAGGGACTTGTACTCCGCCCCAGGGACTTGTACTCCGCCCCAGGGACTTGTACTCCGCCCCAGGGACTTGTACTCCGCCCCAGGGACTTGTACTCCGCCCCAGGGACTTGTACTCCGCCCCAGGGACTTGTACTCCGCCCCAGGGACTTGTACTCCGCCCCAGGGACTTGTACTCCGCCCCAGGGACTTGTACTCCGCCCCAGGGACTTGTACTCCGCCCCAGGGACTTGTACTCCGCCCCAGGGACTTGTACTCCGCCCCAGGGACTTGTACTCCGCCCCAGGGACTTGTACTCCGCCCCAGGGACTTGTACTCCGCCCCAGGGACTTGTACTCCGCCCCAGGGACTTGTACTCCGCCCCAGGGACTTGTACTCCGCCCCAGGGACTTGTACTCCGCCCCAGGGACTTGTACTCCGCCCCAGGGACTTGTACTCCGCCCCAGGGACTTGTACTCCGCCCCAGGGACTTGTACTCCGCCCCAGGGACTTGTACTCCGCCCCAGGGACTTGTACTCCGCCCCAGGGACTTGTACTCCGCCCCAGGGACTTGTACTCCGCCCCAGGGACTTGTACTCCGCCCCAGGGACTTGTACTCCGCCCCAGGGACTTGTACTCCGCCCCAGGGACTTGTACTCCGCCCCAGGGACTTGTACTCCGCCCCAGGGACTTGTACTCCGCCCCAGGGACTTGTACTCCGCCCCAGGGACTTGTACTCCGCCCCAGGGACTTGTACTCCGCCCCAGGGACTTGTACTCCGCCCCAGGGACTTGTACTCCGCCCCAGGGACTTGTACTCCGCCCCAGGGACTTGTACTCCGCCCCAGGGACTTGTACTCCGCCCCAGGGACTTGTACTCCGCCCCAGGGACTTGTACTCCGCCCCAGGGACTTGTACTCCGCCCCAGGGACTTGTACTCCGCCCCAGGGACTTGTACTCCGCCCCAGGGACTTGTACTCCGCCCCAGGGACTTGTACTCCGCCCCAGGGACTTGTACTCCGCCCCAGGGACTTGTACTCCGCCCCAGGGACTTGTACTCCGCCCCAGGGACTTGTACTCCGCCCCAGGGACTTGTACTCCGCCCCAGGGACTTGTACTCCGCCCCAGGGACTTGTACTCCGCCCCAGGGACTTGTACTCCGCCCCAGGGACTTGTACTCCGCCCCAGGGACTTGTACTCCGCCCCAGGGACTTGTACTCCGCCCCAGGGACTTGTACTCCGCCCCAGGGACTTGTACTCCGCCCCAGGGACTTGTACTCCGCCCCAGGGACTTGTACTCCGCCCCAGGGACTTGTACTCCGCCCCAGGGACTTGTACTCCGCCCCAGGGACTTGTACTCCGCCCCAGGGACTTGTACTCCGCCCCAGGGACTTGTACTCCGCCCCAGGGACTTGTACTCCGCCCCAGGGACTTGTACTCCGCCCCAGGGACTTGTACTCCGCCCCAGGGACTTGTACTCCGCCCCAGGGACTTGTACTCCGCCCCAGGGACTTGTACTCCGCCCCAGGGACTTGTACTCCGCCCCAGGGACTTGTACTCCGCCCCAGGGACTTGTACTCCGCCCCAGGGACTTGTACTCCGCCCCAGGGACTTGTACTCCGCCCCAGGGACTTGTACTCCGCCCCAGGGACTTGTACTCCGCCCCAGGGACTTGTACTCCGCCCCAGGGACTTGTACTCCGCCCCAGGGACTTGTACTCCGCCCCAGGGACTTGTACTCCGCCCCAGGGACTTGTACTCCGCCCCAGGGACTTGTACTCCGCCCCAGGGACTTGTACTCCGCCCCAGGGACTTGTACTCCGCCCCAGGGACTTGTACTCCGCCCCAGGGACTTGTACTCCGCCCCAGGGACTTGTACTCCGCCCCAGGGACTTGTACTCCGCCCCAGGGACTTGTACTCCGCCCCAGGGACTTGTACTCCGCCCCAGGGACTTGTACT
The DNA here is from genome assembly GCA_964020085.1 of Micromussa lordhowensis. NCBI lineage: Eukaryota > Metazoa > Cnidaria > Anthozoa > Scleractinia > Lobophylliidae > Micromussa > Micromussa lordhowensis. Next base: position 33,140,895 of record OZ026595.1, read on the forward strand.
CCGCCCCAGGGACTTGTACTCCGCCCCAGGGACTTGTACTCCGCCCCAGGGACTTGTACTCCGCCCCAGGGACTTGTACTCCGCCCCAGGGACTTGTACTCCGCCCCAGGGACTTGTACTCCGCCCCAGGGACTTGTACTCCGCCCCAGGGACTTGTACTCCGCCCCAGGGACTTGTACTCCGCCCCAGGGACTTGTACTCCGCCCCAGGGACTTGTACTCCGCCCCAGGGACTTGTACTCCGCCCCAGGGACTTGTACTCCGCCCCAGGGACTTGTACTCCGCCCCAGGGACTTGTACTCCGCCCCAGGGACTTGTACTCCGCCCCAGGGACTTGTACTCCGCCCCAGGGACTTGTACTCCGCCCCAGGGACTTGTACTCCGCCCCAGGGACTTGTACTCCGCCCCAGGGACTTGTACTCCGCCCCAGGGACTTGTACTCCGCCCCAGGGACTTGTACTCCGCCCCAGGGACTTGTACTCCGCCCCAGGGACTTGTACTCCGCCCCAGGGACTTGTACTCCGCCCCAGGGACTTGTACTCCGCCCCAGGGACTTGTACTCCGCCCCAGGGACTTGTACTCCGCCCCAGGGACTTGTACTCCGCCCCAGGGACTTGTACTCCGCCCCAGGGACTTGTACTCCGCCCCAGGGACTTGTACTCCGCCCCAGGGACTTGTACTCCGCCCCAGGGACTTGTACTCCGCCCCAGGGACTTGTACTCCGCCCCAGGGACTTGTACTCCGCCCCAGGGACTTGTACTCCGCCCCAGGGACTTGTACTCCGCCCCAGGGACTTGTACTCCGCCCCAGGGACTTGTACTCCGCCCCAGGGACTTGTACTCCGCCCCAGGGACTTGTACTCCGCCCCAGGGACTTGTACTCCGCCCCAGGGACTTGTACTCCGCCCCAGGGACTTGTACTCCGCCCCAGGGACTTGTACTCCGCCCCAGGGACTTGTACTCCGCCCCAGGGACTTGTACTCCGCCCCAGGGACTTGTACTCCGCCCCAGGGACTTGTACTCCGCCCCAGGGACTTGTACTCCGCCCCAGGGACTTGTACTCCGCCCCAGGGACTTGTACTCCGCCCCAGGGACTTGTACTCCGCCCCAGGGACTTGTACTCCGCCCCAGGGACTTGTACTCCGCCCCAGGGACTTGTACTCCGCCCCAGGGACTTGTACTCCGCCCCAGGGACTTGTACTCCGCCCCAGGGACTTGTACTCCGCCCCAGGGACTTGTACTCCGCCCCAGGGACTTGTACTCCGCCCCAGGGACTTGTACTCCGCCCCAGGGACTTGTACTCCGCCCCAGGGACTTGTACTCCGCCCCAGGGACTTGTACTCCGCCCCAGGGACTTGTACTCCGCCCCAGGGACTTGTACTCCGCCCCAGGGACTTGTACTCCGCCCCAGGGACTTGTACTCCGCCCCAGGGACTTGTACTCCGCCCCAGGGACTTGTACTCCGCCCCAGGGACTTGTACTCCGCCCCAGGGACTTGTACTCCGCCCCAGGGACTTGTACTCCGCCCCAGGGACTTGTACTCCGCCCCAGGGACTTGTACTCCGCCCCAGGGACTTGTACTCCGCCCCAGGGACTTGTACTCCGCCCCAGGGACTTGTACTCCGCCCCAGGGACTTGTACTCCGCCCCAGGGACTTGTACTCCGCCCCAGGGACTTGTACTCCGCCCCAGGGACTTGTACTCCGCCCCAGGGACTTGTACTCCGCCCCAGGGACTTGTACTCCGCCCCAGGGACTTGTACTCCGCCCCAGGGACTTGTACTCCGCCCCAGGGACTTGTACTCCGCCCCAGGGACTTGTACTCCGCCCCAGGGACTTGTACTCCGCCCCAGGGACTTGTACTCCGCCCCAGGGACTTGTACTCCGCCCCAGGGACTTGTACTCCGCCCCAGGGACTTGTACTCCGCCCCAGGGACTTGTAGGGAAAAGAAAGAAAATACTCAGAGACAGTTTTTTCGCCTTTACTAAGTAAGTTACATAGTAGGTAAGAAATTAACTGAGTAGAAATTTTGAAGAGCTCTCCCTTAGTCCATTTTTAATGAGCTCTTTACATTTTTTTACAGTAGAAGGAAAAGTCTGAACTTAACCCATGTTATACATAGCTATACCACATTAAGCCTAAAAATGACTTTGTACAAATGATAGGTCTTTCATGGAAATTATATTGTTTTTTTAAGTTGTTTGATTGCTTACTTTTTTATCATTGTTTTGATTTTTTTTTTTGGCCTATTGACAGCCCAATAAAAGGGAATAATTATTAACAGGATGTTGACGTTGTCAACGTTTCTTAATGCCGAGTGTGTTTGAAATTCAAACTTTTCTGTATGACTGAACTTCACAAATCGAAATTGAATTTATACAGGATGATTTTATTTTTAATAAATGTGCTTAAGTTTAAAAGGAAACGATGTTTACGGAATCACTCATGTTCTGCATATTTTTCACGGTGAGAAAACAACGTTAGTTTACCGATCGCTATTACAACATGTGGCGACAGAAATTTAATGAACAAGCCGTTACAGTATTGATTTGATACCAAAATAACTATACAATCTGGATTTTTTTACATAAGACCTGCAGGATAGGGCGGTGTGTCAGTTGCAGATCGTAGAATTACCACAATGGGAAGATGGCCGATTCTCGGTCCAAGCATTTCCAATACAGACCTCATTCTGTGTACTTGTATGATATCTTTTGTTTGCTGGATCTTGACAGCCATTAGTATGCCCAAGCACATCTGAGAGGTCTTGTGAATCGTCCATTTCTATATCTGAATAAACAAGTAAAGTATTACCTGCAGTTACTGAAATCATATGGAAGTTTTTAAAACGTATTCCAAAAACTACCCCGCCTGTCACCTTAAAAATATTCGAAACTTTAGTAGGAATTTAAATAAGACACGGATATTGTCAGCATAAACAATAACTGAATGAACGCAAGATAAATTAGTAGACAAATGGGTACAAAGCAAACAGATGGCCGAAAGTGTGTGCAGGCGGTCGCTGTCCAAGCATCAAGACACAGTTTAAGCAGCAACATACGGCAAGAAAGCCAAAGACAACGTCGATTAAAAAACGACTATTCATTCAGCTTGTCTAATCTGTCCGAAATATCCCAAACAGAATATGTAAGAACGTCAAAATTAGAAAAAGAAATTTCAAATATTGGCCGTCCTAGTTCACGTTCTCCCAATATGCCAAATGTGGCCATTTCACGTTGTTGTTTTGTAAATAACGACAAAGAAATGAATTATAACGCTCGCTTACACAAACATTGTACTCGGTGCCATTTCCGTTGAAGTTGCTTATTAAACTCCCGAAAACTGAATAAACAGCAAATGAAGCCAAGCCAAACAAAAAGACGACTGAGAGTACAGATAACATCTCTAGAGTACAGATAACATCTCTGCTAAAAAACGTCTTTTGAAAATCAAAACCTATAAATTGACTTTCCCGCCATTCTGTCTCAAACCGTTTGAACTGGGTACCATGTCCGAAAATAACTTCGTAGGGATTACCTTGGGTATAGGGCCTATATGGGGGATTCACTCTGTTACCTCTATAATATCTTGGCTATTGTGATTGGCACGAGCTAACCTTTGCGTAAAATGGAATTACGCACTCTTTCCTTTTAAAATAGGTCCCCTACGAGTTATCCTAGTTGTACAAGTTACTGGCAATACTAGTTACAAAACAAGTGAGGAAGACCAAGTGAATCGTTCCTGATTTCACTTCTTTTTTATCTCAATCTCGAATGACTTGTCGTGCATACAGCTACATTAAGCTTCTTAAGATGTTAATACCCGCGATGATTACGAACATGATAGACATACCTTTATACAGAAAGGTGTCACTTCAGCCTTCTCTAGAAAATACACAAGTGAATTAGTTGTGTCCTCACCTAACTCGATTCTTTTTATGTTTTGTCAGTTGATGTAAAAATTTCCAAGCCCCTAGAGGTTTAAGCTTGGAGCTGTTTAGCATACAATCGACGTTAATAAATTTGGAAGAGTTCAATCATTGGTTGAACTTCATTGCTGCTTTACCTTTTTTACAAAACATTCGGTAAAAATTTGTTTCAAGTGACTACTTAAAAGGTTCTATGGTGATCTCTGTATATTTTATTTTCAGTCGGTATGCATTTCGTCAACAACTTTGAGGTCTTTGAGGTGACTGTTTGTTAAAATTTTGATTACA
>OZ026595.1:33150107-33155107 GCA_964020085.1 Micromussa lordhowensis
TGGCCGGATTAACTGACAACCGGGCCACTGATATATCAGTTTTAGCCCTTAATTCTGGTATCGTAATTTTTATTAGTCTACTTCTTAGAATTTGGTGTCACACCAAGACAATGTGCTTTCTTCCTTTATGATATGGTAATGATATGGCAAGGCGACAAAAGATTTTTACAATACTCTTAGCCGGACTGAAAATATTTTACGATGGATATTTTGTAGTTCAGAGAGCCACAAGTTTCTTAGTCTGTTTCTCTTAATGAACTGCAACCTCAAGGCTTTCCTAAATGAAGAGTTTACTTATCTGAAATAAGCTGCTTCCAACTGTACACTTCCATAGAGCCGTAAGCTACACACTACCCTAGCCGAGCCTACAAAAAAACATCAATCAATTAGGGAAAGCTTTTTTGAAATCGAAATTGGAAGCATGACCGTTTTGCAACCCGTTCAATTTTTAGGCTGCTCCTCTCTCCTCCCCCGGTAACAAGAAACATTTTCAGATGCCCCTTACTGTCTTTTGAAGTAAGCACAAGTCTGTTGCAGCTTTTAAGTTTTAAATTTGGCAGCATTGTCAGAATGTCAATCAATATGCTATTATAAAGCAGCTCGAGAGAGAGCAGTTTTGTCCTAAACATATCACGCTGTAATTATTACAGTTCCTTTGCGTTGACGTGTGTTTATGTAACTTGAACAGAGAGGTTTGACTGCCATGCAAATTTAAAACAGCATATCAATGTTATGGCAATAAAAATTAATTATAAATCATGGCCGAGACTGTAGTTTACCAGCGCGAGACACAGGAGAATCAATCCTGAAGCCAAGAACAGGGATATGACTGGATAGCATATCACCACAGTTCTTTCCTAATGAATAATAAATGAAATAAAAATTCTAAAATTAGCGGACTGTATCACCTTCTCCGCCCTCTTGGAATACACTTTCATCGAAACTTCCTATACTATCGAGGGAGATGTTAGAATTTTAATTATCAGCAGAGAAATTCATAAAAAAATGAAGAGACAACGTTTACTTCTTAGAATTTGGTGGCACGGCAAGACAATGTCCGTCCGGTAGTGGAACGATTTCTTCCAGTATGAAATCCTCGATATAGTAATGATATGATAAGGAGACATGATATGTTGATCACACCCTTCTCCAAACTGAAACTTTCAAATAGTAAATGAAAGAGGAATAAAAAAGCTACAATACGAACAGTTGATGTATTTTAGTCAAGTTTACATTATTGTACACGGTATTTTAACCTAGTGTATTTGCAGCTTGGAGAGCCACGAGTTTATTGGAGTGTTTCTCTATATTAAGTGCAGCAATTTTAAGTGTCTCTCCCCATCTACTCCCTGTAAAGAATTGAAACTTTCAGAACGAAATGAATGAGCAAATTTGTAAATAAAACCAAGTGACATAATCAAAACATCCTAAGACGTATATTGACCTAATGATTAGCGCGTTGTTCTGAGTGCTCTCAAGTTAATATTCTCCTAAAAAGTTCGAATCGAAAAACGAAACCTGAGCCGTTTTCTTTGAAGGGTGGTCTCGTCCACGATGTTCCCAAACATGATTCAAAATTGAATCATGTAAGAAGCGTTTTTCTCAGTTCTGGGTGATAATAAAAGGCAATTTTAGAAATTTTTTCTTTAACAAGCAACAACGAAATCATTCCAAAGATGATAATCAATTATGTTTGTACTTAACTTTGATCTCAAAATGAGCCATTTAAACGCGTTAGAAATCATTGTTTCAACGCATGCAAAAAGAGTCGAGATTGCATTCCTTGGCGTTATTCTCACGTTTAATAAGCTTGATAGCTCTGTTTAGCTATGATGATCGTTGACCTGATCACTGTTGTTCCAGTTGCTTTGTTGTATGTAACCCCCTTTGTTTTTACAGCCTCCTCTCCCCCCACTTTGGACACTTGGGGTGTCCAAAAATTTACAACTGTTGTTTTTTAAAATAACTAAGGTTTTCGATACGCAATTAAGAATAAAAAGCAGCGATGTAAAAGACTGACGTTTCGACGGGTCCATGCCATCATTCTCAAATTCAAATGAAAAGACGTAATGTGACTATAATGAAAACGTATAATGAATGTACGTAGAAAATAAAATTTCAAGCGTGGTGCGCTTTAACTGTCCAATAAAAAGTTTTGCTTTAATGGTGTCAGATTGAGTGTTAAGTGTTGGTTTTTTGTCCTTCCATAAGAAGGAACATGGATGCCGGTCAGTTAACAGGTACCATCTTCATAGACTTCCGTAAGGCATTCGACACTATTGATCATAAGATCTTGCTTGATAAACTACAATTGTTTGGAATTAATGATGGTGAATATCGTTGGATGACTGATTACCTTACAGATCGTACTCAATCAGTTTTCGCAGGAGGAGTTCTGTCTTGTCCGCAACACGCGACTTCTGGAGTCCCGCAAGGTTCTATTCCGGGCCCTCTGCTATTTTCCTTGTACGACCTTGTATGTCACAGATTTGCCGAATAGTTTGCGAGCTGCCGATGTGTTATTATATGCTGATGATACCGTCGTCTTTTTTTTTTCATATTCTCTTTTTTTATATTTATTTCATTTATTTATTTCAGTAATTTATTTCAGTTATTTATTTATTTACTTATTGTTATCGTGACAGATGAGTTTTTTACAATACTAATACAGATTCTTTATCCTTATCCTTAAATTTACATTGAAATTTTTCTTAATTCCATTCCCATCTTAATTTGCAGCTACATAGACTATAACAATTTTACTACCAATATGATTAACTTATAAGACTTAATTTCGGTAAAAAAAATGGGAATAAAGAAACGAAGAGAAGGCGCTACGGATTACTAAAAGAATGTACACACTAAATGTAAGTTAACAAAAACAAAAATAAAAAAGAACTAAAGTTGAAGAAAAGCAGAGAAAAAAATTACAAGATCTTTCCATATGTTTTATTAAATATTGTAATTTTGTTGTTGGCTATAGCAATTTCTCGCTGTATATTAATTTTTTTCCTTTTAGAGTGCTAGAAAGCTGTCAACACAAAGCTATTTTTCGCGCAAGCAGCTATTATATATCGAGTACTTTCCGATAAGAAGGGCATAATTAAGAGAATATATGTATTCCATATTCTCAAAAATTCCGTACAAGATCGTACTATTTGATAAAGTGACAGTTTCCTTAGTTTTACTAACCCACGAGTTTTGAAATGAGCTCCATGAGGATGAAGTTAGAGAGCAATGTACAAACATGTGATCTATAGTGTGCCTGTCAGTCAAACATTGAGGGCATATATCATAGTCGCGTATTTTGGCTCTAAAGAGACTAACATTAGTTGCAAGAATATTGTGAATAATCTTGTATTGAAACGTTGTTATTTTTAGGTCATTCGTTATTTTGAACGGCAGTTCATAAACTCTGTAAATGTTTTCCTGAGTAAAACCGTATCTTAAGATTTTGCTTTCCGCGGTAGGGGGCTGAAAAGACGTTTTTTAACAAAGCAGAGTATACAGTTTTGGTGGAGATTGTGTTTGCGCTATTTTTGTTTTTGTCGTTTGAAGTTTGCGAATAAATATTTTGTTTTACTATTTCTGACTTTCATTGGGTAGGGATAGAGCTGATTAATCCAAAATAGAGAGTAAAAGGGGTTTCCCGTTGATATTGTTCGGAAAATTGATTGAAGGATAACAAGTTATCGTTATTGTCAAGGAGGTCTTCGACACGTGTAATATTGCTTTCAAACCAACACTTATAAAAGAGTGGTTTACCATCAATCATAATGTTGCGATTATTCTAAATTATTTCTTTGTGGAGGAGAGTGTCATTTCGAAAGGCGCGTTTTGAACTTTGTCATTGTTGCAACACTTCGCGATAGAAAACTGGGAGGTTGTTAATTTGCAGAGAGTTAACATCGTAGTTGGAGTATGTCATAAATGACAGTCCTCCGAGATTCTGCATAGCAGCCTCAGGGATAATTTTCCAGAATGCATCGGTTCTGGATTTTAAGGCTTTGATCATAGTGTTAAAGTCAGTCATTTTGAGACTGCCGTGTTTTCTCTCACCAATGATGGTTGACTTTATCTTTGCAGGTTTTCCCATCCTAAATAAAACTAAAACTTAATTTCTCAATTTCTTTGATTACATTTTCTGGTACAGCAAGGTTAGACGAATTGTAAATAAGCTTAGAAAGTCCGAACGTTTTAACAATGTTTATCTTCCCATAAAATGTGACATTTTGTCTTTTCCAGCAATTTAGTGTTTCTTCTAAATTTTTTTGATTTTTTCTAAAAATTCAACTCGTTTGCTTTGTTTAAGTCGTAGGAAAAGAAGATGCCAAGAGCTTTTATTGGGTCCCGCGGCCAGCGGAACCCAAACGGCGTTTCGGTGTTATTTTTCCAGCAACCGAGCCACATTCCTTCGGTCTTTTTAGTATTAAAAATTTCCAGACCGGAGAGATTTTTGAACTTATCGAGCAGAGATAGTAGATGGGTAATAGAACCAAGGTCACGAACAAAAACAGTGGTGTCATCAACATATAAGGAGACTTTATAATTTCTTTTTCACCTACTTTAATACCTTTAATACCGGCATCGTTCTTAATAGTTCTCGCTAGTATTTCTATACCGATCACGAATAACAGACTGGACAAGGGACAACCTTGTTTAACACCTCGTTCTAAAGAGAAAAACTCAGACGCATAACCATTGTTTAGAACGCAACTGTTTACATTATTGTATAAAACTTTGAACCAATTTTGAATGTCCGGGCCGAAGTTAAACTTTTTTAGGCAGTTATCATTGAAATCCCATTTAATAGTATCAAAAGCTTTCTTAAAATCTAAGAAAAGAGCAATTCCAGGTATGCTGGTTTCTTCAGTGTATGACGTGATGTCGGAAATCAGACGGGTATTTTCACCAATGAACCGTCGTCTATTATGCTGCCTCAGATGTAAACCAGTTGGAGCGAGTGTTAAATGTCGAGCTCAAGTTCCCTCAAGAATGAA
>OZ026595.1:33157607-33160107 GCA_964020085.1 Micromussa lordhowensis
AAATACACGGCTTAGGCTTCTTTATTTGTTAAATATAATTATGCCTTGATAATCATCGAGACTTCAAGAAACTTTATTATGTTAAAAAATGATTTCCAGTCCGCACGCTCGAGAGTTTGTTTGCGTTTTTTGTTTTGTTTCATGCAAGACATCAAAGAATGTAAATATTTCGCAACTACTTACATGAAGTAAATTCAAATAACTGCCGGTATAGATGCGAAGCGGTTGAAGCTTTGTGCTTCGTTCTTTCTCATATGACCTTACGAAACAACTGTGCAGCTGTAAAAATCAATGAAGCTGTCGGAGAAAGAATTTGAAAGTGCTCAAAGATGAGCTATGTGGTTCGAAACGAATATCATCGATTCGCATTCCATCGAGTGGGACTGCGAAGTACGGACTAGAAATCATCTTTCATTGGGCTTATAAGCTCTGTAAATTGTTCTTGGATAGCAAATCTTTTAATCAAAAATCACAAGTGCAGCGATGTTATGTCTTTTTGACAATCTAAAAGACCTCAGGAATTACTCAAGCCAATCGCCTTGGAGATTTGAAAACTTTACTGTCCTGCTCTAGCGTTGCTATTGGTAAATGTTTAAGCCAAAACAACTGATAATGGAGAACATCATATTCTCCAAGTTGTTTTCAGTTGTTAAACATTTATCTGAATGGTGAAAATATCAAACTCATTGACAACATATATTACACAAGTTACCTACGCTTGCTCATTGCTCTCAAAGGCAATTCCCTAATTGCTTTGACTTAGATTTGATTTTTTCACCTAAACCGCTCGTTCTCTAGCTCTTGTTTTCCCGCGCTTTAGCAAGTCAATTTGTTGCACGTCCTCATTGGTTAATTGTGTTGCTTATGATTCTTGTTGCTGGGCACTACAAATGTTTACGTTTTGATTTAAAAACCACTGAAATGTTCTGAAAATATTGTGGTACATCAAGAAAATTCTATTAACACAATTAACCTTTTCTTTTGTAATTGATTTATAAGGTTGTGCCACCAACACTCCCCAGCCCCGATGATGAGCTAAGGCACCTATTTGCGAGTTGAATTTTGCTCAAGTATCTGATTTTAAAGCTCTACTGTTGGAGTTGTGTTGTATTTTCTATCATAACAATATAGCTAGAGTATTTCTGATTCTGATCTCATAATTGAAGAACATTTTTCAAATCGTCATGTTCATCGAGTTTATTTAAAGTGCCTATAACCCCAGAATTTTTTTTGGCTAAGATGAAACTTAGACAAACAAAAAGAATTTGCCAAAATTTTCCGTTTGTGATATTTTTAAGGGCTTTAAAAATTAACATAAAGTAGCTGAAATTTGATACATGACCGAGCTGGCGAGGAGCCTAGGTCTATTACTGGGTTGACGTCACAGACTGTTTTGCATGCATGTTTATAAAGAGTGAATGCTATGTAAATGAATATGTGACTTCAACCCAGGAATATACCCAGACCCCCCACCAGTTCGGTCATAACACAAAAGATATCAAATTTCAACTACTTTCTTTCGGAGACGGAGAGTGCCTGCGTTTAATTTAATCGTTTGTAATTCAGTTAAAGGTAAACTTTACTGCGTTTAATTTAATCGTTTGTAATTCAGTTAAAGGTAAACTTTACGACTTGATCGGAAGTATTTCTTTAAACAATTTGGTATAAGAAGTTTCATGACGTTTTCACATTTTAAAGTCTTCGGTATCAGGTCTCAAAACAGGTGAACGTGCATCATCCGACTTACAACCCACCATTACGAGTGATATAGCCTTTAACATCATCTCCAGGCAGCTCTGCACCGAGTAACATTAGCGCGAGATATCTGTAATATGGTCTGTGAAATTTATCCAAGTGTTGGTAAATTTAGTTATCAAAAGGATCATTTATTTAATAAAATTGACATGCGTCTACTTATCTGAACTTCCATGCATAGAGATGTTTCAACTTGAAGGGATCCTTTGGTATGAAATGCTGAATTCGGTCAAGTCGGCTGACTGACATGGCCTTCAAGACTCCAGTGCAGTTACTCCTTCGGACGCGACTGCTAGCACGTTTGGCTAGATAAAAGATAAAACAATAGATATTAAGTGTGACTACAAAATTTAGATGAACATCACAAGTGATGGCAATAAGAATTCAAGTGAATCTTGACTGCCTACAACAAAACTAAGACTGTAGCTCTCCAGTGTAATACACGAGAGAATAAATCTTGAAACCAAGAACAGGGATGACTGTATGGCATTTCAACACGATTCTGATTTCCTAAGGAATAAACGCATGAAAAAAATAGCAAAATTAACTAATTGAAACACCTTTCCAATGTGGGGAGAAGGGGGAGGCTCCCCTTCTCTCCACACTGGAATGAACTTTTATCAAAACTACTAACTACTGCGGGAATGAAAGAATCTTACTAATTAGCGGAGAACGTTACCAAACCTGAGAGGCAGGAGAAAACCAGGCTAGGAATTTACAACATGAACGATGTCCTCGCCATTTC
>OZ026595.1:33165107-33205107 GCA_964020085.1 Micromussa lordhowensis
GCGTTTCCATCTTTCAAGAACCCAGGAAAGGTTAGTTACCCTAACAAACAACGAAGTAGCTTGAATATCTTTGCTCTGTCTCCAAATCTCAACTTAAATATTTCGAACCTAATTAAACGACAAAAGGTTAAGTAACTCCGCTTAAAAAAGACCAGGTGGTAAATAATTAAGATGTCCATTCAATCTTAATCTACACCTTTAATTTTGCAGTCCGTGCTCCCATGCAGATATCCAGATTTAAGTCGCCACGGAGCACTTCTCTCTTGTTTCCCGTTTTTCTAACTTTTATCATAGTCCTAAATCTCCTCTGGGAGAATAGGGCCAATTTTAGATCTTTTTAAATGACTAACGACCGTCGCAATCTGCCCGTACGTCTGTATAATTCAATTTCAACTAAAAGATCTGAGCAACTTATGAAACTTGTAGAATATCACCCATAGATCATCTTTGTATTTAATGTTATTTTTTGGCAGGATGCACTCCTCCAGGAGGGCAAACAACAGATGGATAAGCCACGTAAGAATAAGGGAAGCCATGGTAACAATTTGGTTTTAATTTTTGCCTCTTTTGATACGGTACACGCTTTACCCCGATATCCAAGGCCATCTCACAATGATCGTCCCTTTTTCCTCCAGAGCAAAGACCTAGGAATAGTATTTTCCTTCGTTTCACAAAGGAATTAGCAGGAAAATATGCTCTCATCGGTATCCGTGTTTGTATGTACGCTCGTCTAGAAGCGAGCAGCACCCAAGTCAGGGTTGTTGTGTGTGTTTTTTCGGGGGATGCAACTATGATTTAGAGGAGCCCTGGAATAATAAGTAGCGCATTAAAACCTGCATCAACAGATCCGTTCTTTTAATCTCTGTCAGTTATTTTTAGATCACTCCCGGTTTCGAAAATTCAAGGATATAAAAATTGCCAATCCTGTAACGGGGAGATTGGTCACGTGGACAGCAAAGCGGCTTCCCATGTATTTTCAACGCGCATGGTAACAATAACGGCGGAAGAACTGGGCACCATGTCTAAAACTAACTCGAGAGGGATTACAGTCAGTCGGTAATATGGCGAATATATGAGAGACAAACATTCTTGCCCTTTTTTCATCCTCTCTTTACGCTGGCCAGGGTTGTGTTCTTGGGCAGAACAGATTGTTTCGGAAGGACCAACATCTTTAGTCGCTTCAAACTACAGAAACCCAAGATACGCTCTAACGTTGTGGGCTACTTTGGTCTGGACGCAAAACTCACCTTTCGAGCAGTTTTCAGTTAATTGTTGCAATTAACTTGGCAGTTGCTTTTCTTTTTTTGTCACAGCGTTTAGTGGCTTAAAATTCTAGGACACATTTCTCAACCACTGAAAAAGATGTAAAACCGAAAACAATTGGGACTTGGTCTCACATGTTTTCGCACGCTCGCTAGGCATGCACCGGCCGCATACAATTTACTAAGGTAGGTAATGTGGCGCTTTTGTGAATGGTAGAAATTCACTTCTCATCAATCACGTCATCTTTTGTTCTTTCGCAGAGGAGTTTGTTCGTACTCAGAGAAACCTCGTTCAGTTTCATAACATGATAAAATGTGCCACCGGCAGAAGCTCTTCGTATTACATTGACTATGGTTGTTACTGTGGGTATGGAGGGAAGGGTGCTCCCGTGGACGATCTTGACAGGTGGGTTCAATCACATCAATCAATTTTTTATCTCATTTTCATCATCAGAGGACTCGAAATCGAAGGGCCACTTTACATGAGCGTGACTTCGAATAAGTCAAATGCCAAAAATCTAGCTTGCTAAAAATTACTGCACTAGTGCATTGTAGCCGTACCAGGGGTGTTTTCATGAGGTACTATGATCTAAAATCGAAAACGTAAGGCAGACGATTAGCCAATTGCAGAAACGTGAGAGGACTGGGACGAGTTTATTGTATTGATTAGATTGAAAATCTAAACATTTCAACTGAAATGTTACTGAATGAAAAGTTACCCAGCAAAGTTTAAGAGTTTTCAGTGGAAAATTGTTCAAATGGGAGCCTCGCAAAAGTTGCAAAATTCCATACAAATCCTTATGATTTTGTGGCTTGTCTACCCAATCTATACAAACTCTCTGTTGTAGGTGATATTTGAAGAGCTACCATTTTGCCATTTTCCTCGTCTAAATACTTCTATTCTTGGTAAAGACTCTCAAATTTAGTTGATCTTTCATTTTAATATCTTATTTTTTCAAAAAAACGGAAAACAACCATACTCTTTCCCAGTCATCTTGGTGTGATATCAGTTTACGTTTCGCGTATGAAAGATAATTGTACACCAGTTTTCTAAAAAGGAAGCAAAAGTGCCACTCCAATAAGCGTCAAACCTGTCGCGTTTTGATTAACCTGCCCTGCCTTGGGTTCAGGAAAACAGTAGTGACATTTCACAACTACCTCATAAGTTTCATTGGTTTTCATTTTCTTGAGTTTTGAATTCATGTCGTTGTGAAACTGATCAAATTTTCAGATGCTGCCAAGTTCACGATGAATGTTACGCGCGCATCATGAACGATCCGGGTCTCTGTACTTTTCCATCTAGTGTTTATTGGAAAATATACACCAGAGACGACTCTTGCACTGGTTGCGGTAAGTTCAATTGCTTTGTATTGTTTATCAGTCTACTTTCAGTTATCCAGTTTAACTCGGCACATGCAGTGCCTCACGTTACATGACAAGTTCTCTTGAGACTGACACTTAGTACTCAGGCAGTGTCCACACTACGGCAGAGAAATTTTAAAACACAGCTATATTTCTACGGTTAGGCCTGTCGTTCACACTAATCCGTCACGAAAACGGTGCTTTTCGAAAACGCTCTTTAAACACAAGGTATTTGAAAACGCCGGCTTTTTGTTTTCGTGTGGAGGGAAAACATTTTGAAAACGGAGCTTTTCGAAAACGATGGCGTCGCGATAATCAAGCGATTTCCCTGACCGGGTTTTCCCCAAACACAAATCCAAAACGACCGGTGATTGTTGCGTCATTTTAATTCCTCCGGCCTAGTGTGGACAGAAAACATTCCTCCAGAGTAGTGTTGCGAAACTGCTGAAGTCTGCCTTGACTACAACAATGCTACTGTCTCAAAATGGTTTTGCTCTACTGCCAGGTTTAGGACAAAAGTGAACTCGAAAACGAGCTGGTCTAATTTTCTGTTATCTCCTGAGATAGACGGATGCCTACCTATCAGTAGACGTACCCGGAATCTTATGAAAGACGAGAGCTCTCACAAGTTTTCCAGTTGCAATTAAAGTAATGATGTTTTAGTTAGTGAAGAAAATGACTGAATACAGGAACAAACGAGCCAACACGAAAACGAACTGTCGGAATTATATTGTGGAAAAATTAACTCCTTCTTGTTTCTATTTGACGAATACTCAGCTGACCAAGCCGACACGTGTGAACGGGCCATTTGTGATTGTGATGGAGCGGCAGCCAGCTGCTTTGCCCAAACAGAGTGGAACGAAGAACATTATAACTACCCACAATCCCAATGCTAGCAGAGAAGCAGGTGTGAATTGCAAACGAAAAAAAAAAACATGGATGATTATGTTAGATGTATACCTAAGTCACAAAATGTATCAAAAGTCATGATCATAATAAAGGGCGGTTTAAAATCCTAAAAGATCTTGTTTCAGCTCAATTCTCGTGCGCTCCTCACCCTGCAAGGATGCTGAATGCGAGAAGTCGGACCTTCCCCTTGGTTTAATAATTTGAGAAGGTCGTCACTCAAGTAGGCAACAGGAAGTGTCTTTCACAAGATGAAATGCTATAGTCCAGGAAACTCTAAGATGACTCCCGGTGAATTCGTGGCGCGCGTGATAGTATTACGATTTCTATTGATTAAAAAAAAATTGGTGTCAATCAAGACCGCACATGCACATTATCGTGACAATGGCCTTTTAATATTAAATTTTCGAATGGAATTAAGGACTTAGTTTACTATTCACCCAGGTTGTAGGTTAAAGTAAAGACTGACGAACGATAAGAAAATCTGAGTTGCAACTGAAGCGGTTACCGCTTTTCATGGACAATGTCATTGTCATAGGTGTTACATAATCATCGCATTAAAACAGGCTGTCAGACCTTTCTGTAGAGGGTAAGTATGGGATTGCTTCTTGAGTGACACGAGTTCCCACTCACCAAATAATGGTGCGTACGACCAGGGGTGATAGTGATCAGAACTTCAGTAATCTTTGCCTCCTCGGCTTCTCTTGCAATCCACATGTGGTTCGTATATGGATTCAACAGAATTTGGTTTAAAAATTTCCTAGGTATTTTCAATAAACTTTCGACTGTGGTATTGCATTTTATATTTCTTATGCTAACATGATTGCTGTGTCAACGAATCCGACATAGTAAGCCTCTTTAAAACAAAGTCCTCGGTATAACAGAATCTACAGTATTATTCCATCCGGCCTGAGTTGCTTACAATAACATGTATGTAACAGAATTTCACTATGATAAACCCACAATAAAAATACCTAACACTAGGTATAGTCCCTCGGCACTTCCTTATATCGGGGTCTCACTCTATATCGTTCTACGTATATCAAGTGCAGTGATCTTTAATTAATCTAACTACAATTTAGTTTCCAAGTTGTAGTCGACTGGCAGGGACAATCACCAAACATCACAATATCTAACAAACTATTACTAGACCTTATTAAAATTTTCCTTTTCGTTCCCCCCCCCCCCCCCAAAAAAAAAAAAATCTCAAATCTCATTGTTTCGTAACCCTCGTATTTTTTCAATAGAGCTAAAGAGGACCTCAGCTGTCCAATCTCAGCTGTCCAATTACGAGTGCTTTTCATTGTACTTTGCACTCCAAAAACGATGGTTTTCGGAACTTCCGATCTGATTTATGCGTCTAAAACACTAGGAATTACGGATATGATAACCAGTCCCCCACAAAGTGTTGTAAAAAGTCTCCCAAAAAGTGCTGTAAAGCGCTTTGATAAAGCGCTATATAAATGCCGTCTATTATTATTATTATAACCACTGAAAATTACGACGTGCGAACTGTTATTAGTATCGTATAGGGACACTCAAGAAAAGATATCTATCCATTTCTTCGTTCATTTACTGTTTACCTTTGACGAAATAAATGTCTCCTATCTATCCTGTTCATATAAAAGTTTATTTAATATTATTAAAATCGTTTTGTTTTGAAAGGACATCAAACAACTCTGGGAACGGAACATTAAAGCGAAGTCATGTAATTGACAATTTTTTTCTAAAGTCTTCCTTTATTTTATTTGTATACTGGTAAGCTTCACATATACAAAAACATACGAGGTTTGGTTTGTACATGTTCTATGATCTTGAAGAATTGGAAAAAGAGAAGTTCTTTTATTGAAAACCATGCATGAGCCCCGCTATAAACAAGAAATCCGTCACATACGCGCATAACGCTCTCAAGTGTCTTATTCCATTTCAGCTTACGATAGAGGTTTGTTTTGAGCTAGGACTTCACTTGAACTTTGCATCCAACGCTGAAAGTTCTTAAGCCGTTAAGACACTCCGTGAGAACAACAAGACAACCCTGTGATGAAATGACACAGTCACAATCAGGGAGCCGAAAAGTAGAATACCATCACCGATATTGAAAAACAAATCATAATAAAAAAGAGTTTAACCCCCGGCGGAAAGGTCTTATTTACACGCTGTATTTCTTAGGCGTTTGGTTTTTGAAAACACGCACAGAATTTTCATCTTGAATTTTCATCTTTTCAGCTGTGAAAAAGTGAGATTTCCCTTATTCAAGTGGATCAAAGCTAACAACCATTCAATACTTGAAAAGACCAAATGGCTTTTAACAAACGATCTAGAAAACGAAACATTTTGTTTAGCTGCTAAATAAAATGTTATTATATATTCAAATAAGTTTCTGAGTCACTTCAGACTAGCTGTTGACTTCCACACGTCGGTCCTGATCTGCTTGTGCGGAACGTACCATCATTGTACCTGCCGGTTGTGAAACATTGAACCAAAGATTACAAAAATGAAGTCACTGATGCTATTCATTGTTTTCCTTTCCTCCACTTTTGTATGCGTTGTGCCATCTTCCTTGAAGGTAGGTTTGATTTATTAAGGTACTCATTAGCATCACACCTTAGAGAGGAGACCTTATTTGCTTACA
This sequence comes from Micromussa lordhowensis, assembly GCA_964020085.1. Taxonomy (NCBI): domain Eukaryota; kingdom Metazoa; phylum Cnidaria; class Anthozoa; order Scleractinia; family Lobophylliidae; genus Micromussa; species Micromussa lordhowensis. The sequence goes on from OZ026595.1 coordinate 33,171,270, forward strand.
TAAAAAAATTTAAGTACAGAATTTTGTGATCATGTATCATCTGCCAGTTAAAATCCTTGCCAGCTCGTTTACACCTCTCTACTTTACACCCCGCCTCCACCCCGATCCTAAATAATACGAAGGGCATTATTTGGGGACACTGCCACTTCTTATGGAATTTTACAGTAATTCAGTTTTTATTAACAATAGTACAATACAGCTTTGAACTGTAAGCTAAGCATTTGGAAGGTTACGGAACTTCGCATCACTAATGTTTTTAAATAAACGAATAGCTCTGACGAAATTCTTCTACCTATTTGATGCTAAAACCATGTGGTCTTATTCATTTGACTTAAACTTTGTTTAATGGCTTTAAACTGTGTTGTATTTTCATCTGGAGAGAGCGTTCATCATGATTCAGTATAACCTATCATTAATCCTTCTTGTTTCCTTAACTTCATTTTGTTGCACACAGAATAAAGAAGGAACAGTGTCCTTGAACACGGACCAAGGTGAGCCTAATGTACAACGTGTTTGTAAATTCTCCTGGAAGGTGCATTGATACGGCTGTGTGGATTTTTTCATTAAGCCAGTGACACTAAGTTTAGTATAGTTTAAAAATTCGTCCTGTTACTGGTAATGAAATGATTAAAATATACAACATTGACCATGAATGTTTTTATCATTCTAAGCAAGATCAAATATTTCTGCTAACGCCGAACGAAATAATCTCGTTAAACTAGCTATTACGGTTCCTACGCTGCTAAGTTATCAAATACAAATCGAGGTTCTCTGTTTCAGATGATCACGAGTATACCATGGACAGATTTCGGCGAAGTCTGCTGCAGTTTTATCAGATGATTTCCTGCGCGACCAATAACGACCCGCTGAAATACAACTTTTATGGGTGTTACTGTGGACTGGGAGGCACAGGAACACCAGTGGATGCCCTTGACAGGTTTTGCATTTTATTAATCGGCTGTTACATTTAATTAAAGAAGCGTCCCTTCTTGGATTTCCTTATAGGTGACCTTAGTACCACATCAGGTAATAACAAATGGTTTAATGATCACGCACATATTTATAAACCGGATTATCTTAACCGTAGTAGTCCTGACAGAAGTAGATATGAGCTTGGAACAAAGTGTCAAGGCAAGATTGACCAAAGGGACATTGTCTAGATGCAATAATAAAGTTACACTCATTTAAAACGAAAGTAAACGCAAATTACTCGTTAAAGTTTAAAATTAACTGAATTCCATATAGCCAATCGTTCATTATAATATAGCTACAGCCAGCAAATAAAATTCACATCATGTTGCAGATGTTGCGAGAAACATGATGCATGTTACAAACAAATCAATCGGGACAAGCTGTGTAGACTTCCTTGGCATATCTACACCAAATCATACGATATGGAAGGATGCACTGGATGTGGTATGAAATACGCCAGAAGACTTATCTTAGTCTGCCTACACTCATTAGAAAGAAGATTTGCACTCTGGAAGTGGAACATAAAAATAGTTTAATTCCCATTTTTATTGACACAGACGGCGTTCTGCGAAGACCGATTAATTTTCGTCATCTTTTTTTCAACACTCTAATTCCAATCACAATCTAAGACACGCAGTGGCAGGGTTGGCAGACAAACTTGTACGGGAATTCTGTCACATGCAGGTCGGTGTTTGATTGGTCGAATCAAACAAAGCGAATGGGAAAGTTAGAACCAATCTGTCTGGGTGACAAGGATATGGAGAAGCGTCAGTTTCTTTTCTGCAAAGCAGTTAATAAGTAAATAATCAGTCATAATTGCCACTCGGTGCTACCCCGAGCGACAACTGTGGCGGATCAAGGTCTTTTGCAAGCGGGAAACATGCCACCTATTGAAATATGTTTCCTTCCCCTCTTGAAAACATAGGGGATACCGATGAAAACATTGAAACGTTTCAGAGTAAAGATATGATATTTCCAGGAGGAGGTAGCTATAAAGCCTCACAGATTTGTTTGTTTGTTGGTTTTTTTTTTAATAAAAGACACTTGTTTCGCATCCTATTGCAGCTTCCCAGGCCAGCAACTTTTCGATTTAACGCAGAGACCATCACTGTCGAGGTTTTAATTTTTTGTCTTCTTTCTTGCAGCCTCCTCTAATGACAAGTGCCAGCTGGCCATCTGTAACTGTGACAGTGTTGCAGCTCAGTGCTTTGCAGGAAACAAGTTGAATCCTGTGTATGAAGACTATCCACAGAGTAAATGCAAATAAGCATCCACAACCCAGATACATCTCGCATTTTAACGTCACGTATATTATATATTACTAGCTAAAGTTGCATTAAAAGTCATCCTATACAGTGATGCTTACACTTGTTTCTTTCTTGCCTTGATGTATTGGAAAAATATCAACACCAACAAAAAATAAGAGCAAAAACTATGGTAACCAAGTATTAAAGAGAAAACCTCCAGCTTTTCGTTTTCGTGTGGACGGAAAACATTTTGCAAACGAAGCTTTACGAGAACGATCGAGTCACGATAATCATGATTTCCCTGACTGAGTTTTTTCAAACACAAATCGAAAGTGACTGGTGATCGCCGTGATTTCAAATTCCTGCGACGTAGTGAAGACGGAATACTTTTGATGCATTTTCAGAGTGAAATCCCAGCTTCAAATTCCTCAGGCGTCCTGTGAACGGGGCCTGATTATTTCAAAAGAAACTAATCAGAACAGACTATTTTGTCGAGTTCCTCATAGTTATTTGCGCCATCAATCATGCGCAAAAGAGAAGAACTCTGGGGTCGAGAATGAGTTACTTTAATCTCACGCGAAAGCTTGAGCATGCGACTAGTCGTGAAATTCTCCGTTAGACATGGCTCCCACAAAATCATTTATCGGTCACAAAGTATAAGACAGAAACATTTTCGACTGCGGTTAACTTTGTTTAATGCTTCAGCACTGAAGGTAAATTACAACTGACATTTGTTCTCTTTGTAATACTTGTAAGAATGTCCTTGCTTCTTATAAAACACTGCACCGCAGCTGAGTCACACTCGCACAAACCGTGTCTAACAATGTCCGTTTCCGAGAAAATGCCGGTACCACCCGTAATTAACAGGTTCTGAGGAAAAAAACATTTAGCACTCTCAGAAAGAAATTTACATCACTGTTTTCGTTTTTGATTATTTATTTTCCGTTTTTCTTTATTTTTTGGCTTTAACACATACAAGTTATGAATGAAAGATGGTAAATTTGAAGCTCGGTGAATAAATGATAATGAAGAAATGCTACGAAATGTTACGAAGTTACGTTTCTATTTTGCAACTGATGAATTGCGTCTTAAAAATAGTTACAGTAGTTCTTTACTGTAAAACCACAACACACATTCCCATTGGCTTAGCTTTGTTATCAATAAAGTAAACAGTTTCTCAATAATTGTTTATCGATAATTTTTGACTATTTTTTTAGCGTCTTTATTATTTCTATTGTCTCTGAAAAGCCCCCATGGGGAGTTGACAATAAAATTTGTACTATATACTTGCGTTAAAACCATAATACCCAGCCAAAAACGGCCATCATGTTAACTCCCAACTTAAGAAAAAATCTAGTTCTAGAATTAAACAGAACAAAGCCTTACTGCATCCATAACAGGCTTCCCTGATGTAAACGTCAGTGTAAACCTTCCATTTAGGTTTGTATTTTCCTGACATCTTTATCTCGTCATAGCATCTGCCGTGCATTTCGCAGCACCTGAATATTGAAATTGTTAAGACCTCTGTTAAGAAGCAGAATATATAAGAAATCTGAAAGTATTCAGAAATTGAAAAGGTCTCACCATTTCAATTTTATAAGTCCCGGATAATTTACTTGCTTTGAGAACATATCACAAGTGCATCGCAGATTAAACTTGCTGCGTCTGCTTTTGTTACCCCACTCGTTCAAGTTCTTACCCCGTTGTTATACTCGTGTATTTTTTTCGGTGTTGTTCCTTTACTTGTTTTTTTCATTCGCAGGTGTTCCATGACCACCCACACCGCAGTACCAACCGTAGCCATTGTATCAAAATGCGCTTTTGCCAGTTCCACACAAGATCATAACACCAAAGTCCACAATACCTCCTTTCGAAATTGTTCTGTTAGCATCTCTGTTTTCTGCAAAAAGTTAAGTTCAATTTCATAAATCTAGCTTGACAAAAACGAGATCAATGAGGAACAGTTGTTCAACAGTCAAGCCTGGTTTACACTTACCACATAAACTAAGAAGGACGTTATGTTGTGTGTGACCATCCTGACATGACATATTATAACATAACTATAGCAAAACGCGTCGCTCTGATTGGTTAATTCGTCGTCTACTATTTGCCCATGGGTGTACGCTACTGACGTGATGTAGGTCAATAAAAGGCCTTTTTTTGCTCCAATGTGTCAATGTTATGTTATAAAACAAATGGTAAACGCCATTGCGTACACCATTGAGTTATGGTTGTACTTTGGGAGGATTGCTAAGCACTCATGAAGCTAGACTCTAGCGCTTCTTTGGTGCTTAGCAAACTCCCTCGTGCATCCATAACTCAATAGTGTGCGCTATGGATTTGCTAAACATAACAGCATGAACATAACGAAATGAGAAAAAAATTGAAGATCTTTTCCTTATGTCTTTATGTCGATGCTTACATTACCGACATAAGCGATTATGTCGTTATCCATCCAAATAAACAATTCGAGACTGACTATTTTTCGTTTAATTCTGAAGATAAATTCCGTTCAAATAGTCAACTGCTTACTAGGTAATAACAGTCTAGTTGGTCTCAAGAATACGGTGTCAGCGATCGCTCTACCAAATCACAGCTCGCGATCATCTTCAAAAGTCAGATTCGCCTTCGGGTGTTTCAGCTTTTATGTAATGGAGGCTTATTTGGAAGGCAGCAACGACGCAGGAATGCAGCAGCCAAAAGAGATCAGGTGAACAGCAATAAAAACACCTGGAATGCGGTATTTCCATCATGACGACGAGCCAAAGGCGAAAGACAGTGGTACAGCATGATGTTTTCCAAAGTAGAAAATGTACCTTGGAGTGCTTTGATCCATTTTCGGCTCTGCTGATCACAAAATAAGAGAAATCAACGTTTATATGAGGTCAGGAGGCCTCAAGGCTTGGCAGTGGACTGCAGTTTAGCATTTCACCGCCTTTTATCTGATAACTAACTTGAGTAGTAGTAGCAATGTACAATGAATTGTACAACGATTATGTATATACTTACCGGATCGTGAAGACTCGCTGCTAACGCTATGATTTGGCAAAGGAAGAGCGTAGCAAGCCGCTTCATCATCTGTAGAATCAAGGCTGATTTGGCTGCCTGAAGAAATTATGAATTTTTTGATTTGTCGGAAATGGGGCATTCTTTTATTCAACAATGAGTAGGAGGAGAAAGATACATAACGAAACTTTAATCATCTAATAGCTAGGTGTTTTCTTGCCTAGCTTTTATCACATTTGGTAGTCGTAAAAAATAAAAAAAGAGATGTACAATGGAACAAACCTGTTTAGCAACTTCCGAGTAGTTATCATTCAAACTATCAAGAATGATTACTTTAATACGTTAGCCATATAGAGTACAAAAAAGTGTGGCGGATCTGGTCGTTCAAATGCAGCGAGGACAGATATGTCACATAGTTATTTGAGGTATGGTTCAAAGGAGGGAACAAAGACGACATGTGCAGATTTATGTTGGAAGGTCCCAGGATCGTGCACAGTCTTTTGTTTTACGCGCATACAGTGTGCGTGACTTAATAGAAATGTCCATTGGTTCCTCAATCAGAAGTAAACTACTGCTGTGATTTTTATACGGTTAAGGCTAAAAACGCAAACAAAAACAAAGCTTTAAAGCTAGAATAGACCTAGTTAATTAAATGTCTTTGAAACCATTTCCTGAGGCAATTAAACACATTCACTGCACTTAAAGGAAAAATCAGACTCTTTTTGTTTCGTTAAATTTTTATCGATAGACTACAGATTACCAAAGTAACCATCATTGCGTAGTCCAATTACCGACCACTTTCAGGCATTTGGAATACTGAGACGTTGTACGGTGAGTGACGACAGTATCAACAAAGAGATCAGCAACAGAGATTTATGGTTAAGAACCGGTCAAGAGCCTACCAACACCAAAATTAAGAGAAGACGCTGGAAATAGATTGGTCGTACACTAAGGCGAGGTGTCACAATATTTTTAGATATATTAATCCGTCTCCCCCCCGCAGATAACGAGCTACCATGCGCATTGCGTAGATGTTCTCGCGGATGTTGAAATACGCGTAAAGCAGCTTGAGCCACCCGCGTGCCAGTGAGAAAAATTCGCGTCACAGGATCAGTTTTTCCTAGATCCTAGATATCCTAGATATCTTGAGACGGATTACCTTAGGAACAAAACTATATTTGACAACTACTCTACGAGCGTGCATTAGATGGGAGATATAATCATCTTATATCTAGCAACCGTGAGTGGAACGATTGCTTTATTAAAAATGCCCCCAAAATAAAATAGAAATAAAATATAAATAAAAATGTCCCAAAAAAATTACGAGTACGCTTACCATATTTGTAGAGCATGGTATAATGGCTGGTACACCATGATGGCTAGGACATTGAAAACTCTTGAACTGAATATACAATGATCGAGTTTTTAAGGAGGATTACCCATTTTACCCTCATCCTCTCTTGGCATTAGATTACTGATTGGTTGGATTTGCTTACTCGAGTTTACAGAACTAAGTAAAACCCACACCGAGGCAGTCATTACTTTCGAGTAGTTAAAAAACTTCGGTTAAAACTGATGTGAATTCTCAAGGGTCAGTGTGCTTTAAATAGCACAATTTACTCCTAAGTAGACGCAAGTGTTCTTATGCAACGAAAGAAAAAAAAAAACGTTGATGAGCGAGTGTTCATTTGCACGTGAACAAAGCCGTACGCTGCTGCTAGAAGTTAAGATCAAAGAAAAGTTCTCAGTTTTCATGATCAGCTGTCGATGAAAATTATCGTATAACGTTTGGAGTGATAGAAAGCAAAACAGGACATCGATGAAAGTGCAACCCAAACGATCAGAGAAATGGACTGGGTTCGAAACAAAATAAGAGGCGTTATCTATTTATTTATTTAACCTTATTTATACACGGATAAAACATCAGGACTTAAAGTAAATACTAAAATGCCTTAATTACATTGCTAATATACTAATGTACTACTAATTAAATCTAATAACAACAAAACAATAACAAAGCGCCTGCTTTTCATGAATGCCGTGTAATTATATTAATCATTATCAAAAAGGAATCCCCTACAGTCGGATTTAAAAGTAGCAAGTGTTTGTGCTTGCCGCAGATTGGCAGGTAAGCTGTTCCACAGCACTGCACCACTGTAGCTGAAACTATTTTTTAGAAAATTGGTGCGGGGGAGTGGAAGAGCTAGTTTGCCCTCACAATTCCTAAGAGAATAGGTAGATGTTGCACTCCGATCAGTAAACATTGATTTCAGATAATCGGGGGCGAGACCATTAAGAGATTTATAGACCATAGTGGCTGTTTTCAATTCACGTTGAAAATTAAGTTTTTGCCAGCCAAGTCTAACAAAGAGATCATCCACATTGGCATCATATGAAGAAGAGGTCAAAATACGGGCAGCGCGATTCTGTAGTTTAATGGAAAGAGGTTTGTTGCAATTACCCCATACGACACTACAGTAATAAAAATGAGGTTGAACTAAAGCATTATAGATGCATAGGAGCGTTTCGAAAAGAACAAAAGACCTGCTTCTCTTCAAGATGCCAATGCAGAAAGCAATTTCTTTGGAAATATGTTCGATATGTACATTCCAAGTTATCGCTAAGAATCTATTATTATCGCTGTTATCGCTAAGAAAACGCAGATATCTTTGCATCGATTGCGTACAGGACCGAGTGTTTGAAGGATTTTGGTCATTGGTCAGATGAATATCTAAGAGAGCCCCTAAATTGAACAAATATTATAACATTATCGCATTTTACAGAGAGATAAGTACTAAGAAAAAATCAACCATTTTGAACACATGGCTTGAAACGAAACTTTTGTCACAGAAACCGAACTTTCCTGATCGTGGATTTATATTTATGAATAGGTACTTGCAAATCTCAATCTTTATTTATCCTGTTCATACAATCCTGATATCAGTGAGGTGCCAGTGTTACTGAACTACGACGACGTTTGTGAAGCAAGCAATTAGATTCGCTTTTATTTGATTCATTTACTAGTAGCGGCACCATTATCAGTGAATCTGGTTCTGAAAACAATACTGTTAACAAACGGAGCCATCAATATGGCGAATTCAGTTTAAGCGGCGTATTTCAGCTTATGTTAACCTCAAAGTGTATATTTGTAAGCAGTAAGGGCAAACGTTGTTTTTGCTTTACTCTTTTTTTGTGTATATCAGTATTGATTTTCGTGTTGACCTCGAATTAATGTTGCAAGCTCACAAACAAGTTATGATAAACGACTATTACATGTAATATTAATATCTGAATTACTGAAATTAGTATTTTTTAACATTTTCGTCCAGCTGGCGTTTGTTTCCTGTAAATAAAAGTAAAACCATTAAGATAATAAGTGAAACTGCGGTTTATCAAAAAGCGAGGGGAAAAAACAAACATTAACGAAGAGAAATACTAGCTCAGTAGTCGTCATTTCAAATGCTTCAGACGTCAGACGAAATATAGAACTTTCCATTTATATGCAGCTCTTACGTTAACTAGAAAGCTAGAGTGGAAGTGGAAATAATGGTTCGTGACACTCCATAAATTCATGTTCTACAATCAAGCAATATTAATAAAACAATCGGGACGAGCGAATCTTACTTTACATACATTTAGCTTCGCATGATTTCTTAGGAAAAACAAATCACTCTGACAACCAGCCGTTTCCCTTTTATCTAAATTTTTACTTTGAATTAATGCATACTTTCTTTTATCACCATTGCAGCAGCTTAAAATTAGATTTTAGCAGGAAAAAGTGGTCATTATCAAGACGCTTCCATGTCCATTCGATTGCATAAAACAATGTGATATTCGGGGAAGTAAAAAAAAAAAAAGACAAGAACAAATTGATCGCTTTAATTAAATGAGGGAGAGCTGCACATGTTCGGTGATTGTAGGTTTTATTGATTTGGAACCAGTTCAGTGCACGTCGTGATATTTGAACTGCCATGGTAGGGCCTCTAAAAAATTGCTAAAACGAGGATCTTTCGCAACGAAATTTTTTTTCGACAATTTAAATTTTTGAGTACACCTCGATAATTAAAGGGCCAATATCCTTGTTTGTTTCCAAAACACGGCATTAACAGACGGACGTTAGACTAATCCACCATATAGTGCTTTCTGAATGTAAGCTGTTTACATTAAACAGAACAGCCACGGTAGTTTTTATTGGCTCCCGTTTATCATGGCTTGCGTGAGCGTACAAGGACTTCTCCAGCGTCACAAGTTGATTGCTAATTGAACTTGGAATCGTTTATTGGCGAGCAAAATTGGAGGCAGAAATACTCTTAACAAATCCAGTGCAAGTTTCCGCGAGGGAACTGAGACGCGAAAGCCAGCATTTAATCTAAGCCGTGGTAAGTCAGTCGTCAGTTATATGATCTGCGGTGAAATTATAGTACTCGTATCGGATAATGCGTCGCTGCTATTCTTAGCTGTTTCTATCCTCGTTTCAGACGATAAAGATTCGCAGCTATTTGGACTACAGTGCGAGAAGCAATCACGACTATTAGCGTACAAGTTGAAGAAATGACGACAGCGAAAATTGTGATACCTATCAGCGTCTTGGCAGTTCTTGTGATGATCGCTAATAGCGCAGTCTGCCTTCTCGTGTGTAAAAACAGGAATCTAAGAACTTACACAAATGGATTCATCGTTTCATTGGCGGTGTCGGACATTTTTGTAGGAGTGACTCTGTTTCTCCAATACGCCTTATCAATGGACTCGCCTGTAGCGCTCAATATCTTATACACAACCGCCTTGGTAGGAAGCGTGGCCAACTTGAGCGCTGTAACATTTGACAGACACTTGGCTTGCATGAAGCCATTCGACTATGTACAGATTATTGCGAAGTACTTTGGGACAATCGTGACTCTCTGTTGGATTACAGCTGTGACCTCGGCGGTTCTTCCAGTCTGCTGGCTTGACAGCGATGTGGCAGCTTTCGCTTTAAAGATATATCAGTTTTGCATCCTGATACTGGGCATCGCGGTACCTTATATTTGGATCTTCTTTTGCTACTTGCGAATTTTCCGTCAAGTTCGTAAAATCGTCAAAAGAGAGAAACAAATCACCAACTCTGTGCACGGGAGATCTCTCAAAGAATCAACAGCTAAAAGAGTGTCCTCGGAAGCCAAAGTCGCAAAAGTATTCGGAGTGATTGCCGTGATGTTTGTTTTGAGCTGGTTACCAATCATTTGGACCACATTGGTTTACGCAGTTGGCAAGCCACATCTACTGCCCGAGGCCATAACTGTTCTTTCCCCGTTTACCCTAGGTTTCGGCTCAATCATAAATCCCATAATTTACTCATTTATGAAGCCGGATTTTAGAGCCGTATGTAAAAAGTTCCTTTATTCGAATACATTACCACAGTTTTCATTTCAAGAGAAAAATTGTTCGCAGAAAGAAGATGAATTTCTTGGTATAAGCCGAATAACAGTTCCTTCCATAGTAAACTCTCAGTCTCTGGGACAAATAAATATTTAACAAGTCTTTGCTTAATGTAAGAAAAAAAAAGGAGCTTAATAAAATTTATTCAAAGGAATATAAATGGATTTAAGTCTATTTACGGACCTAAAAAGAAAACAGCTGGTACAACGGCCAATGATTTGAATCAGTTTGAGGCCAGTTTTAAAAATCCTGTGTCTCTGTAAGCCACAAAACCACTATTACTTATTGGTTTACGCTGCGTCGGTTGTTACAGGGAACATCACAGTAGATCAACACTGGCGCTTAATTTAAACGATGAATTTGCTGAACTTTTTCTTGAAAATAGAGGCAAAGTTGCCCATTCGACGGCATTAAGCTGTTACCGATATGTTGAAATAGTGCTTTTATCGGCTTTTAAATTGAGGTTTTAAAATGTGGTGGGTGCTTTATCGTCAGCAAAGATTATAAATGCACACTTAAGTAAATCTACGTGTATGCATCCATAGCGCTTTCAGTTCTTCGCTGAATAGGGCAAAACGATTACCTGTTATAAAATGATTAATTGAAGCATTGAGAATGTGCTATATGACTTCAAAACTACATCGTAAAAATGTCATGATATAGGTTTTGCATACATACAACTTTCCCTTGGACAAAGCTAGGATTAAAACCCGTAATACAACGTGTAAATGCTAAGATACAAAAAAGCTATTTGCAACTGCTGTTTCAACATTGGATTTAACCATAAAAGCAAATATGACAAGCTGACTAAAAAAGCTGTCAAGGACTATAAAGTCAGAAATAGAAATCAATTAAAAGTCCCAAAGTGTGGGGTTCTTTAAGAGCCACGCATGGTGAAAAATGATGTCGTAAATTCTGCGTTACCGCATGTTAATAAGGTATACGAGGTGAGCAAAAAACGTACAACCACGATAAATGATAAATGGCATAAAATAAAAGTGTTACAAACCAAAATAAAAACCCGCTCCCATGCATTAAAATGATAACACGCAATTTACGAACAGGTAAAACTATCAAACGTTGGTGTTAAAGAGAGCCGGAAACATGGTCTAATGCGGTTTTCCTAATTCAAAACGATAGCAGTCGATATAACGTACATGTATGGCTGCTTTCAAAGCACCTTTGTCTTCGTCCTCAGCTTGCAGCGCGTGGAACGTGGAACGTGTAACATGTCAGCCGCGCGATACACACTCCCCCTTGGCTTGACAGCTGGCTTGACGTCATTCCTTGTTTCGATTGTTCCTGCTCATTATCAAACTACGATTTGCAGCTTGTGTGGAGCACAACCTTCTAGTAACATCCTGCAGTACATCTTGCAGCATAATGCAACAGGACCGTAGACAAACTTGTGCAGCATGCTGTCCACAACTGACAATGTCGCAATTTGTTGCGTCGAAATGACTGGCGCGCTTGGCGGCGCCTTATAGTCTTCGCAGAGGTGTTTCCAGCGGTAGCTAAAGGTTTCGAACCCAAGCGAGTTCGCACCCACATCGATTCAACTATAGCGATCAAGTTTTTCTCTTACCGAGGAAAAAAAGACAACATTGTGAACATAATGACACAAAAACACATAAAACATGTTTATTTCTTGTTCTTTAATCCATTGAAGGTGAACTCGAACTAGAAAGTTCATGATGAGTTCAGAGGTGCAAACTCGGTGGATGCGAACTCGATTGAGTGCGAAACAGGTAGCATTGTTTCCAGCACACGCGCGTTGAGTGCGCAGAATACGGAAATGATGTTGACGAGCGACTTTCATAATCACACAAGCAGGGTTGCGAACTTAGTGGAAGCGATATTTCCGTGCCGGTTTTATGTTCACATAAGTCTTCTTCATTTCCTCAGATTCTTCTTGTTTCACATAAGAAAACCGCTCGCCTTTGGTGCTTACAACTTGATTGTTGCGATATCGAACCAGTTTATTTTCTCCCTGAAAACAAAAGAGTAATTTCCACTGCAGTGTAAATGAAACATTAACGATATTAAACATTTTCAGCCAATAAAGATGAAGTAATTTTCTCATTCGTATAATTCCAGTACGTGTATCAGTATATCTGTATGAGATTATCATTATTTTAGTGGCTGCTCATGTGTGTGGTGATTCACGAGTTCCTCCAGAGATTAGCTACTTTTAAACATAATCTACGGAAAAGTCTGGAAAAGGAGCGACATGTCGAGTCAGCCAGTGACTTGCAGACTCAGAGTGGAATATGGATTTCTATTTATTAATCCCTCACGATCCTCAGAGTTTAAACATGAATTGTATCAGTGAATTTTATTAATTGTATCCTATAGATAGCTGCTTAATTTTTTAGCCGTATTCGTTGTTTTTGGCAGCTAATACTATAATTGTACGCTGAAACTTAATGTACTCTTCTTTGTTTCCTTGTTGGTGTAAGTAAAATTAATGTTGTTGTTCAATACCTGTTCGCGAAGCGTTGGTTGATGAGTTTTCTCTTCTTGGCTGACTTCAACATACCCATATCTAATAAAAACAAAGTAGGAGACAAAACTCGTTGTTATCCCGATAACTTTGGTCGTTTTCTCGCTTAACTCAACGCCATCGCATTAAGAAAGTCAACTTTACTCAGCACCTCACCCAAAAAAGGTCACCTTCCAAACATTGTAGACCAGTCAGATATTTGACGAATTTTACTACAGCTGTATATCACTGGAGTAGCAGTTTGCCAATTACATTAGTAGTTCAAATCCTACGTAGAACTTGTTTTCATGCAGTGATCAACTCATGAACTCTCTGAGCTACTAGGTGTAAGTTTTGCTTATAATAGGAAAAAAAAAAGGAAAAATTGAAACTGGAAATTAAACATTTTACTCAATTGATATATCACTGGATGTTTTATACATGCACATGAAAATCTCACACGCATTAATCTAAAAACTACTTTAAACAAGGATAATGAAAACTAGTTTGCTTAGTTACCCTGGCATCGACACTGCTCATACATGAAAGTTGTTTACAATACGGCATACCTTGCCATCATTACTTCTTTGAGATTTTGCTGCTCGGATTCCTGCAGCTCCAGCCTTTTTGAACTTGGTCGGTGGACCTAAAAATTATACCACGAGTCTCGTGTAACTGGCAGGCATGTACTCAGTATAAAGTTCTGTTTTATAAGTCAGTGAAATTACAAAGTTTACAAGATACTGGGCATTTTACAAATTGATACCACACAGTTTGCAAGATATTGTGTATTTTGCAAAGTGCACCAAACAATTTACCAGATACTGCGCATTTTGAATGTTGCATTGAATAGCCTTTAGTTGCACAGTGTACAACAAGTTGCATCTAAGGAATATGTAGAGAACAAGGGCTTCTTGTCAAGGGTTTTACTAAGGGCATGATACGGGCCAAATTGATGGGCCGTGAAAATGATTTTCCCTGCCTGGTTTGACCATTTAGAGGAAAGTTTTTCTTTAAAAAGAAGTTCAGTTCAGAGCTTTTACACACTGTACATCTATGCAGACCTACACGTACCTCTGGAGACAAATCTTGAACTCGATGACAATTCTCCTTGCCGTCGTCATCAACGTTGTCTTTCTTTAAGAGCATCAGCTGCACTGCAGACTCTACATCACCACTGGAAACCATCAGACAATTCCTTATTTCTAATGAACTGGCTTCTGGAAACATCTCTGCTAGCACCAATACCTCTTCACTGAAACTAAGAGTAAAACAAGAGTAATATATAGCACACATGTGCAAGTATGCACTTGTTATACCTGCAAAACAGGCAAGGAAAGCTGTTTTGAAACAAAATATATTATTAAGTAATTATTTAATAATTATTTAATTCATTAATTAATTTAATGACAGTTTATGCTTTCAAAACACTGTTGATTGTAAGATTGTTTTAGGGTTGTCAAAAGGCTCAACCAAGATCAAATTGTAATCTACAGAGTTGGCTTTTTTGACCAAGACCAAAAGACAATAACCCAAAAAAAAATTCAACCGACATGAAGATATGGTGCCAGGTCCAAGATTTGAAACCAGGACACATTGGTGGGATGCCAGTGCTGCACTGGACCACTCATATATAACTTATTCCTCTCAAAACTTACCAAGCTCATGATCATATATACATTTGCCATTTGCCTAGTTCTTGACATAGATTCAGTTCACTGGTGAACTGGTATAATCTTGTTAACTTTTGTGTTGAATTTTACATCTTACTGTTTTTATCAAACTTCAAACACCAAGGGAGCTGATAAGTTTACTCTATCTCCCTTATTCAACATTCACATGTACCTTCCACTTTTTCCTGTACTTTTCCTCTCCACATTCTGCTCATTAATGTCAGTTTCTTGGTTGTTGTACCTGGAGTCCAACGAAAGTGTAACAGTATTGCTTTTGTCAAAACAGCTGTTCATACAAAGTCTGTCCAAACTTGATAGAACCAATGAATTCCCTGTTAGATCCTCTTTGACAGCATCATCACATGGTGAAATATCTTCCTCTACATGGGATGGTGAACAGTGGCAATTATCTTCTGTCATTACAACAGTATCTTCTAAAGACAGATCAGAAAAATATTTTGTGAGTCCCAAAGTATGGTAATTAACAAACACCTGTACACGACCCGTAAACATTTACAGCACATAGGAAAAATTATATAGGTATGGGCTGAAAGCAGTGTTACTCCACAGAACACAGAACTGAAAAAAAGCTGCAATGAACTGATCAAGGGGTTTCACTAGGGCTGGGCACCAGGGAAATTGTCCAGCTGTGAGGATGATTTTGGTCATCTTGTTTTGGTCACCTGGTTTTGTTCAATGAGGGAAAGTTTTTCTTTTTAAGAAGGTCAGTTCAAAACATTTTGCTCACCTGTGAGAACCAGAACTTTGCTCTCCTGCTGAAAATGTTAATGAAACCTCTGATTGATCCCAAGAGCAAGGAGCATAATTGCAAAAACAAGTGATTTCCTTGCTTCTCTTCACAGAACAATGTTTTTGTATTCTCAGAGTTATTGTCTTATCCCTGTGACCCTTCAGTGGAGCAGAGAGCATCCCCATTTTTATACCAACCAGCATGGTCCTGAATGAGTTGGATATGTCTGTTTTGCTATTGAGTCATAGAAACATTCATCTGATGTGAAAGTAGGGAGAAGTTAAAACAACTTTGGAATCACTTGTGGAAACACCCAGAAATGCTCATGTTCCCAGGGCTTTTCTAGTTTCCTCTCACAATAACTTTTACACAGGAAGATCAAGAAACATGAAAACATTACCAAGAATTCATATTACCTTGAGTTAGATTACTTGATGTTTTGGCCTTTACCAGCTTGTCTGTCAAGTCAAGCATCCAGCTATAAACATATTCCCTGCACAAACAAAACCAACAATCAAACCCTGTACCATGGTTTTACATTGACACTGTGGTCGATAAATTTGATTCCTTTGTCTTAATATTAAATATTCTAATAACAATCTGAAATTAACAACCACCAATCTATTCATTTAATATTTGTCTTATTTTACAGGGTTCACATTGAAATCAGTTTTATACCTGAAGTGGTTACCCTGTATTTTTCAATTATTATACAGCAGTTATAACTTTTGTATGCTATATACAATTAAAATAGTATGATGGGGCACATGAGCGAAGCCCGTTGACTATAGTGAAAACTTAGTATAAAGGTATAAACTAAATTTAAATTATACACAAAAATTGATAAACTATATAGGATCTCTAAAATCTAAAATGGTAGTTGTAAAATCTCTAAGATCCTCTCAAATATATACATGTACATGTAACTTATTCAGCTGTCAATAATTTCCTTGATGATTAATTGACCGGAAAAGATTAAAGGAAGGAAATTAAAAAATGGAGAGCGATACTCATTGTTCATGCTGCAACTTTAATTGTCTGAGAGATGTTTAGCGTTCCTGAGATTACAGCCTTCTGCATGTTATGAAGAACTACCTTGCTCCTGCTTCCGACCAACTCCTTCAGCTCGACTTCTAAGTCTCAGGACCGTCCCCCTAATCAACCATTATGATATTATATTGCTTCACTTTGTATCCCTGGCACTCCTGCTTTAGTTCCCAGTGAAGCGGTCCGTATTTCGTGGTTTTCTCCTCTTTCTTTTTCTCCCGATTTGTAACCCTGATTTGTAACCCATGGGCAACTCATCTTCAGAGTGATGACTTGCTCTGACACGTGGTTGATAATGCATGCATCCACTGTTCATGTACCGCTTTCCATGTCTTCTGTACCAAACCCCTTCTCAGCTTTGCCTTCAGTTTCTCTGCTGTTATCACCTCTTCACTATCATGTTTTATGCAAGTTGGGTTTGGGTATTCAAGCTGAAACTGGAGACCCATCTCCTCTGCATACCTTGCTGCCTCTTTTACTAAAGAGCTACATGTATGGCCTAACTCTTCCGCTCTCTCTTCAAACTTGCAGACCGTCGCCATCGCTGGATCACCATTTCTATTTAACTTCACTGCCGCCTTTATCTTCGTTGCCTCCCTTCCCTCTTGGCATGCATAGAATGGCAGTTGAACCACTGGGATGTTTACCACCATTCTCAACAACTATCTTGCGAGCTTCTCTGTCTACATGTAGCTTTTTAAGCTCTGTCACTGGTAATTGTTGTGTCCACATTAGGTAACCTAACACTGGTAGTACAAATTGGTTCAAGGCTGTTACCTGGTTATGATCAGACAAGGGACTTGACCAGATGATAGACATTCTGCGGAGAAACTCCTTAGCTACTCACTCCAAAGACATCCTTTCCTCTTGTCTCACTGACTCTAAGACACCCAAGAACTTGTACTGATTGCCCTCTTCGAGGTCAGAAATACAAATGCTCTCATCTACCCTTAGCCCCAAGGCATCATCGGTATGGGTGTGTACTCCCCTCTGTACATGAGTGACCACACACTTTTTGGGGTTCCACTGTAGTCAGACATCCTCTATCGCACTCTTAGTTGATTCCATAACACGGTTTAGTTTACTCTCCGAAGACGCAAAGATCTTTAGGTTGTTGATATATGGGAGGTCTCTTACCTTTACGCTGATGGGTGTAGATAGTTTATAGCCCTTACTGACACTGACCGTCCATGTGACGGGGTTCAAACAAACCGTGAAGGGCCTGGGACAGAGCACATCACCCTGGGGTAGGCCTTTGAAAAACCTGATTGGCTCAGATGTCTCACGTCCTTGCTTTGTAGTCACCACCACCCTTGTGTTCCAGCTCTTGCTTAACTTCTCTACCGTCCTTGACAACCAGACAGGGAATCTATGCAGGACCATCTTCTCCTCCAACCAACCATGATCTACGAAGTCGTACGCCTTCTTGACATCGATCCACACCATGCTCAGGTTACACTTTCCCCGATGACAATCCAGGGTCACAGTTCTGTCAATCAGTAAATTGTCTATAGTTCTGCTACATCCTGCATTTCCAGATGTTCATTCGTAGTTCCTAACAGGCATGACATAAACCACCTAAATAGGATATTTAAACATGTGATTGGCCTCTGGTTGTCACTGGTAAATTCTCCGGGTTTCTGGAGTAGGATGGTTTTGCCTTCGGAGAACCAGGCTGGATACTCTATGTTGGTATTCGCGATGGTCTGAAATGACATAGCCATCCTCTCATGAAACACTAAACCTTTCTTTGTTAGCTTTCTGTTGATTCCTTTTGCCTCTTCCATTGTTTGCCCGCCTCAGACTTCTTGGGCCCTGCTTTTTCCATCCCTTTTGCAGGAGAAACACAGTTACCACTGAATAACACACACTGTTTGCAACCCATTGGTAGCTTAATGGGTTTTCAGTTGGAGAAATATAGCGCTGCTTCATTAGCTCAACTATCACCTTGTTATTTATTATCATCATCATCATCATCATCATCATCATCATTATTATTATTATTATTATTATTATTATTAATTTACACTATAATCTCATAAGTGAGTTAAAATGCAGGTACCTGGAGACTGTATCAAACCCTGGGATGTAAGCAGTCATTATTTCAACAAAGTCATCAATATCAAATTCTTGATCTTCTCCAAGTTGTTCCAGGACATTTACAATATAACCAAGAATGATATCATCTACAGAGCTAGAGGGAAGAAATTACGATGAGAACCAGAGGCCTTGATGATATTTTAGATAAAAATAACTTCTACATCTACATCTTCATTTATTAATTGACAATGCTTTCGCATCAAGTCAATATAAATAATAATAATAATAATAATAATAATAATAATAATAATAATAATAATAATAATAATAATAAAAACTTGCAAAATTATGTACAGTAATATATTAGAATTTCAAATGATAAAATTATTTCTTGATAAATAAGAAAAATACAAAATAACAACAATACCAATAATAAAATGAAATAAATTACAGCGGTCAACTGTACCGGATAGTTAACAATTACAATTACCATACCTTAAGGATTCTACAGATATGTTCTTGCTTAAAAACTGTCCTAATTCGACTTTGACAGCAGCCTCCATCGTAAGTTTAATATCATGTGATCCCAATAGTGAATACAGTCTGACGAACAGTCCTGCGAACAGTGAACTGGAAAACAAAGCTTATAGCCTGTAGACTATATAAAAAAGCTCACAACTATTCTGGTAGCTCGTAAATTTGGCTGTTTTTGCAATCACTCTCAATTCTAGATCGTACACTTTGAAAGCGGGAATGAATCAGAGCTAAAAACAATCAATTTTTCTATGCATAAAATATAAACTGTCGCTTGGTTGGGAATGTATGGTATATTGTAGTGTCCATCAGAAACCTATGAAGACACCAAAGGTCCATTACACAACGAAGAATGGGTCTCAGGTAAACCCGCTGATCACAAAGTGAGGTGGAGGCGGTGGAACATGGCTTCGGCCTATCCATGCCGAGACGGGACAAGCGGCTAAATACAGGAAAATGTTCTCCGGTTAGCCTAAATATCACTTTGGTGAGACGGGACTGAGATGGCAGGGTTGCTAGCGTGTAAACTCGACATTCCATGTTGAAGAAAAGTGGAAGGATGCGAAACAGAAAGAGGTAAGGTTATCTCCTTAAACACGGAGCGATCCTATATAACGAGGCTGAGGTGTTCAATGTGACATTCGTCCATTCAATTTTCGTTTAAAATCAAAAATTTGATGTCAATTTTTGATTTTCATGACTTTTTGTCAAAAAAAATAAGAAAGTGCCAAATCGAAAATATTTGACTTTTTTCCTTTTGGTAGAACACCGAAACAGAACCTATATTTTTACTTATATCCTGTCAACATTGAAGAGAAAAATAAAACTGAGCGGCAAGTTTTTGCAGTCTGTGGCGTCGCTTAGTTTCTCTGTGAGAAATAATGACTTCAAGTGTTTGGTTTAAGAGAAAATAATGTTAAACAGAAAAGGAGTGCTTTTTTTGACAATAAATTCAGCTCAATTCAGTACAATTTGAATTATGGACTGAATTACAATGTATGTCTAATAAGACACAAGGCACAAGGTTTTCTAACAAGGTTTTCTAACCAATCACAGAGTGTAGTACTGCGAAGCCACAGTAAAACATGAATATTACTTTCAACACTCGCTTGAAAACCAATCTAATATATATTATTCCTGCCAGAATCATAATGACAATGCAGTTATACAGTACATGTAGGTACTTTATATATAGGTGATCAAGGCTTTAAAAATATATAGTACCTCTTAAAGATGTTTCCAAGTCAATGAACACTTTTTTTATATCAGTTACCACTGTCAGAGTAATTTTCCTAACCTCTGAAATGGCTTCAGGAGGAGGGATTTCTCTCTGTTCATCACTGCTTTCATTTCTATAGCCCAAACCACTTTGGTACTGTGCTCCCAGTGTTTTCTAGCTGCCTGTTCTTTGTTATGCGCTTTTCTTTCCTTTCCCTTCTTTTAGTCTTGTATTCTGTGGTCTTTGTTTTCAAACTGAGCTTATGATTCTTTCTATCTGTTTGTTTATATACATGTACCTCTAGGCCTGATTTTAACATTAATTGGTGTTACCGGTAGGTATTGAACACAGTTAAACAACATCCAAGAAATTTCTTCAGGCACTGTGGCTACATTGACTAATAAACTACTTACTGACTGATTTAAAATACAATGATTTGGAACTTAGGTGTTTGATAATTTCACCTGTATAGCTACGTGAGCTGTGTTTATTCCCGTTGGATTTAGAACTACGTGCCTCTAGTTGTGTTTTTAGCCGCGTTAGACTTAAAAAATTTATTCCGTGATTGAGCTTAGTAATTGAAAGTCATTTGTGCACAATTAGTTTACAAGTATTGGGAGTCTCAAGACTTAAAGCAACAACTGCAAAGCTAAATTTAATTCAACCAATACCAGTAAAACAACAACGTTTACTGCAAAAGTTGAATTACTGCGGGAGAGATAAAAATAAATTACAAATGTTGTCCACGTAAACAAACCTGAATGTTTGCAAAAGCAATTAATTAACTATGTTTTCATTGGTTGAAGAATCACCCTATTTTAGTGAGCCAATTACATGTAGAAACTGCACGACTCTTATCTTTTCATCTTTTTGCACAGGAAACTCCAAGACATCTTGTCACGTACTCTCAAAGATCCTCAACCTCGCTGAAATAGCAAAAGCGCCCTCTTCAATGTCGAATTTTATATATTACAGTTTCAAGAAACAGGGAGACCGTAGACATTGAAGGTTTTTAATGTAGGGAACATAACCTGCAGCTGTATAACGTCTTGTCAGCCAGATTCATAACCGATATACACTTAGTAAAACATAGTATACCAACAATATCAATACACTTTGTTCTAACTTGACACTAATGCTACAAGAGCAGATAAGAACTCAACGTGTGCTTCTGTTGTTCTAATGTATATAAACCAGACAACTTGCAACGTGACAAAAGTGTTCATTATAATAACTTCTAGTCGTCACAACTCACAGCTGCAGTGACTAATGTGTCAAAATTAACTCCATGATTCACCTGCGTTTAAACCACTGACACTTGATTTAGTTGTCGATTTAATTGTACTTGAACTCTCCGAACCTACTCTTTAGCCTTCCAAAGGGTATATTTTTGTACAAATTTGTATTTTGCACAAAGTTGTAAAGTTGTTCTCAGAATTAGCCAACTGAAATCCCTGTTGAACTCCGCTTGTTTGCGGATAAGGTTGTAGGGGTTGATAAAAGAATGGCATTGGATTAGGGTATCCTTGTGGTTGACCGGGAAAATTATATAATGGATTAAAGTAGGGGAATGGGCCGCCTGAATGTTGCATAGTGTGCCATGCATATTCTTCCAAACTTGAATTGCTAGAATCGCTTGAATACTCCTGTCGTCACTTTGTTTTCTTTGCCTTTTTGTGACTGCTATGTTTAAACTTTTTCTTTCTGTTCTTACGGCTATGACTCTGGGAAAAACTTGGAGGAACTTTGTCACTATTTTCAACCTTAACTTCACTCTTTATTGGAGACACATCACTGTTATCAAACTCTAACTTTGTTTGAATTGTTGATTTTGTTGCGTGGGTTTCATCCCCGTTCAAACTAACACCCAAATTCTTCTTACTTTTCGAAATCAAAATACTCAATTGTTCCGCATCGTTTGCTGTAACACAAGGTATTTTTCCATCTAGGAAAGTTCTCAGAATGCGCATATCGCGCATCAACTTCGCTTTGTTGGTTTTATGCGCCAGATTTGCAGCGTACATTCTCAGTAGTAGATAAATATTTTTCCAGTCTATGATACAGTACCGCTCAAAGGTAAGTTACCACCGTCTCGCGAGACGCGTCTCGTTTCTCGCGAGACTCGTCTCGAGAGAAACGAGACGTGTCTCGTTTCTCGCGAGTGCACTGGAAGTACTAATACGCGAAAGGATTGACCATCAAACCTTGACTTGTTTTTTATTCACACTTGTAAACATGCAAAACGACACTTTAATCCTCGACCAACGTTTTATTTAAACTTGTGAACAAGCGACACCACGCTTTGATCACGAAACCTTGACTCGGACTTACGACTAACATTTTATTCAGACTTGTGAACATTCGACACCACGCTTTGATCATGAAATCTCGACTCGGACTAACATTTAATTTTTATTTAAACTTGTGAACAATAAGCGACACGACGCTTTGATCATGAAACCTTGACTAACATTTTATTCAAACTTGTAAACATGAGACGTACACCACGCTTTGATCATGAAACCTCGACTAACATTTTATTCAAACTTGTGAACATGCGAAACCACGCTTACGGCTTTGATCGTGAAACCTCGACTAACATTTTATTCAAAGTTGTAAACATCAGACACCACGCTTTGATCATGAAACCTCGACTAGCATTTTATTCAAACTTGTAAACATGCGAAACCATGCTTTGATCATGAAACCTCGACTAACATTTTATTCAAAGTTGTAAACATGAGACACCATGCTTTGATCATGAAATCTCGACTAACATTTTATTCAAACTTGTAAACATGCGCAACCACGCTTTGACCATGAAACCTCAACTAACATTTTATTCAAATTTGATTAAAATTCCTGTTTTCAAAGATATGGTGTTTTGGAGTTTGAATGAACGATTTATGCCAAATAGAACGGGAGATATTTTTCGTGTTTGCCGTGACGCTTCACACAACAATAAAGTTTTTTACGCTACCGACTCGTCGTCTTGTGCCGCTAGACAAAACTTTCCCTCGCAGAAAAATCTGAAATTAATGCAAACGGCGCATCTCAGAAACTTTGATTAAAACTCCTGTCTTTAAAGGTATAGTATTTTGGCGTTTGAATGAACGATTTATGCCAAATAGAACGGGAGATATTTTTCGTGTTTGCCGTGACGCTTCGGACAACAATAAAGTTCATTACGCTACCGACTGGTTGTCTTGTGCCGCTAGACAAAACTTTCCCTGTCAGGAAAATCTGAAATTAATAGAAACGGCGCATCTCGGAAACTTTGATTAAAACTTCTGTCTTCAAAGATATAGTATTTTGGCGTTTGAATGAACGATTTATGCCAAATAGAACAGGAGATATTTTTCGTGTTTGCCGTGACACTTCGGACAACAATAAAGTTCATTACGCTACCGACTCGTCGTCTTGTGCCGCTAGACAAAACTTTCCCTCGCAGAAAAATCTGAAATTAATGGAAATGGCGCATCTCAGAAACTTTGATTAAAACCCCTGTCTTCAAAGATATAGTATTTTGGCGTTTGAATGAACGATTTATGCCAAATAGAACCGGAGATATTTTTAGCGTTTTTACATTCACGCGTGGGAAAGTTCATTACGTTACCGACTCGTCGTCTCCTACGCTAGACGGAACTTTCCCTGGCAGAAAAAAATTGAAACTACAGTGTATTGCAAACGGCATGGCGAATCGCTCTGACGAAGGGCTAACACTCGAAACGTCAGCTTCCGAATCTCTTTACGGTGGACAATTCACATTATCAACCCAGTTGATAAAACCAAATTATCTTGTAATACTCCCACCGACGCAGCACCACAGTTTCTTTAGAAACTTGCCCCCTGTATTCATTCATTGTCTGAAACAGTTTTGTCAATTCGGTTGTTATGATTCTCTCCATCTCTAAGGAGCAGTTTCCAGTTAGGGGGAATGGCGGAAAAAAAACGCCTTGTAGGAGTAAATAATCTGACAAGGAGAGATTTTACTCTCTAAAAGCATCCCATTTTTTTAACTTTGAATCGTTTGCCGAGAGAATATCTCCAAGTTTCACGAAACCTGCTTCTTTTATTCTCTTATTGTATATTGATTTCTTGTTAATCAAGAGGTTCTGGTTGTTCCAGATAATCATGTTTAAAACGTCCTGTTTTGTAGCTATCATATGCGTGGGATTTTTAACAAAACTAAACTCGCTACTAGTTGAGAAATCCTCCATCAATTTAATTTGCGATTTGATCTCTTTCAATGTAGTTTTCTTTTTCTTTAACCCAACTTTTAAGCTGTTGAGTTTGCTGAAATACTCAGGATGCTTTTCTTTCAGTCCACAGTAAGTGTATTCAGTACATTTCTTCAGTTCACATGGTTTAGTTATGTTATTTCTGTGGCTGCAATGATGGCAATGACCACAGACAACTTTCGAGTTTCCAAGGTTAGGTGGTTCTCTGATTTCTATGGACATAGCTTCTATGTTCATTTCCAGTTCTTGGACTTCTTGTCTTTGTCCCAACAGCTGTTGTCTAAGTTTCTCCTCTTGAGTTTTCAAGGCTGGTAAAACCTGAGAGTTACGTGAAAACAAATACAGTAAGTTTAGCGAGCTTGGCTGAGTCGATTGCTTTCGCCGTTCACGCGCAGCCAAGGATTCGCGATGAAAAGAGAACATATGAAGACAATGCTGACGACATGAAAAATCATAAACTAAATTTAGCCTGGCTTGAACCAAGGGGTACAACTTTCTCCACATTCTCTACAAAAACAGCTGTCAGGTCTTCTCTCAGCCTATCACCTTGCAAATCTTTACCATGAGGGAGTGAACTATGCTGGTACTGTATGTGGAAGGATTCTTCAGGAAGTCACACCAAGAAATACTGCAACCATCATGGTATCCAAATGCATGTGGAACAATAGCCTTGAGTTTTTTTCCATCCCTTGGATATCACCTTTGTTCTGTTTCAGAGCATAGCTGAAACAAGGTAGCAGGTACTCAATGACTTCGTAGTCAGAATCCCTTTGTATTTTGATTGTAGGCTGTAAAGACTGTTTCCAAATGATCATTTGGCATGTACAATGTATGAAATCTGACCATTTTTCCACATTGCTACTTGGGCACCATGTTTTTCTATGCTTGTTGCCAACTCAGCAGCAAGATCTGGTTCCATGGCTTTTGACGACCCTGCCCAGTTGAGGCGACAATCATGCACTCTCAGTTTACTGTTCATTTTTGATGCTGCTTCACAGGTTGGACAGCGTTTGGTTCTCATACCATATGCAACAACTTTTCCTGAACAAAGCCCAATCATGGAGCCAACACCTGTAGTAATAATAATTTAATAATAATAATTCATTTTTGAATAAAAACCAGCAATAAAAAACGATGATTCGATCTCCCTGAGATCATTTTCAAGTTATTGAAAAAGCGAATGAAATATACATATATAAGTACAAATTAAGGCATAAGAATGTCAATGATAAAATATGTAAATACAAGCGCTAAAATGTGAGTGTTAAAAATTAATAATAAAATGCTATATAAATAACTTTGCACGGATTGAATCTGACTGTTTGTTCAAAGTTGTTTTAAGCTCCTTTATAAAGAGCATTTCGTAGATCAGGCAGTCAAATTTACTTTGGCACTTTGTCAAGATCTTAAAATCACTATATATGTCACTTGGAACTGTTCCATGTTGCTCTTTAGCGTGACTCCCGATTGAAGACGATCCTTTGTGTTCCCGAAGTCGATCTTCGATAGTGCACATAAATGTGGCGAGCCCATAGCAACAGGACCAAGACAAATTACCCGAGTTCCACAAATGCTATGTGGATGACACATTGAGCATACTGCCCAACGTCGAAACAGCTGAATCACTCCTTTCCTCTCTAAATGAGAGCCATCCATCTGTCAGCTTCACCATGGAACTTGGCGAACACGGTAAACTTCCCTTCCTGGGAACGGAGATCAGGAAATGCAATGGTTGCCTGGAGACAAGGCTGTACAGAAAACCAACTGACACCGGATTATTACTACATTGTACATTACAAGAGCCACGTCGATGTTGGATACAAGAAGTCATTGCTAAAAACAATGCTGGATCGTGCCTTTAAAGACTAGTGTCATCTACATGGCAATGTGATCGTCTCACACATATGTTCTTCCGACTTCAGTACCCAGCCCAGCTGCTACAATCGACCATTAGTAATTTTGTCACCAAAAAAGTTTCTGGCGAGCCAATTTCCACACGAGCATGTAGCGTAAATGAAGCGCCTGTCAGAATAGTTTTACCAGTCAAAGATCAGAGATGGGCCAACTCAGCAGGAAGGCAACTTGGGGAACTGGGCCGCAAAATTGGAATTGATATTCGCCCCGTGTATACGAGCCATAAGATCGGACATGAGATCAAACCGAAAGAAAAGAAGCTGCCTATCATTAACCAACAACGCGTTGTTTACCATTACAAGTGTGGTTTGTGCGATGCAAACTATGTTGGGTATCTGTGCTGACACCTCTATCAGTGTGTTGAGGAACACAAAGGATCGTCTTCAATCGGGAATCACATTAAAGATTAAAAATTACACTGCAGACCATTTTCTGGTACGTGACATGAACGTCCGCGATTGTTACACTATATATTCACAGAAGCATACAAAGTTACTGTCAAGCTATTGTGGCCCTTTCCACGCTTTTGTCACCCCATGTCATACACTGTATGATGTTCCAATTGCAACCATAACTTTGAAAGCATGTTTCCTCCAAAACTCTTTCTCTGCTGCTAAATTGCTGAGTACATAAAGGATCTTGTAATAACTCAAGGAAAACACACTCCGAGGTGAGCTTATTGCTAAAAGAAAGATTTCCCGACAAGATAGGTCTTAGTTCAAGGTCAGTTGGGAGGTTTTGTTTTGAGAATGGGATACATTTACACAACCGCCTGTCAAATGACGAGCTTGAGCAGTGTAAAAGCGACTTCGTTGCTTGGGTGAGTGTAAGTTTATCGGACTTAAGTGCTTGTTGTTCACTATTTTCTTCTTTGTTCTACCTTCATTTCCTTGTTTGTATAGCCGTCTATATGAGCACCCTTCTATGCATGTTCAGAGTTCAAGATTGAATACCCCAGTGGCGGATCCAGACCTCTTGAAGAATATAGGGGCCCAAAAATTTCACTTCCCCTTCGGCTGCAAGTATTTTGCCATAAGGGAGGTGGGGGAGGGGGGATGGTTCTCTAGGCCCCTTCCTACTGATGGTGCCCTTGCTAGATAAAAATGATTAGCCACCACCCCAATCGTGAACTCAGTTTAAAAACGACTTTTTTTAAGAGTGGCGACAATCGTTCTGCAAGGAGCTTGGATATACAAATTAATAAACTCCCACGCGCTATTGAACCCCTTCCTTTCACTTAAAGTGTAGCAAGTCTCTCTCCCTTTGCAACTCAGAATCAATAACCCACCTTATATTAAGGACTTAAGAGCATGTTATAGAGCATGGTTTAGACTTTACAATGTGCCAAATTATTGCCTTCGGTTGGACCAACATGGGGTAGAAAATGGTGAAGGGATATCTGAACAGCTGTGGTATCACTGCTGGTGAAAAGCGCATTGGAAGGGCACTATCATTGGTGTCCCCTGTGTACCAAGCCCAGACGAATTGCAACACTGCCAGGCAAATTAGTCCTTCTCCTTACCATGCTGATTATTTTGGTCACAAATTGCACTTAGACCAAAATGAGAAATTGAGAATGTACATGTATGGATAAACACTGACACCTGTGACAGCTTTAGTGGAAAGATCGTACATTGTAGCTTTTGCCACAATGCCAGTGAAGAACAATGTCCTGATATATAAGAACATTTACAGGTATGTACAGTGTAAACTGTTTTAGGGAGAAACACACAGTTTTGAGTTTACAAGACATGTTTCGGATGACCAACATCCATCGTCAGTTGCGAATACAAGTGAACCGCTAGTCGGTGTGATATAAAGATAGCTAATAGAATGTATGAATACTAATTAAATAACAACGTGAAAGTGAGGTGCTAGAAAATACAATAAAGGGAAAAACAATGGGTATATTAACACGGAAAATTAAAATGACATGACATGATTAACTTGCTTGTGTAATGAGGGTTGTTCCCAACCTATGTGTAGGGCCTCCTTAATTTTCAGTTGAAAAGACATGGAGGCAGTGTCAAGGATTGAAAAGCAATTATCAGGGCATAATGCTCTGCATGTTTCTGACCCGTAAATGTGCTGAAAGATGTTTGAATTCTTATCAGATGTTAAATTATCATGTTATCATGATCCCGTGTTGTTTATAAATTTTCTTGCGCAGGCTGTAGCGCCTGTTATGTCGGTGAGATAAACCGACATACTGCTACACGTGTTCGTGAACACAAACCAGCAGATGCCCACAAGTTCATTGTAAGCATTACCACAGCATCCTTTGCTAATAGCAGAAATGGTTCTAAACCAAAAAGGTCTTGATGATGGATTCTTTTAGCTGTGTCAGTCAAGTGTCTGGCTTGAATTGTTGCAACTGGATGACAAAGCTTTCTTCAGCTTAGTATAGTTATACTCTGCAACTTGTTTGTTGCAATAGCACAGTCTTGTGACATCCTTGAATTGGATGAGGTTGGTTGCACAAATTGGTTGTCTTGTTAAAAGAAGTTGCCAATCATCTTTATTTGAACAACCATAGTGAAGACAGCTTAAAAGATCTTGAAATTTTGACTGTTTGCCATCTGAACCTTGTACCCTCTGATTAACAGTCAACACTACAACCTTGTTAAACATGTGATATACAAAATAGCCCACTGAGTTTGATGGATGAGAATGATACAGTGGCTTGTCACCAACTTAAGCAGGGTCACCAATTAAAATAATTGATTTCCCACCAAACAACTGTTTATTTTGCCCTGTTGCTTGTCTACAACGTCTGTCAATCCATCCAAGTGTAACTTGACCCAGCGTAGAATATTCATCTATAAAAATGTATTCTAATGTGGTAAGTGTCTTTTGCAAATTAACAATAAACTCCCACTGAAAAATATACAATATATTCTCTCTAGTACACCACACATAGTTCATATCCTGTCCATTTTCCAAGGAGCTCTTGAAGTGTCCAGATTGTACATTAAAAGGTACTGTATATGCATCAAGTCCCTGTGGCCTTATCTTCTCATCCTGAGAACCATCAGTCGTAATCAGACAGCCAGTTTTCTCGAAGAGTTTTCCTGATAAAATCGGGCTTGGAGACCAGTTCTTTCCATGCATGCCCTGTCCAATGTGTCATTAAGATCCTTCTGTTTTTCGCTGAGATCTTGTCGTGCCACATTTCCAGGTTTTCCTCTTTCTCTAACCACATCTGCATTGCCTCTCCAATCTTTTGCTTCATCATTCTCCCAAATCCCGCATCAACTGGCTGAACTTTATCTGTGTGATTATCAGGTATGAGGTCAGCATCCATCCATGCATTAGACTGAAAGTAAACGTGCACATCTGCATCATACATGTATTTCTCTTGTTCAGCACTTGATACATTTCCTTTTCCCCTGAAAATTATGGCAGGTTTGACTGTTTGCTCTCCCTCTCCCTTAATGCATAGCTGGAGGGCCGCTTGCCTCTTGTCTAGGCCCGATCTTGGTTGGGAGATCCAGACTTGCTTGTTTCCCTGTGTCTGATCCTGTTCCACAACAAATGGCAATGGGACCTGGTCAACATTTAGTCTATTCTTTGGGAGCCGCTAACCATATGTTTGGGCATGTCCCAAGGGAGCTCTCCAAGATTTTAAGTAGATTTTTGGCTGACTATGGGGGTATTGAAGCTGAATGCATTGGTGTCCGGTATAACAGAGGAGAAGGGAACAACTTGAGATTCCAGTGGACTATAGACTGACAGGAAATTCAAACTACTTGGAGAAACTGGTAACAAGTCTAAAGAAAAGGGAACCAACTTGTCATCTTGATATTTCAAATATCAGAAAATACCAGATCTAAACTTGCAACAAGAAATGGCTTTGTGTCTTCTGTACTGGTTTATATAAAAATGAGCTGCAAGATGATACAGGCATGGAACACTTAAACCAAGACCAAGATTACATACAAATGATACATTCTTTTAATTGTAGCAGAATTGTTTTATAACAACAGTTCACATTTAACATACATTGTGCATTTTTTGTTTCACTGTGCAATTTTTTGATCTCTAAAGACCTTTGTGGTAAAATATTATAAATAAAATAGTTTAACCCCACATATAAGAACCTGTTGGATTTTTTTGGCTAAACAGATTCTTATAATTATTTTGGGGTATTAAAGTAGCAAATTTCTGCCAGGAGATTCTTAATTTTCTAGGTTCTTACATGCGGGTTTTTACTGTATTAGTAATGACATACATGTATTATTATAATCTATAATGCTAATCATGCTGTTGTTGAACTATGTTTTTTATCTATATTTTCAATCAGGAAAGGGAGTTCCGAACAAACGCAAAATGGGACAATGCACAATAACACATACTTCCTACAAGTGAAGCAGCTATTGCTGCTTATGAAAGTGAAGGTGGTCATGTTACTCTTCCTGAGGTGTTTGGGGTTGACATCCTTACTGGAAACCAGAAACTCCAGAAACTGTGTGATCATAACTTCAAAGCCATTTAGACCAACTTAAATGGTTTCTTCCATAGTCTAGTAAATGGCAACCATCACCCTTTCCAAGGGTTACTTTTTTTCATTGACCAAACAACAGCATTAAATCCAAACTGACTGTTCTATCAGTGGTCATGATGATAAAAACTACCTTTCCTGTTGAATGTCAATGTTTATTTCTTTAAAAATCTACATGTAATCATAATTATGTCAAAGGTGGTAAAGACATATCATGACGTACCTTAGTATTTCTCAGTACTGTAGTAACAAGCATGGCATTTTCATATTATACTAACAACTGCTGGAATTTATTTGCACACTATCTTATATATTTAATTGTCCTTTTAAGCCATGTACAAGCAGTTTATCATTAGTAAAAGCTGACCTTTTAAAACTTTATCTATCCTTAATTATTACAACTTCAGTAGCATACAAATTTACTTCAAAGGGACATATGGATATAATGGGTATACACAGGCCTTCTGATAGGGTGCAACTAAAAAATGCAAATTATGCAAAATTTTCACGGGAGATTGTGCGATTAGAAAGGCCAGTTGTGCAATAAATTATGTAAATTGGGTGATTCTTTTCTAAGCAATTTAAAGCTTGTTTTATAAGGTTTCAGAAGATGGAAAACACTTTTGTGTTGCCCTAAAGACATTTTTGAACACAAAGGAACAGTAATTGTACATGTATCTTGACATTGGTTGGGATAAATTGAAACTGAGGTCTTCTGCACTATCAGTGCACCATGTTAAAAGTTGAAAGGTAACAGGTACGTGTAACATGCGGAGAAATCACTTGATCAAAATTGATACTCTTGCATGCTATAACTACCTTCTTACACTTTGGTTTTATGTGCAGTATTTTATTTCTGAACACAACAAACTGGCTTTTTAAATTTACTCTTCAAGGATCGTCAATATAACAACATTGAATTTTCAGTTCTCAAACACTTCATCCTGCTTCACTATTATATTAAAATATTACTCAATCCATTATTATGCAGGCAGAACATAAACTTATTTAACTACAGTGTACATTGTAATAAAGGGTTTTAAGAGCATCTTGTATTATTTTAAAACCCCAAAGTACATGTACATGTAGGATAATTTATACCATATGCCAGTCTGTCAAACTCACATCTCGTAGTACTATTATTATAACAAAAGTAGCTTGAACATAACAAAACAGACTTTCTCCCTGTAGACAGTAGTTGAGATAAGCACGAATGATACATACTGTACAAAATGTATCTGACAATCATTAACTTTTGCTTTTCTTAAGTCGGCAGGAAACCCATGCTCTGTAGTTATCTGATGCTTGACCTAAGTTTGGGAACAGTGACAGAGTTATATTATTTGCACACTTAAATTTACAGTAGATCAAAGTCCAATCTTACTGAGAACAACAATGAACTTATCTGTACTCGATTTTACAGTACAGTACTAATTTACAATACTCTGATTAAAAAAATGATCTGTACAATGAAAACCCTAAATATACATGACAGGTGACTGTGCCTGTCTTTCTACTGAGAAAAACTGAAAGGTAACTCACTCTTTCAAAGATAAAAAAAAAACTTAGAAATATTTAACTTTCCGGGGCAGTTGCACATAATCATTACAATGGTCCCTAATGTGGAACTGAATATAAAACAGCCTTCCTTACAGCTTATAATTGGTGAAGGGTGAAGTGCCAATTAAACCATTAACATCCATAGAAAACAGATGTGAGCCTAATTCAAGTGTGTTTAAGCATATCCCTGTGAAACTTTGATAATGACTGATACAGTTTTGTTTACACTCTCTAGCCTTAATGCTGGCCACAGTTTCATGCAGACTCCCGGGGCTTGTAGGTAAATACAACATACCTACTGTATACTGTACTGTAGGTACATGTACCTTTGCAGTCAGTCAATATTTTGTCAAAGGGTTATGCTCATTCTTACGAGACTGACCTACAATAACAACGGCCTGCTCTTAATAAATTAACCCAATATTCTGTCTCAGTAAGAGAAACAGGGTTATTCAAAAAGCAACCAGTTTGAAACAGTGAAAAGGTGCACTAAATTATAACACTTGCAGTATAAAAAAGGATAAAAAGATCCTATAACACACTGCAGAGCATGTGTCAACATTACTGTCATTTAAGTTCCTTTCTGGTTTTCTTCAACCACTGGTACACTTGCTGTACTTCATTATTTTAGTTGTGGGAAATTGAAAGGAACACTGCCAACAGTAACAACAGGGCCAAAAAATACACATCACTATGAACTGTGTCAATGTCATCTTGTCTTGGCCAGTTGAAAACCTCTCACCATTGGTCAAGGTTGAATGCAAAAACTTAGATTGCACACAAGAATTGCCATCAGGACTTCCAAGTGCATGGCCAAAGTACCAACTTTTATCATACTCAACAGCATAATACTGGTTTGTCTGGATAGAAGACACCGCAAAGTTGCTCAGCTCTTGCTCGTGCAGTTCTAAAATCATGTGACATCGGAAGGCAGGAACACTGCTGCTGGGAACTGCTGACTGAAGTACCAAGGATCTTGCAGAAAAGGAGAGAAATACACCACAGTCATAGTTGTTCTGCTGTTGTGGAACATCCTTGGGGGTGTTAGTTGCGAACTGCCACTGATTTGCATCTATGCGGTTGTCAACTTCTTCCAGTATTCTCCACATTTTAACAATAGCATTGCCAGCAGATGGCTGCCATGCTATCCAAGACAAGAATTTGCTTTTCCTTTGGGAGAACAACAAGAAGGAACTAATGTTTGCTCTGGCCAGGGTTACAAGGGAACAGAACAAT
>OZ026595.1:33210107-33222607 GCA_964020085.1 Micromussa lordhowensis
TACACCAATCCCAAGAAGACTCTGATCAATTGCATATAAAATTCCTTCTGCATTAGCAGATTCTAAGGCAACAATATTCACAAAATGACAAACTGACTGGCCTTTATGGGGCGCCGAACCAGTCAATATGCCATACATTTTCCTATGGTCTGTTTGACTTTTTAAATGCTCAGCTCAACTTTTTACAAGCTCAACTCTCAACTTTTTATATGGTCAATTAATCACTTTTTCATAGTCAATATGACTTTTTAAATGGTCAACTAATCACTTTTTAGTTTGGCCATATATTTATTTTATTTATGGTCAACTTGCACGTGTATTTTAATGACGACCATAATGCATTGCGCCCAAACTCTACCGTCTGTGGTTTTTGAGGAAGCAGCAAGACTGTTATGGCTTGAAGCCTTGCATGAAGATATTGACCAAGCTGCAGTTCTAAAATCATGTGACATCGGAAGGCAGGAACACTGCTGCTGGGAACTGCTGACTGAAGTACCAAGGATCTTGCAGAAAAGGAGAGAAATACACCACAGTCATAGTTGTTCTGCTGTTGTGGAACATCTTTGGGGGTGTTAGTTGCGAACTGCCACTGATTTGCATCTATGCGGTTGTCAACTTCTTCCAGTATTCTCCACATTTTAACAATAGCATTGCCAGCAGATGGCTGCCATGCTATCCAAGACAAGAATTTGCTTTTCCTTTGGGAGAACAACAAGAAGGAACTAATGTTTGCTCTGGCCAGGGTTACAAGGGAACAGAACAATGTCCTGTTCCATTAAAGGTGCTTTTCCTTTCAAGCACTCTTGCACCAAGCCCTTGCTGAACCCTTTCTCAAATGTCTCCCACTCCAAGAATTCAGCCTTTGTACCTTGTGACATTCCCGTGATTGTAATCAGTTGAAGGTAAGCTTCAATGACAAAGTTTATGAGGTAATTGTCCTGATCTTGTGTTTTTTGCCCGTACAAACTCTGCAGGTCATTGTCATCAATGACGCTGTTTCCTTTAAAGGTGACAGTTCCATTCAGCACGCAGCTCAGAAGTGGTTGTTTGTGATCCGGAAAATTACAGGCTACTTCATTGTAGAGGTGACTATTGCACCCATTTTGACTATTGCGATAGTATTGCGATAGTTGAAACACCATTGCAATAGTATTGTGATAGTGGTGATACTATTGCAATACTATTGCGATAGTGACATTTTAGTTGTGTGGCAGCTTGGCTGAAAATATCGTTGAAAGAACCTGTTTACTTGAATGAGCAGTTTGCTTAACCGTGGCAGCTTTCGCATCCGAAGATGTAGACTCTGATTGCTCCTTCAAAAATTTGCCGTGTCTCCTTCACAAGTGGTCAGTCAGGTTTGTTGTGTTACTGCTGTATTTTAGAATCGTTTTAACGGGACACAACTTGCATGCCACTCTTGTTTTATCAACAGGGCCGTCATTTTATTATTAAAAAACCAAAGTGATTCCATACGCTGGACTTCGCTTTCTTGTTTGGAACAATTTCAAAAGATTCTTCACAGGCCATGTTTAGCTTTTGAGAAAAAGCCATAGAGCAACTGGATCGGATGTAACAATGCTTCCTAGAGGGGGGACAACAAAATGTTTTGCCGCCATAAATTTTTCAATGCGGGCAAGAGCCTGGAGGCAAATTTAGAAGACAAACATAGCAGGCCATGTCGGGGAAGATTGTTTTAGCGTAAAATTGTCCCTTATACTTGGCATAATGAACAGCACAGACAGATGAGAAGAAAAGAGGAATTTCTTAATTCAAGGAACAAGCTTCAGGAGATCATTTAAAATCTATTGTAACTATCGATATTTTATGAAACTATTGCGATTGTTATTGATAGTTAAACTTGGCATTGATGTATTGCTATCGGAACACTTACAATCGCGATGCATCGATAGTTCAATGTATCATTACACCCTTACTTTATTGTTGGACCTCTGAACTGTAGTTTGATTGATCCATAATGCACACTGTTGGTTGTTTGTTGGGAGCTGGCACTTATCATCTTCATTATGCTAACAAGAAGCATTGAGATTTTTTTTCTTTTTGGATGCTGCTTCATTTCTTTTTTCATCTGCCACGTCAATTTTTCTTTTGCTTGCCTTAGTGACTGGCACTGGTCCAGGCTGTTGACCATTGTCGCTTACTTTTCCCAGCAAGGGAGGTTTCTTTTCAGGAATGGTTTCCGGTGTTTCTTTGATAACCCCAGGGTCTTTTGGATAGTTGTTTTGCTTTTCCCTTTCTTCCTCAATGGATAATTTGATGCGAAGATTCCAATTCAGGAAATGAAAAGCTCTGATTGTGCTTTCATCCAGGGATCCCCGTTTCTCGTCAAGGATCTTGTTGTAGGTTGAAAATGACCTCTCCACCTCGTACGACCCAATGGTTGTTGTTGAGTAACGTGATGCTAGTTTGTAAAGTGCAGGCAGAGTGCTTGCCTTTGCCTTCCAAAACGGCATCGAGTCAATGATACCATCGTTAGTTTGTTTGACAGCAAGTGGACCACGGTTGTTAACATACAGCTCCCAGTCTTCTTTTGGAACTTCATCAAAACCAATGATGCTGTCGACGGAATCAAAGTCACAGTCCATATCGAGGAGATTTCTTGGATCAAGAACTCGTACTTGGTCCAGAAACTTTGATGCTGGCTGTGCCCCATTGACAACATACTTGACCAGTTTGGAATGGGCAGCAGTAAAGGCTGAACTGAACAGTGAAATTAACTCTTTCCATTCAGTACCTGTAAAAGTGCGCTCCGCTGCAACGCACAAGGTGAGGTCTTTTTCTTCTAACTTGCTGTTTACATCAAGACAGTGCAGGAGACTCTCCATCTTTCCATGGGCCTGGGTAACATGAGGAACTTGTTCCTGAAAATAATTCAGGTGTGCCATGAGGGTGGGAGCTTTCATTTTGAGGAATGCCAGGTGAACCTCAAGCCTCTTCATAAAGCTTTTGCCTTGATAAATCTTTTGCAGTCGTTGAAGAGGATCACTAGGGGAAGCTCTGTAACGGTTAACCTCTTGGATGAAATCTGCATAGAGAAGGAAGTGATCTGCATGATAAAGCACAGAATCAAACCAGGCACTCCAGCTTTTAGTGGTTGGGTTTGGTGGCATGGTGGCACTCTCACCTGGATTTAGGGCCTCTTGAAGAAATTTCATAAAGTGGCTTTTTCTTCCGCTTGGCACGTAGAAAAGATACAATACAATACTTTATTGACAACTCCAAATAGGGGCTTTTCAGTGACAATGCAATTTAAGAGAGGTAACAATAGTAAGAAAAAAAAAAACTGAAATAAACTCTAAAAAACTATGTTATATATATAATAAAAATTAAATAAATATGTAGAATATAGACTAAAGAGGTGAAAAATCAACCTAATTAAGACAAAAACTATTTTAAAAGGTCTAACTTAAGATTGCATTTAAAACTACTTACACATTGACTTAATTTCAATATAGGGCTAATAACGTTCCAAATACTTGCAACACGATATTGAAAAGACCTCTGGCCGGTTGCTGATTTACAGAGTGGGATGTTTAATTTTTGTGAATTACGGGTCGCTTGCCCAAGATTGCAAAAGCATTTCACAAACTCAGTTATTTCTTTAAATGCCTTTTTAAAATCAGAGGTCACCAGGTTCACGATGTGGCTGTGGCATGTGATGTGAATGCAGAAGGGAAATAAACAGGACAATGCATCACAAAATGCCTTTTTCATGTAGCTCACGCTGTCTGAATTGAAAACATGGACGTTGTTAAACTCTATGCTGTAGTCATGCATGGTTTTCACTATTGCCTGTGACACTGTATTGTTGATTTCAGGTAAAAAGTGTGAATCAAGAAGCCATGCAACAGAATTTCCACCCGGGGGAAGTTCGTCAAAATCCAGGAAAACAGCCATAACATCAAGTACAAACCTCCCCTCACTGTCACTGAGTTTGTCTACAATCAACGCAACTTGCTTGTTTGCAACCAGCTCCTTCAGTGCAGCTCTTTCTGTCTGATAAACATCTAACAGGTAGCAGTCACGCAACTGTGAACATTTAGGGATCGCCCCACCATTGGCAACTTGTGTTTGCAGAAATTTTCGCATCAGTGGGCTGTCAGACTTGTGTTAAGAAATGTTTGCAGCAGCACAAACCCTTATCCATTCCTGGCAAATCTTCACTTTCTCAATTTGTGCAGATGTTTTGCAATTTAGAACCGTTTTTTAGCGTTTGCTGTTTGTTTCCTGGTTTGCTGGTTTCGCTTCTCTTTCTGCTTGTGTATTGCTGACGCGAGGTGCTTGTCCACCACAGACTTTTGGAGATGGTCTATAACAATATTGCACGATGAGCAAACATCAGTCCGTCGTCCAGGTGGAACGTACCTTCGGGATACTTTCTTGCTGGATCGTGAGCTGTCATATTAGGTGGAAGGTGGGAACTTGCCTTCTTGGTCGAAGAAACAGCGGGCGTTTTCATTACAAACTTATTCATGAGTACGGTTTTAAACAAAAGAAACTACATTTTGCCGAACGACTGACAACTTCGCTTATTTTTCACATCTGCACTTGCAATCATTTCAGTAAGATAAATAGATTTGCTAACCCGAACAAAGATCTCTTTGTTTGTGTTAAACCAATAGGCAACTCTTAAATGAAGAATGATACTCGTACCAGGCCCCAGACATGCAAAATAACGTCTTGAACTTTGAATGTTTACAAAATCGAAGATGACAGACGTTTTTTGGGCTTTTTTCAAGGTAAACGATCTTAAAAAAGGTGTGTTTATGTGGGACTTGGTTTTGTGAATAATGTGCGATTTTTTGTGAATTGTGTGATCGGATGCCATCTGAGCTCGATTGTGCGAAGTTGCACCATCGCGTTTAATATCAGAAGGCCTGTAAACAAAATAACTTGACACACTGCAAGTACAATAGTTCAAGCTTGAGTAACAGTTTCGGTAAAAATATAAACAGCTTGTTAACACAACAAAAGTGCATTTTGTGTCAGATTAACTTTTTCCTCACATCTACATGTACATTTATTAAGTTTATAGAATCTTTTAAGAGATCACATCAACTGTAAATAAAAGCTAAAATATAAAATAATATATGTACATATGCATAAATTAAATAAAAGTAAATATGTCAAAATAAGAAGATAAATAAATAATTCATAATGACAATTTACTTCACTTATTTCACATACTTTCCTAAATTTAACTCTACGTCAGATAATGACGTGCAATTTACTAAGTCAGTGGATCAAATACTTCAAAGTAATTCATTGAGAATTAAGATTACTCAAGATTACTGTCCTTTCCACATTTGAAGAAGCCACTCTCAGAATTATAGTTCAACTGGAACTTGGCTTGTAAGGTAGCTGTTATGGGCAATGGATCAGAGTCCTTGAGGTCCTCCAGTTTTG
Source organism: Micromussa lordhowensis (assembly GCA_964020085.1). Taxonomy (NCBI): domain Eukaryota; kingdom Metazoa; phylum Cnidaria; class Anthozoa; order Scleractinia; family Lobophylliidae; genus Micromussa; species Micromussa lordhowensis. Next base: position 33,215,532 of record OZ026595.1, read on the forward strand.
TTAGAGCTGTCTCCAACTTTATGCTAACTTCAGTAATGAGCAGATCAAACTGTAGACTTAATTCTCTCAGAATTTTGGTAACATCAAGGAGAAAGTACAAAAGGAGAGTAATAGTGACATAAAAAGATCTGGGATACATTGTCCATAAAAGAGTGCAGATAAGGGACAGTTATAATGGCATCTCCAACTCCAAGTTCTAAATTATGTACAACACAATGCAAGATGACAATGTTTTGATTGACTCTGTTGTTTAGTTGAGTTGCAACTCCCGTCTTCGAGCCAAGCGTAACTGAAGCACCATCAAAATTACATCCTACCAGTTTTTGTTGGAGAGTTGTCTTGGTTACACCAATCCCAAGAAGACTCTGATCAATTGCATGTAAAATTCCTTCTGCATTAGCAGATTCTAAGGCAACAATATTCACAAAATGACAAACTGACTGGCCTTTATGGGGCGCCGAACCAGTCAATATGCCATACATTTTCCTATGGTCTGTTTGACTTTTTAAATGCTCAGCTCAACTTTTTACAAGCTCAACTCTCAACTTTTTATATGGTCAATTAATCACTTTTTCATAGTCAATATGACTTTTTAAATGGTCAACTAATCACTTTTTAGTTTGGTCATATATTTATTTTATTTATGGTCAACTTGCAAGTGTATTTTAATGACGACCATAATGCATTGCGCCCAAACTCAACCGTCTGTGGCTTTTGAGGAAACAGCAAGACTGTTATGGCTTGAAGCCTTGCATGAAGATATTGACCAAGCTGCTGATCGATTGCAGAGACCATTTAGTTAGTAATCTCAGAATAAAATAACAATCTAACTGATGTTACTTCAATCTTGAACATGACTCTTGTTGATTGTCTCGTAAAAAGGTGGGGAATTAAGAGGTGAGGAGTGAAACATATAAAGGTTTAATAAACAACAGTCGCCATCTTACATCGAGCACATGGTCAAACTATGATCGCAAAGAGTCATGGTTGATAACATAAATGTAGGCATGCAATGCAGGCATAGTTGAAGTATTACCAACATATCGACAACGCTGATAAAGGTCAGGAACTTGAGTGATCAGCTAAAGCAATACAGAAATGAAAAGCCAGATTCTATTGGCCAAAGGGCATACAGTAGCCTAACTGAATCCAGAAAGGATGGACCTGGGTGCCCTTGTCATGTCATTGAGGAAGACCAAATACGTTTTTTTAAGAGAAACAAATGCATTTTCGATGGAAAATGCATTTCTGACTTACTTGGTCTAAGTGAGAGCACCCTTAGAAGGAGGAGATTGATGTATGGCTTGACTGACCTCGAAGAGTCAAGCTGGACTCGGATTACAGATTCTTATTTGAATAGAATTGTACAAAAAATCCAAAAACTAACTCCTAATATCGGACAAGCCCAACTGCTTGGTGCTCTTAGAAGTAGAGGCCTACACTGTAAATGTTCAACAATGGCGAGTGAAAAATTGTCTTTGCGCCTTTGATCTTGTTGGTACCATTTTACGGTGGTGTTCTGCTATTTACAGAAGAAAGTACAATGTTCCTACTCCAAATGCCCTTTGGCATATCGTTAGTAATCACAAACTTATAAGGTGGAGGCTTATTACTTGTGTGTGTCGATGGATATTCCCGAATTATAATGTATGCATACTGTTGCAACAACAGTAAAGCAGATACAGTCTTGAAACAATTTGTAGGAGGCATCAACAGTTATGGATTACCCTCTAGAGTGAGAAGCGACTATGGTATGGAGAATATCAAAGTGGCAGAATTTATGTTAGAGCAGAGAGGTTGTAATAAAGGTAGCATTATAACTGGTAGTTCTGTGCACAACTGTCGTGTGGAGAGGACCCACAGAGATATTTACTCAGGAGTACTTTGTTTCTTTACAAGAACATTTGCTCACTTGGAGGATAATGGATTTCTTGATCCTTTCAATCAGCTGCACTTACATTACACATTCATGCCCAGGATCAATAAGTGCTTGCAGGAATTTAAAAGGCAGTGGGAAAACCATCCCTATCTTCTGAAGAGAATCGTTCTCCTCTTCAGTTATATATGGCTGGGATGCTTGAAAATGAACACTCTGGATACGCTGCAGTTGCAAGTGTGTTTGATCCAGGCAGCATGCATGATTATGGATTTGATCCCTCAGGTCTATTCCCCATGGAAGAAGACTGTCGGGTACTACAAAGTGTAGTTCCAGATACAACTGTCCCCATTTCTGATCAGTAGATGGCATTCTTGGAAAATCAATGCAATCATTTGCAAGAAAATGACAAAAGTAGTGAAAATACATACTTAGAATGTTTACGAATTCTGTGTTCTTCCATTTAATGGATATAGAATTAGCGGAATGTCATTACAAAGTAGTATTTTGTGGAAGAAAGAAATCAATACTAGAGACTACAATCAGCAACAAAACTAAACAGCCTTTATTACTATTATTGTTAAAATTAAAACAGATTGTTTGAAACCCTAACAAAAGATATGTAACATTTTTACCTCGAACAAGTCATTTGAAACAAAATATTTAAATGTTGTTTCAGCCTTGCTAGCACTAAAATATTATGTTGACATTCATAAAAAAAAATGTTTTAATGATGTCTCCTGTACTTGTAAAGGCAAGACTATTGTAACACTGATTTAATTCAACAGTTGACTCAACATTAAACTAACAGTCTGAAAAACGTAAGGTAATCAAGATACAGACAGTAACTCTATCATCTGATAACTCTTCACACAATGTTCATTTCCTAACTATCAGAATTTAAAATGGCCATGAATTCCTCTCTAAGCTCACAAAAGCTTGCATATGTGCTAGGCACTTCCAAAGTGCAACTACACATGTGAGAATTTGGTCTTTGAAGACCTTCACTATCTGTGAATGATATTGTAGTGTCAGTGACAATGACATGAGATGCTGTAGTAAAGCTCAGAAAAGTTGTTAGCTTTGCTTCATCAAGCCCTCTAGTAAATCTCTGAGGTGAGGCATGGTCTCACTCTCAGCAGTTGTAGCTGGACCAGCTTTGAGCAGGGCAATTACTTTGACATTGATTGGCAAGAAGGAGGAACTGAAGAACTTAACATCTGGAAAATAAATTTTAAGGTGGGCAAGAATTGGCTGCCAACAATCACTCACATATTCATGCCGAGCTGGCAGTTTGCCAAATCGTGCCATTTTGGTAACAGTGAGTCCATAACAAATGGTGCTTTCAAAATGGCGGCCGTTTTGGTAAATCTTCACAAAGCTGTGAATGATTACAAGAATTCTAGTGAAGACAAAGCTTTAGCAACAGATATTGAGGGTGAGCTTTTAGTGTTGTGTAGAGCAGTTATCAAGAAACACGTGTTGGAGAGTGAAAGGGCTTTCAAATTTCATTTAGCTCAGCCCGCAAGAATGTTGGCAGGGATTGTTGCTTTTTGGCACATGAGAATGCTGAGAAAAATGAAGCGAAAAGCGCATGCTTCCCGGCCATGGACTGTCAATTTCTCATGGAATTTACCATTGGAGGTGTTTCATTGTTTCAAGGTTGTTGCTTTAGCTCCTGTTGCTGGTGGTGTAGTTGCCAGGAACACATGTGCTGTTCATGAAATACACATCATGGATATGGGAAAGATGAAGAGTCTCTTTCTCTCACTGGCAAATAAATATCAAAAACGAACAATCCATGACAGTGATATCTTCCTTAAAAAAGAAAGAGATGGTTCTTTTAGCCAGGTGATTGTCACTGGTGACTATCCAGCTAAGTTTACATATTCAAAAACTCTCAAATTATGAAAATCAGCCTTATGAAAATCAGGACATTACAATAGACTGCGAGTTCCTCAGCACTCCCTAGCATAAAGAATAACAGTACCCCTTGCTGTGATCAGCAAAAAACAGTGGCAGAAATAATGAGCATTCCATAATTGTGTCAGCTAAATGGAAGAAACTGTTGGCTGTTTATTTAGGTATTCAATCCTTGTTATCAATCATTTGTTGAGTTTAATTAATTAATTCAAACCATGTAAATATAAACACTTAGTTGAAATTATTTTATTCAAGTTACTCTTAAAACCCATGTAAAATGCAGCACATGAATACACATTTGAAATTATTTTATTCAAATAACTCTTTGAAACCATGTAAAGTACAGCACATAAGTTTCATAATGTAAAATTTCAAGATGAATGAATCAGATAGAATATTGTCACTAAGAGTTAGGGGGGGGGGCTTTCGCCAAATATCCAACAGGGATATGTGCCACCAAGCACTTTGAATATAACCCCAAATATCTGAGCAAGTTAACAACAATATAGCTCCACTTAGCGACAACAAAACTGTTAACAGTGTAGCTACTCCAACCAAGGCCATCCTGACACAATTTTGTGAAAAAAAAAACCAACAAAAAACAAGTGCTCTTTTCAAACTCTATAAAGAATTTATCCGAACTATTTTTCCGAGATAATTGCACTCAATTTGACCATTTTTTTTTATTTTATGGTCAGGAAATTTGTAAAGACTTTTTGTCGGTGGCCTTGGTTAGGTGTTCGACTGTAAATATCCCAAACTGTTGTTGGGTTAGTCCTTGTACACTAAGAAGATTGCAAATATATTGGTCTAAAGCCCCTGTTTCAGCACTCCTTTATACACTCTTGTAAATGTCAGATTAACACAGTGAACATTTTTCAGCACTGCATTCCTTGTCTAAGCCACAGTAGCAAACATTTGGTTGCTCAGTCTTTTTAGGAACATACACATCTGTGCTCTTGTGGTAGTGAAAACTTGCAGGGTCATATTGCCTTAACCAAACAGTTGTAATGAAATCATGTCTAAAAACAAGGTCCGACCTTGTTGACAAGATTGCATGCTTTGCATACTGGCGGATGAGCACATGTTCAGCCTCTCTCCCTTGCATAGTATCAATGCCTAACCCTAAGCCAAGTTTCCCATACAGGAGGTCTGTGTGATAAGGGATGGCATGACCGATTGTCCAAACTGTCGGTGTGATGGAGTCTAACAGGAGAGAGCAGGCATTGAAATACCGCTTAACAGAGCCTTTGATTCCCAGCAAGACACCCTCAGTTATTGTTACACGACTAAACCGGCTGATAGCATCTCTTAGCTGAAGGCCAATGAATGCGAACATGCAAATTTGGAGCTGTTGTTGAGGACTCGTCCTCACGTGAAATTGCCTTTAGAATAGACATAAAATAGTGGCAGAACTTTTTTGTCTCTTTCCCTGTGAATCGATAGGAAAGCGATCCCTTCCATCCCTGGAAGCACCACTTTTTTACCATCTTATACAATCTACTAGCCCCAATTTCTTTCAAAGTGGTAAGATGGGGGGCCAAAGCACATCCGGGTACATCCCTAACTGGATAAGTACAATTGGGTGGGAGCTTGCTTTTGTCATTGGCATGGACAAGCATAAGCTCATGTAATTGCTGACTTGCATTATTTGAATTATACAGAGGCTCGGCAAAAATCCTGTCAACCAGGGGACCCAAAAGGGAAGTAGTTTCTTGCCGGGAATTTAGACTTCTTATATAATCCAACAACTTAGTTTTTAGCCTTTCTTCATACACCCATTATGGACTTGTTGCCATTGTTAACGTTGCCAAATGGAGAAAAGTAAAATGCTGAGTTTGCTAGTTCTCCACTAAATGTGGAGGCCCACTTCATGTCAGGGGGGATTAACTCAAAAGTAAACTTAGCTGAAGCTTCGCTAACTGGCAGGCAAAAAGTCTTCCCCTCTATGTCACCCACATCTGATACAAGCTTTCGTGCATAGCGCTGCATCGAGAAGTGAGGTTCACTACAATTTGCTCTCACAAGAATAAAGTTGTCAGTTTCACTCGCAATTTGCTGACCTACATTGAGGAATGATACAATTCAAGAAGTGGCTTCATCGTCTTTGCCAAAGCGGGCCCCCATCAGCACCTAGAGCTACAGAGGTGATACAGTTCAGATCCAAAATTTTGACACAGGAATGGACTAGTCTTATCTAAGCAAACATACATATCAGCAAGCTGCAACAGAAATGGTTGTAGCTCTCTATATGACCCTTCCACAACTTCATCTGCATCTAAAGTATAGCAAAGATCTTTGAAATCATTAACATTTCCAACATCAATGCTTTTGACAAGAGTTATCAATTTCTCATAGGGCAAGATCTTCGGCAAGCAGACACTTGATGTGAACTTTAAGCTTTCCAGTTTCTTGCCACTTTTGCGAGTATTCATGGAAGGATTAAGCCTAATACTTTTACAACTCAGCAACCCCTTGCTGTACAATACTCTTAGGCTTCTAATTTTATTGTCAAAGCTATTCTCAAAAGTTGGAATACTTTCTTTCACTACCTTAGGTAAAACGTTGTTCATTACTTTCTTAGATAAGGAAAAGTATTTTCCCAACTGAAACGGTGCGGCCTTCTTAACTAAAGTCAACCAGTATTGGACTTTTATTCTCCCTGGTACCACCATGGATTTCATTACAGCCATCGATGGTCTCCCTTGTACGTCTTGGCAAGTTCTTTTTGCAACAGGAACTGCATATTCTTCAGAACTGGCTTCTGATATGGAGGTTGGAAACCTTTGTCTTTTCAGAATTTTTTTTTCTTACGATGTCGGTCTCAATTACTCTTTTTTTTCACTAACTCTACATCATTCTGGATTCTTTCAACCTATGAAAAATTTGCCGGATAAAATTAATCCACAGTCCTAGATTTTCTACCCTAAGTTAAATAGAATAGCAAAATCCTGAAAAGAACTTGAGTCAGAAAATTCATTAATGTATGAGACTGTGCTGAAATTTAAACAATTTGCAACTTGAGAAAAACACAATGAATCTACAATCAGCAAACACAATATGCAAATACAATGTCTATCACAGGAACCCATCGTTTTAAAATTTTAAAATAGCCTCTAGAAATGTTGTACTCTCTTTCTTTGCTTCAGTACATCTTCCCAAGGGTTATGCCACATTGCACAATGAAAAAGCAAAATTCTGCACCTTCTAGTTACTGTATTCCTCTCAAAAACATCACTACGGAAAGATCCATTATAACTCTTCCAAAATGGCCTCC
>OZ026595.1:33225107-33237607 GCA_964020085.1 Micromussa lordhowensis
ACTCCTTCGCAGCATTTATCTTGCTTAATATTGTGATGCCGAGGTGGCCTCTCCTATAAGCCTTGTGGTTTCTTGAGGTCTCCTCGCCTAACAACTTGCTGTATATTATTATTATTATTTAATTATTAAGGCAAATAAATGATGATGATAGTGAGATATCCCACAATTCAAAGAGAACTGTTAAATAAATCTAAATAAGTTTGTAAAAATTGAAAATGGTGCCCAACACCATCTTGGATAATAATAATAATAATTCATTAATTTCTAGCACGCAGGTGTCAACCATACGGTTTTCAAATGCGCGTTACAAAGAGCAGAATAATTTGAATATGTGTATAATATAATTTAGGTATAATATGGGTAGAAAAGATGTAAAAATAGTAATGAATGTCACCTCTCGAAGACAAACTAATTAAATTAAAGTGTGAATAAAATTTATAAAAATATAGGTAATAACACAACTTTGAAATAATTATACATAGTAAGATAGCTTGTAATAACACAAGCTGCTGCTCGAAATGGCGGTATTTCTGAGCCCATCAGCCCGGCGTGATTGGGGTTTTTGCACTATCTCCTCGTGGGCAACTTCACTCATGGTTGCTGCTACGTTGCTGGGTATGACTTTCCGTTTACAATCAAATGCTGAAAAAAACATCACAAGCAATAGTGTTAGCCTAGCAGCCCTCTATAAGCTTCATTTCAGATTGAGAAACATATCGCTTGAAAGAATTTTGCAACATTTCGTAGGTAATACTCCCCTCCCCACAAAGACAAACAGCAAGGAAGGCTTTGCTTATCTTATGTGGAAAATACTGACTCTCTGTGTAACCCTTTACAAGTATCCTCCTACTGCTTCCCACTTATTCCTGTCAAGTCATGTCTGATATAGGGAACTCTTTCACTCTCCCCCAACATCTGTGACTCATAGAAATCTTTCCAAAACAATGAGAAAACTTCTCTCAAGACTCCAATACCTTGACCGACTCCTTCATGACCTAGCTGATTTATAATGATGGCACTTAAACTGAACTTAAATATGGATGGATCTGCGAAAATCTCAAGCATATCAGCCCTTGCATGCAACCTATGCACTCTTATAACTTCAGCTGGCACCTCATCATCACTTGATGGTGCAGTTTCACCATCATTTGATGGTCCAGTTGCTGAAAATACATCAATATTAACTGCAGCATTATAATTACTGTCAATGGACTGACTGCCTCACATTTCTGGGAAGTAGGGCATTGGATCTTCAAGAAGGAGTGCCTCTCCTGGGTCTCTGGATGCAGGTTCACTGTCTTGCTTCTGCAAAGTGTTTCAGAAGGGTTTTCTGTGATGTCATCACTGCACAGATGATAGGCTGGTGTCATCAGCCGTTCGTCCTCTTCAAGGAGCTCTAGACATCTGATGTACACACTCCCTTGTCCTGACAGTTTTATTACCGGTATCCTTTCACCATCCATTTGCACTCCCTTTGCTAGTTTGGGGTAACTAGGGTTCCATAGCTAGCCTATACAAAAAGCAACCACTCTTCACAGGGCTTGAAATAACTATTGGGCAGGCGCCGGACACATTGTCTGGTCAAACGTGATTTTGCTCGGACATAGGCATTTTTGGCCGGACAAATTTAATCCATCTAGTTGCAATAGAGGCTCCATTTTGCAAGTTACATGATCTGTATCATTTTCAGCAACAGCAACTCTAGTTACTCAAAACAAATCAAGTGTGCAAAAAATTAGAAGTTGTAGTTTTATTACTCTTTGTTCTGTTACATTGTAAGTCAGACACGTGGATTGCAAGACACGACCTCATCGTAAAGGTTTGGTTGAAACCTGACCAAATCACTAACAAAACTTAACCTTCAACTTTATAGTACAACATTTGCATTTTAGCAAATGCTGCTTTGTTTCTACAAATAATTTCAAACAGGCAAATAATCTTGTGAAATTGTTTGGTTCAATAAATAAAATCTCTCAATTAACACGCTAATAATAAACGCTATTAAACGGAATAGTAAATTAATATACAACTATGTAATATAATCCTGACTTGCAAGTTTACTCTACCGTTCAATTGAATGCAAATCTAGACTTAAGAGTGATTTGTTGAATGCGTAGAATCTATGTGTGTAAAATTGCATTCGAACACTGGAAATCGGACATATTCATTGTGTTTAAAGCCTTTGTGCCTAGTTCACGTTGCAAACAACAAAAGTTTAGTAACCAAGCTCGTGTGCAGGCCAGGGTGTGCTGGAAGTGACATACTGATTTGTTCTTTGTAATTTTTCAGCATCGTCGATTGTGACGACGGCCTTTGCCTAGGCTGTTTGTGGTGGATGCCAATCCAAACTGAATTTCAAACTAATTAAATGTAACTAAATACATCCCAACAACTGGAGATAACATAACTAGAAAATAAATACACGAACCAGCACAGCTTTCACATTATGTCATGATCACACCAGAAAATGTTAAGACTTTAACTTAACTAATCACTATCAGTAACTTGCAACAGGGGTTACATTCTCACTACTTAAGATCTTTAAGCTCCTTAATTAACTTGTTTTCTTCGTTGTCATCAGTGTCATAACTCTCTTCTGGCGAAGAATCATCTTGTTCAATCAACATTTTCGGCCTTTTTGCAGAATCTCTTGAATTGTACTGCTTCCTTGCTCTCTGGTTTGAGCGGCGGTTAGCACTGCTTGCCCACAATTGAATGGCTGGCGTGGGGTCGAACTGTTTGAGTGGGGGGGCCTTCCATTCGAATTCTAACGTGATTGTTAAGGGTATAACCACTGAGTGCTGCCCGGAAATCTGTCTTGATGCGATTCATCAGTGAAAACACCCTTCCAACTTTCGCATTTGATATGGGGATGGAGAGTAGGAGTTCCACCAAAAGCAGCTCCATGTTCCACTCCTCTTTCCTACTCGAGGTGAAGATTCGTTTTCAAACGCGCAGGTAGTGTGTTCTTCAAAGGTCCAGGTATCATACCGTGTAGGCCACCAGGTCATGCCACTGTTCCAGCAAACCTTTCAGAGAACCGTCTGAGCCTGCTTTTAGCAAGGGGTCTTGGAAATGGTTGAAAAGGTTGACCACACAATTGTCAGCGAACTCCAGATCTTCTTCATCGTTCTCCTTCCTTCTTTCCCACCCTTCGCAGTTTAAGATGGTAGCAGCCATTAACACAATCTTTTTTTCTCCAGCCTCCAACCTTGTCTGCGTGGCATCTTTGATTCTGTCCTGCAGTATGCCTTTTGATACTTCGGCAGAATCCTTGGTAGCATTGAAGTTTGGAAGGGTGACGTTTTGATAAAGGAAGTTTCGGTCATTTTCCTTGACTTTGTTCAGGAATTGCTGAACCATTGGGAGCTCATAGAACTTCTTACCTTCAAGATGATCTAGCTGTTTTTTTGCCGTGTCCAGGCGCTGAATGGTAGAGACTGGGTTGATGCCGTTTTCTTGAAAAGCTAGCGACAACATCTTCGGGTACCTGAAAGACCAAATAAAGACATATTTTGCCCTTAGTTGGTATTAGAATAGTTAATTGAATTTCATAACCTATAAAGAGACACTGGATGTTTTTCTTTACTGGGTATCCAAGCTCGCTGAGAGGGGACTTCATGCAGGCATTAAAAAAATAGCAAAAACAAACTACAATATTTTAAAGATTCTTGATGATAACATCTAGTAATATTAACAAAAAAAGAAAAGTATTTAATTATTTATTACCACAAGCCCGTTTTGACCCAATTCCTCCCTCTTCAAATTCAAAGGTCTGGCGATAAACATCATGAACCTCACAAAGCTGTCTGAAGTTTTTGGGAGAATTCTCGTAAAGATAGTACAATCGAAGCAAGATTTTGTCGATATCGTCGAAGGCTGTACTCTGCAGTGCATCTTTTAAGGGAAGCTCCAACCGATGTGCCACATCTCAGAAGAGTCGTTTGAAAAGAATTTGGTTGGTTTCGCCGCCGATGGAGCTGCTGTGAACCGCGGAGAGAAAGATGGCGTTGATTGGCATTCTCAAAGGTTGTGAACTGTGGGTGATATACGTTTGGTGCGTGGCTACAGTAAGGGACTTCGCCGGTTTCTTAGCAGATGGAGTGGATTCTGTAGACGAAGAAGGCACTTTAGCTTCTATGCAGGATGTTGGTCCTAGCTGCTGCTGCTGTGAATTAGCTACTGTCTCCTTTGTTGCTATGGTCATTTTGGATATTTTGGTCAAAAATGAAGCGAGGCTAGAGATTTTGCTGCCATTGAATGGTCAGGGAGCTTTCACTTACGGCCATGCTGACACCCGTTGCATTTGCCAACAAAATAAGTTTCCTCAGAATAGCCAGGTGTTTCGTCGGTACAAGGTGTTGAGCATACATTGCAAATGGGCGTTTTGCAGCCTATACAATGGTACTTGATGCCTTTATGTGCACACTTGATGCAATCCATCTTGACAATTTTTCAGCGCTGACTTGCAGTGTTCGACACTCTCCATAAGAAGATAAGGAAACTGGAGGAATAGGCAGAAACTTTTTATCCCAAGTGAAGGTGTTAATAAGGTAATAATAGTAGCACGTCAGAATGTCTAGACATTCTGGATTCCACTGGCATGTAATTTAACATAGGTTCACGCTCACATGTGTGACTTTAACTAGCTTCACGTGGATAAAAATTGAAAAGTTGAACATGCATTGTTTTTTGGCAGAAGAGACGCGAGACGTCTTTTCATTTGACACAATTAAAGCCAGTAAATTGAGCATTGACAAGCAGGGAGGGGGAGGGCATGATCTCACTTTAGAATGCTATTAAAATTATTCGCCTCTGGAAATCCCTTGTGAGGCTTCACTTGTTATCATGACATTACATTATCTAGTCACGATCAGTTTATCATGTGGGAAACATGTTCATGTGTGGTCAACCGTAAAGAAAAACCAACATTTGTCACGTTAAGGTTTCTGTCAGCTTTTTTATGCAGAAGAAGCCATTAAAGCAAGTAAATTGAGCATTGACAAGCAGGGAGGGGGAGGGCATGATCTCACTTTAGAATGCTATTAAAATTATTCGTCTCTGGAAATACCTTGTGAGGCTTCACTTGTTATCATGACATTACATTATCTAGTCACGATCAGTTTATCATGTGGGAAACATCTTCATGTGTGGTCAACCGTAAAGACAAACCAACATTTGTCACGTTAAGGTTTCTGTCAGCTTTTTTATGCAGAAGAAGCCATGATGAACACTTTACCAGAATTGGTGCTTTCAACTATATTTAACTATTTGAGAGACTTTGAGTGAATTCGTACCTTAGTTCTGGTTTGTAAAAAGTTGTATAACATTGTCCACAGCGGCGCTTCATGGAAGGTGGACTTTGATTATCAAAGGAATGCAACACCCGACATTCTGGAGAAGTATGTTTATGCAGGAACCAAAAAAATACTCCCGAGTGAATGTTGCTTTCTGAAGTGGACAGATATTTGTGGTGTATTATGCTGATGTAAGACTATTGAAGTGTTCCATGGATTGGTTGCACAAAGGAAACTGTTCCAGACTTTACAGGAATGTTGAGCACGTGGGGTTTTTAGAATTGAGTCACTGCAAAATAACAGACTCATTGTTTAGCCAGATTCCTGTTCAGTGTCCAATGTTGAAATTTCTTCTTATACAAGATTGCCAAGAAATTACAGATCAAGCCTACATCGTCACCGGATTAAAAAAACACCGAAACCTTAAGATTTTAAATGTTGCATACAACAGAAACGCTCTTTCGTTAAGATGCGTGATCCGAGGACAAACACTTGCGCAAGTGGAATTTTCCAAAATCATAAGGGAACACCTAGACGCACTGGAAAGGGCATTTCAAGATGTTGATGATTATGTCTGCATGCTTCTGAGTTAACTCATTTATTTACTGTTTGCACTATGTTCCAGAAATACATTTCTCATTTGTCTACATATAGAATAATTCTATATGTAGACAAATGAGAAATGCAATTATTGCTTTTTAGAATGTCTTGGGGAGCATGAACTTTCAGCTCATATAATTTTGTTGGTTAATGTTTCTTTTGAGTGTCATTTACATTTTGTAAATTCTCTGTTACATCTCTTACACATTGCACAATGAGAATAATTGTATCCTTCGGGGTGACCTGCTGGCCAAAGTAACATCGCAATTCGCACAAAACATTGTGGTAGTGGGCATTCATTGGCATTTGAATGCGTTAAAACTTATACATAATGTATTTCAACGAAAACAGGGTGATGAATATTGAGTTAACCTTGTGAATTAGTCGTTTAGTGATAAACACGCAACAAATTTACGGACAGGGCGAAATAAAGACAAACCATATTTTTATGTTTACCTCATTAACACTCAAAGCCTTTTATTTTAATGTTACATTTGTGAAGTTTTATTAGAGCAAGAGGGTGGTCTAATGTCACTCTGGGTCTTTCTTTTTTTGCTCTTGTTGGCACCAGATGCTATGCGGGTTATTTTTGGCGCAGCAGGGCATGCAATCTTGAGCACTTTACAACACGCACAGCAGTAGCCAATTTGAGGTCACGACTGACAACAGGAAATGTCATCAAGTTCACAAGCAAAAGTCCCTCTAGTTAATATCTTTTTTGGGAACATGATAAGATTGAATAAATTTCCATCATGATTGTCTCAAAATTGAATGAAAATGAAAAAGTCCAGAATTATCCAAACATGTAATTTAATTATCCCTATTAATGACAAGAAAGACAAAACAAAACAAATCTGGCATATGCAGTTTCTTGCTCTACTATACCAGAATCAGTAGATCGGTCTGATAATGTGGACATAAATCTACTATCATTCACTGCAGACCGAATTTTACCTTTCTCTACTTGGGCTATGTGGCTAATAAATTTTTTTCATCCTTTATCATTCAAGTTCCGCAAATTGTACACCATTCTTCTTCTGTAGCTCACACAGACCTGCAAATTTTCTAGAGGTGGGTTCTTCACATGCTACAAAAAAGGCTGTGTTGAACAGGTACTGAAGTGTATAATGACACATTTCACTTAGTTTAACCACATTTCTTTGAACAACTGCCTTAATTGGTTTGACATACTGAGAAGTGAACCTTTGTTAAATTGTGGTGAGCAACGATAATGTTCCTTTGACTCGTTTTGATAAGCAAGAGAATCTATTCTATATTCGATCCACAGCCAATGTACAAGGAACTTTGCTGATTTGCAAAGGCGGGATATCTTCGACATCTGGAACAGTACATTACATCTTGGTTCGCATTGTGTTCTTCCCATTGGAAGGTGTCCTTCCAAGATTCCTGAAACTTTCAAACTCGAACTGTTGGGCCCTTAGATTGTTTTTCTTCTCATTCACCTCAGTGCTTTCTGCTGAAGGTTTTGCTTTACTTTTTAGCTGCTTTTCCGGTGCACCAAAATAGCCTTTCATGCTTCGCTGATCAGCCATTGTGCATGTGCTGACAACGACTAAGAGGGTCCATTAATAAATGCACATATCGCTACCCCCAAATGAGTCCCAGCCCCTTTCAGTACCGTTGAAATAAAATGGCGGATAAATCGTAAGTGCTCAACTCATTTCATTTCTAACTTGTATTTAAGGTGGCTCAAAACAGTTTCCAACACTTAGATTTGGATGGGTCATTATAACCATTCTTTAATCACTTGATGCTACAATGATAATTACAATAATTTTTCGAAAATTAAGGTGGCCCTGAACCCCATGTACAGAATTTTTTTAAACTTTGCCAAACGTTGCATCTGATAATACTTATCAAAAGTTGATAATAGAAAAAAATTTCACTGTGCCGTTTTTGAATTATAAGCCCCTAAAGCTGCGGTTAAGGGTGTTTTTTGGATGTTATACTGTTGCTATGGTAATGCATTGTGTCACGAAAATGATACCAACGTCTTCACCAATGATCGGGCAGTTTTTTGATACCATGATTGTAGCATCAAGTGATAAAGAATGGTTATAATGACCCATCCAAATATAAATGCTGGAAACTGTTTTGAGTTAAGTTTCTTTAGCGAAAAGTGATCTGTTTTATACTTACAAAACCTTAACTGTATACTAATTTCTCAGCTGAAACTTTATTTTTTGAAGATTCACTTGTCCAAAAGACGAGTAAGATTGAAAACCTACTTGTCCACTGGCCAGAACCACTTACAAGTCTGGGGCAAGGGGACACCATCTTTGTTGCACCCTGTTAGTAGTGAACTTTCTTAAAGAGCATAGCACTACTTGGTGACACAAAATAAGATAAAAGTAAATACATTGATACAAATAATAAAACTTAAAACCTAAAGGCCTATATACAAATACAATATTGCTTAGTAACATACTCTCTCAAAGTTTATGATCCCCCAAATTAAAAACATAGGTCCGCAATGCATACATGTGTCTAGTGCTGGGTAAAATTGCGTAATGTGTATGCTTGGCAAATCTGTTGGTAGCAAACTTTGTCCAAGGCTGTCGTCTGATAAATTTTTAATTCAAAATACTCAAGGTTCTTTAACGCTTGGAGTTCAACACTATATTCACTTGCGATGTCTTCAACTAGTTGAGCTGTTTTGTTCTCAGCGCTACCACATTGTAGAATTTTTCCTCAATGACTAACATACATTTGAGACATTTTAAAATTTAGAACAACATTTTGAAATAAAAAAGTGACAGGCCAAACACGACTCATAAGCTCGTGGCGTGACAAGTGACCTCTAGTTGTGGCGACTTCTTTTTAAAATTTCGCTCTCACAAGTATATCTCTTAAGGATTTTCCTTTTTTATATGAGATAAGTGGGGGTTCTTTGAATATTTCTCTAAGCAGTGGTTGGTTTTGAATTAAGTGCCATTTGCTCATCAAGATGTTTTTGAGGTTGGGCAAAGCTGGGTGGTATTGTAAGGCTGACTTCCGTTCAGTGAATTTGACCTCAGAGGTTATTTTTTTAATGAGATTGTGGGGGTAGCCTCTAGCCCAAAGGTGGGTTTTGAATCTTGTTAAATTCTCATCGAATGATTTTTCTGAGGAGTTAGTTCTTAGAAGTCTTAGGGCTTCTCCTTTTATAAGTCTCTTTCTGACCCCTGCTGGGTGGCATGAAGAGTAGTGTGTGTACTGGAAAGTCTCCGTAGGTTTGAAGTGCGTACGAATGTCTAGGATTCCTTGATTGCAGAACCTCTCGCCTTTGTAGGCTGTTGTATCCAGAAAGTTTACTTCTTTGTTTGAGATTTCAGCCGTGAATTTTATTGTAGGGTGGTGCCTATTTGCAAGGACAATGAAATCTTCTATCTCCTTCTTATCAGCATTCCACAGCGAGAAAATATCGTCAATGTATCTCTTCCACTCAAGTGGTTTTGTTTTGCTTTTGCTGATTATTTCCGTTTCAACCGAAGACATTCGAAGATATTCGCAAAAGCGACTGCCATCTTTGTGCCCATGGCGTTTCCGTGTATTTGAAGGTAGTTTTTATCTTTGAATTCAAATGAATTCTCAAGAAGGATCAGTCTAAGAATTTTCTTGAGGGAGTGTGTCGGGATGGGGGTGTTTTCCCCGTAGAAATTCTTGTATGCTCTGCATACTGTTTTTATTCCCTCTTCTTGTGGGATATTTGTGTATAGGCGAGTAACGTCTAGAGAGACTAGAGAGGTGCCCTCTGGAAGCGTTGTCCTTTCTATAAAATTTATGAAGTCAGTTGTGTCCTTGAGATAGGACTTTTGTGATTTGGCTATTGGCTGAAGTATGCTGTCAACCAATGATGATATACGTTCGGTGGGTCCATCGTTCCCTGATATTTTTGGCCGTCCAACTGGTGTTGGTTTGTGTATCTTTGTGAGAGTATAAAAAAACGGGTACTCTTGGAGGGTTTGGAGTCTTTGATAACCATTTGACAGTCATCTCGTCAATGTGACCTCCTTGATAGAGTTCCTCCGTTACTTCTTTAACCTTTTGGAAAGTTTCTACTACCATTGGTTCTTCGAGGAGTGTGTAGTTGTTTCTGTCGTCTAATAAGACCTGTCCCTCATTTGCTTTTTCTTGTTTGTGCATAATGACTGTGGTAGTGCCTTTGTCCGCTTTCTTTATGTTTATTTCAGAGTTGTTTTTCAGCTCTGTGATAGCTTTTCTTTCATTAAGCGGCAAGTTATGTTTAGGTTTGGTTATCGGTATTTGCGCAAGTTGGATTTTAATTTCTTCTAGGTAGCTCTCTAGAGCAACTGACTTTTGAACTGGCGGTTCCCAGTTCGATTTGACATAGAAAGGGTGGATGTTGTTATCTTCGCCGTGGAATATGAACTGGAGCCGCATTCTTCTAGCAAAATCTTTGAAGTCTTTTATCAGTTGCATTCTCAATGCGGTTTCGTTTGTTGCTGGCGTAGGGACGAAATTCAATCCACAGGAGAGGAGGTTTATCTGGTCAGTTGTCATTTCGGAATTTGAGAAATTCTTTATGTATTTTTTATTGGACTCTGTTTTCTTTGCGGTTATATCCTTGTCAGTTTTAGTCCTTCTTTCTCTGTGTTTTATGTTCTTAAGTTTGCACTTTTCTATTCTATCTCCCCTTTGTTCGCTAGTTTCACACACAGATACCAGATGGGGGTAATCTTCAACAGGTTTATTTTTCAATCCTTCAAGTTTTTTCATCATTACATTGACTTCTCGTAGTTGCTTGTCTAAATTGACGGTTATAGATTTGATACTCTCTGGGAGGCTACTCGCACTATTTGTGCTAGGTTGGGGGAGTTCCCTGACATGATCCTTGAATCAGTGGAAGGACTTATTCTTATTGTCATTGGTCATGTGGTGTACATTTACATGCAAATCACAATTGTCTTCAATAATCTGATACCCATTAGAATCAGACACTGAATTTTGTGATTCACTGCTCATTTGTTCCAGGGATGCTATGAGTCCATCCTTACTAATGTTATTTGCCATGACCTTGGAACATATGTTTTCCATAACTGAATCAGTGTCAGTGCTGCATGCTAAATTTAAGCAAGTTGCATCCAATGTCATAAGTGATGAAGAAGCACAAGTGGTAGGGGTTGTCAAGGGTAGATTATTCCTTAGCCTGTCAGCACAAACTTGAATGTCAGCTGCAGAGGGAACTTTTGGCAAATATGTCAATTCTTTGTGTTCTGTTTTCAATATTTCTGAGCCTCTCTTGACCTCATCTGTGAATTCTACTTTTTGTTTCCATGACAGTAATTCTTTGTCATGGTCCTTTCCCAGTTCCTTTAATTTTGATGCTACTGTTGTTGGATGACAGGAAAGCACCATTTTGCACAGCATTTCCAGTCCCTGCATGCATGCAAAAACGAAAACAAATAACACTAAATCAAATACATTGACTTCAAATTATCATCAACAAACAACATTCTCAAATTATGCAGTTGTCAAACTTAGGCACCAAATGAGTAAATGCTTCTTTTGGGTGAGAAAGGCATTCTCAAAACTTACCAGCAGATGTGACAATAAATGCTAGATCAAGATAAACTACATTATTTCTGAATAAAGGGGGTAAAGAAACTGTGGTGCTGCATCGGTGGGAGTATCACAAGATAATTTAGTTTTATCAGCTGGGTTGATAATGTGAATTGGTCATTGTAAGGAGATTCGGAACCTGACATTTCGAGCATTAGCCCTTGTCGGAGCGAACATTATTTCTGGTTTGTACAAAGCTTTCTGTATTAAAATGGTAGAATTGAATTAACCTGCAAACTAGTGATGTCAACTAAATAAAACTACCAAACGTTAAAATGTTATCATGGTCGATACATGTTTTTTTGAAATTTGTTAATTTCTTTAAGGATCCAGTAACTAGGGATTTATTTTGCACAAGGCCGTACAAATTGTCCATTAAAGAACATGGTCATGCAAATGGTCTATTACGCAGCATATGCATTTGTTTCTGTAGTAAATAACATAATCAGAACATACCAAGCCTCCTGCACCAGCATGGTGTAGTACTAAACCTGTTCTGTAGGCAAGAGCTGACATCTCAGGACACCTTTGATGTAGGATGGTAGCTGTGATGGTTGCCTTGACATTTAGATTAATTGAGGCATCTGGGGCTCTTTTCTTGTTGTTTGAGCAACAAATACTCTGCAGGGTTTTGTTGAGGAGGGGAGTTTTTTCCTTGATTTCTTGAATGAACTTGCCCATTTGAAAATCCACCAGTTGCTTTAGTTTGTCGTAAAATACTATTGCTTCCCTTTTTACAAAGTTCTTCCAGTTCATTGTCTATTCCTTTAATCAACAGTTCCTTACAAATTGGAGACAACTCTGGTGTGCTCATCATTATTTTGCATGCAGTGCCAAATAGACCCAGGGATAGATACTTTACCACGTCAGCAACCTCACCCTCCAAATATTTCTTTTGTGGCCCAGAAGGATAGGAAACAACAACCTAAAATAAATTAAAATCAAAATATGATCAAAATTTAAATTAACCAAATCCATAAAATAGTACCAATTAAAAAATACAACTGAAAACAAAAATCT
>OZ026595.1:33242607-33287607 GCA_964020085.1 Micromussa lordhowensis
TTTTCACATTCAAAACTTGGATTCTTTCTGTTTCCCTTCGTTGTTTCTTTAGTGGTGGCTTCTTCACATATTTCACTCTGACATCCAGTGGTTAGATTCTCTACAGTGCCAGAACTTTAAATCTCATTTTCACATTCAAAACCTAGATTCTTGTCAGACCTTTTTTCTTGTGAAGCTTCATGTAAGCATTAATTTTTTGTTTCTGCCCAGGCGTTTTTGACTTATTTTGACTGGTCTTAGTAGTTAACCTAAATTTCCTCATGCAAGCAAGCACCACATTTCCTTTTTCGACTCATGTTAACATGTGGTTGTTCAGAAAGAACATTTTGTTGTATTAACTTCAAACAGGAGCCCATTACCCGGAGCATGCAACTTCCATACAGAGACTGTGAAACGGCGTTTTCACAAGTAGAGTTATTTTTAATCCAGCCTTTCCCGTGAATTGGGTAACCAATCACAAGCGATTGCATAGGAGACTCTTAATATGTAACTAGGATGACTCGTCCCCATGCGAAATAAATATGATGGACACATGCCAAGAATCCTCTTCTGAGGGTTCCGACAGTATTTTAAGCAACAATTTCAGTATTTGCTCGAAAGTAGTACTTCAGACGAAGATGAGCAAAACGAAGAAGTACTACAGTGTGTTGTGAGCAATATGTTGATTCACAGTAAATGAACTACAGTCTAAAACGTTATAATGTTCCTTTTCTATTTGAGATTATTATTTGGGACTCTATATTCACTTACAGGATATTATTTTGTCAATTAAGATAGCTTACATACAGCTTTCAACAATATCTGAGTTTCATACATAAATCCCGTGATTTTTATTTTGCAATTACATTTACTTACTTAATTATTCTATTAACTATCATTGTTTTGAAATAAATATATAAAAATAAATAACATAAATGTGATTCCGCTACAATTAAGCAATTAATTAAGCATATTGCACCCAAGTTAATGTTTCCTGATTTAGAGTATAAACCTGGTTGCTAAGGTCCTTTGCATACTCAAGAATAGCTTTCTTGGGATTGTCCACCATGATTATTACCCCACCACTGTTTGTCATAGAATGCTGATGGCTGTCTATAATGGCACACAGGCAATTGCTCTTAACTAGAAATCCTACAGATTTGTGGCTGCCTATAATTACACTATAATGGTGTACAGTTGAGGAATGAACTTCTCCAATGATGGTATGGTGTCCACTAAATCACTGTATTCACTAGCACTAGTGAAGCCAACCATCTGATTTGCTGACTGTACAATTATGCCATAATGGTCTACAGTTGAGGAATGAACTTCTCCAATGATGTGGTCCACTAAATCACTGTATTCACTAGCACTAGTGAATCCAACCATCTGATTTGCTGACTGTACATGAAAGTCATTAGAGACCTTAAGATCGAGGTTTGGAGATCTTGCCACAAACGGCAGGCCGCGGTTAGTGGTTAGCGGTTTCACTTTACCCGTCTGCCCATATTTGGGACTTAAGATTTGCGGGCTAAATAGCTGGCTGCCATGTTTGTTTTCATTTGTTCATTCACTTCTGTTTTAACTGAGAAATCATCTTCAAAATTATGTTCCTATGAAAAAGAGTTTGATAGTTAATTAGCGAAATAGTTTTTAAAAGTAGTATTTCCTCTCAAATGTGAGATTGTGATGTTTTAGGGTGCAAAAGACCCTGCGGTAAATCACTTACCTCTAGAACTTGGTTTAGCCGTACAAATATGAACCTCAAACTGCAAACCTGACGCCAATGCACTGATCATGTGACTTCTTGACGTTCGCAGTTTGCGATAAATGCTGAAAAATCTTGATCAAGGTGTCTATTACCTACTGCATTGACAATATCCTCTACATCTAGATACACAGCTGTGTCACTATACAATTCATCATACACTGCATTGCCATCACAAATGGCAGCTGATTCCAAAGCAAAGAAATGTCAAGCTTTTGTTGGTGACAATAGTCACCAAACTTGACTACGATGATTGTGCAAGTATTACTTCCTTGCCTATCTCCTACTGTTGACTGAGACATACTATCCGGATAAGAAAAAAATACAGTGTGAACTTGATAATTTTAGCATTGATTATGGAGCCAGGAATATTAGCGCCATCTTCCCCACTGATATTCAAAAGAACATCTCTATACCCCTTTTCAGAGTATTTGTTTCGTGCCATATCTTTCCTATTTATTAGTTTCCCCAGTGCAGGACCATAGGAGAGTGCAGACAAATTCCCTCCACTGGCAAACTTTAGGACACTGTAAATGGATTCAATGGCGATGCCATTTATTCGAAGAGGGCTGATGAAATATTTTCCATCTGGTGACACTTTTTCAAAGAACCAATCTCAAAAGGACAAAAAGCCATGTACAACCAGACGGAGAAGATCCCAAGTCTACAGAACAAAATATGATGATAAAAGCAATAATAAGTATTATTATTTTTAGTTTACATGTTAACAGACATAGCAAAGGTTTAAATTAACTTGGTGCTTGATATTGGTATGGTCATAACTTCAGTTAAGCAGAATTCCCCACAATTATTGCAGGAATTTTGGCCTGAGGTCATAGCAGTATGGACTGCATTTTATTTATTTATTTATTTATTTATTTATTTATATACTATGTTTAAACAGGCACACCTAATTCAGCAGTGCTGGTTTAAATAGAGGCCTGTATAGTACAGTCACGTTGCATCAGAGGTGCACTGCATCAGAGGTTGTACAAAAAAAAAAATCAGTCAATAAGGTTTGAAAGTTCTTCCAGTGTAATACACTGATTGCCAATATGGCGACGATTTCACCAAAGCAAGGCTTTTTGGTAGTAACCGTTGCTAAGGGCTGGCCAGCTCTGTTTTTCCAGGAATTTTGCAGGCTTTACACTGAGAAATTGGATGCTGAAATCGAAAGGAAGGCCTGTTCAAGGACAAATTTCATTGAAATATTGCAAAATACATCTTAAAGGTGTTGTAAAGGTCAGTGTTTTTATTAAAGCAACGTTATTTGGGCGTACATATCCCTATCCAAGGGAGATGTTTTGTTCGCAGTGGCTATTCGTACGGCACCCGTACGGCGACTTGTATTTGCTATTCGTACGGGAGTCAGTAGATTTCATTGGATTTTTCTGTGATTGCTGACTCTTGCTTCAGTGTGGCTTATCCAAATTATCGTATTTACCTTTAGAAGGGGTGCCGTTTTTTGAGCCAGATTAATTTTCTCTGCTTAGGATTCGCACATGTCACACGATTAGAAAGGACCGTACAGCGGCTGGTATATTTATTTGCTAAACTCATATGCGATCCTCTGAGTATCAGTAAAAGTTATCATTAAATTAAAATCAATGCATACCTGTATTAGGAGATGTTTGATTTTTAAAGTAGACCTTTAGTTACTCCCGTATGAATAGAAAATACAACAAGGAATACGGGAGTCATTTATAAGACCACTACAACAATTGCTAGACTTCGACCACTTATTCTCTTGCAAAATAAAAGGTAAGCTCTTACCTAAAGATTGAAGCCCTAAGTTTTCTTACACGAAACAATGTGAGCCACATTCATGGCAAAGATTACCGGCAGCAGCGATCAAAACCGCCAGCTTATTTGAGAGCTGCAGTATTGGAGGCCGGGATTGGAGGAATTCACTGGGACTGGTGTATTCTGAGTATTTATAAGGTATAAGAAATTCTTTTTGCACATCTTAAACCTACAGTGTACTAATTGTAGGCTTGCAGCCAGCAAATCTTTGAACAAGAGGTTGCGTGACATGCGCAAGTTTCTGTAGATCGGAAAATGTTTGAAGTGTGACGAGTGGGTCTTTCGTTACCTAAGATTAATCTGGCTCAAAAAAACGGCACTCACTGGAATCGCTAATCCTTCTTAAGGTAGATATGATAATTTGGATAAGCAAGAATCAGCAATCACAGAAAAATGCTATGAAATGTACTGACTCCCGTATGAATAGCAAATACAAGTCGCCGTACGGGTGCCGTACGAATAGCCACTGCGAACAAAACATCGTCCTTGGATAGGGATATGTGCGCCCAAATAACGTTGCTTTAATAAAAACACTGACCTTTACAACACCTCTAAGATGTATTTTGCAATATTTCAATGAAATTTGTCCTTGAACGGGCCTTCCTTTCGATTTCAGCATCCAATTTCTCAGTGTAAAGCCTGCAAAATTCCTGGAAAACAGAGCTGGCCAGCCCTTAGCAACGGTTACTACCGAAAAGCCTCGCTTTGGTGAAATCGTTGCCATATTTGCAATCGGTGTATTATGATGCATATTTGTAATTTAAACCCTAAAAAGTGTTTGTCATTTAACAGTTTAATTAATCATACCTGCCAAGCCAAAAACTTTTTCTGTCTAGCTCTTTTTGAGTTCTCTTGATAAACTGAAAATAAATTGAATAGTGGTAACTAATTATTAGAGTGATCTGTTACAGCCATTTAAACTGTCCTCAATGTGCTTTGAAAATGAAATTACCTGTTTCCTCATGATCAGCACACCACTGTTCAAAATAGGTCATCCCCTTTCTTATGCTGGTCAGGACAGGCCTATTACTGTTGTTGATTCTGTGGTGGCTGCGCATCCCTTGCTCAAATAGAAGGTTGCAGGCCTCCAAGTAATCCCCAGTATTTTTGCTTCCTCCTTCATCAGATCTACCAGAGGCAAGGTCCTGCACAGCTGCAATCATGAACCGTTGCTGAAAGAGAGTGAAAAATCATAATATTGTTAGAAAGAAAGTTTTTTCCCATAGGAAAAATAATCTATTGTTCCCGCCATGCAACATGGCTGCCGTGCAAAACCTCTATTAAAGTCTCGGTAAAGGAAAACGAGTTGCCCACGGAAAAAAATTCTAGTCACGCGAGTATTTTCGCTACAAAAGCAAGTTATATATCAAATTAAAGCTAAAAGACTAAATTACCTTATAAAAGATTTTATTTTATCGAATTTTAAAAGGTGCTTAAGTTTTTTGCTCTCGAACTCGGAGGTATCAAGTTTACTTCTGAAACTCCAGCACTTTCGCGTTGTTAAATATTCACTTTTTTTATTGCATCTGATTGATAGATAAAAGACCTAAAAAAGGGTGTGAGGAAATTTCAGATTTCCCTTTGCAACTAATTTTATGTCAGTTTCTTTGCGTAAATCGCGCTCGAGATTCTACTTTGTAGTTTGAAATGCAATAATTCCGCTAATATGAGACGTTGTTTTGTTTGACAATGAGGCGAAATGGCCATGAAAATTTTAGCTCCGTTGTCATTGCTATGGTGCACTTTTATTTTTTAACCTTCACTAACCTAAATGGAAGCAGAGTATTCTGGGATGATACAACTACTCACAGAGGAGTTTTTAAATTGCCTTACCTCGCTCTAAACGATATAGCAGCCGATATCGCCATAACAGCCACGTGTGTTTCAAGTTCTACCACAGTTTTGACCAGGAAAATATTCCTTCGGCGAAGAATATCATATTATTCCAACAGTTCAGCTACTTTCAATCCAGAATTACTACAAATCATCCGCAGCGGCGATATTCATCCTCAACCTGGACCTGAGACTCGTGTAAAATGTCTGACATGTTCAAGAACCATCGCTCGAAATCATCGAAGCACAACATGCACTACATGCAAATCAAGATTTCACATCAAATGCAGTGGACTGTCTGTCACTAATTATAAACGAATTCACTCTGGTTATATCAGGGATTGGAATTGTTCGGGTTGTAACGAGTCAGTCCAAAGCGTTTTTGGTTTCTCTGACTCTTTCTTTGAAGAGGAAAACGAAATCAAGTTGAAAATGCAAATGAGCATGACAAGTCTTCAACATGCATGGAAAATAACTATGCAAACCTGCATTGTTCCGATCCTGATTTGTTTGCTCAGAGAAAACAAGACTCCAGAAATATGCTGATTGCGCATTTAAATATCAATAGTATTCAAAATAAAGTGGAAGAATTGAGAGACTTAAATTCTTACCTGAGAGCTCAAGTAATATTTATCTCTGAAACAAAGATTGACAGTTCGTATTCCAATGACTTATTTGATTT
Organism: Micromussa lordhowensis; assembly: GCA_964020085.1. Classification (NCBI taxonomy): domain Eukaryota; kingdom Metazoa; phylum Cnidaria; class Anthozoa; order Scleractinia; family Lobophylliidae; genus Micromussa; species Micromussa lordhowensis. The sequence goes on from OZ026595.1 coordinate 33,248,673, forward strand.
TGAAGGATACCGACTATTTCGAAATGACCGTAAAAAAGGTGGCGGTGGAATCCTGGCGTATATCACACTTTCACTGACTTCAAAAAGAATAAAGCTTCCAAGGGAGTACAAGACCATTGAGGTCCTGGCGATAGAAATATGTATTGCTGGTAAGGAATCGATAATCCTGGGAATTTATAGGCCTCCAAAATCATCAGGCGACGATTATTTCCTAAAGCTTGAAGACGAATTAAATCATATTTTCATGTGGTCAACCATGTTAAAACAACATGTGGTAGTTGTAGGCGACCTGAATTTGGACAGAATGCGTGTGGACAAGAGAGAAGGGAAACTATTATTGGACCTAGAGGAAGTATATAACTTGAAATGTCTTATTGATAAACCAACTCGGGTTACACCGACTTCACAAACACTGATTGACGTTCTGCTGACAAATAAACCTGACTACTTTAGATCAAGTGGTATAATCAATCCTGGATTAAGTGATCATGCCATGATTTATGGCATACTGAATAACAAAGTCAAGAATTATCATTCTAGAATTCTCTCGTGCAGAAATTATGCGAAACTAGACGAAGAAAACTTTAGGAACGACCTGGTTACTGCACCATGGCATGTTATGGACATATTTGACACTCTCGAAGAAAAGTGTGATTATTGGCATGGTCTTCTCAACTATGTTATTGACGAACACATTCCAGTAAAGAAAAAGCGCGTGCGACATAAAGATGTCCCTTTCATGACCAAGGACTGGAAGAAAGCAATCAGGGATAAAAGAAAGGCAGCGAAAGCATTTGCAAAAAACAGAACAGAGGAAAACTGGGAAATGAAAAAGAAGACAAGAAATGCGGCCACTAAACAACGACGCATTGCAATCAAAAAATTTCTTAAAGTAAAATCGGAAGAACTGAATTCTAAACCACAGGAATTCTTCAAAATTTTTAAACCTCTGCTGGGAAACGCAAAAGGATCCTCTGGTAATGATTGTATAATGTTGAATGTGAATGGAACTGTGGCTAAAGATCAAAACGTAGTTGCGGAGGAATTTGCTAGTTATTTTTCTACCCTGGCTGACGAGATTGGTGGTCAATCTAGCTTATTTTTAACAGAGGACGATTTTACAACCCATCTGAGTGTCACGAACATTGAAAATAACTGGCCATCTACAGATACGTTGACATTTACAGAGATTACTTGTGGCGAAACTGCTAAAGCGTTAGATGGTCTTAATCCTTCAAAGTCTACTGGTTCTGACTTAATACCTCCAAGAATTTTGAAGGTAGCTGCAAAGGAACTTGCATCCTCGCTAACAAAAATTTTTAATCTATCTATCACATCTGGATATTATCCCAAAAGGTGGAAGAGAGGGGAATGGGTACCTGTTTTTAAGAAAGATGACAAAATGGAGAAGAAAAATTACAGGCCCGTAACAGTGTTAAATGCTGTAAATAAAGTCTTTGAACAGCTCCTAAGTAGGCAAGTAGTAACTAAGGTAGACTCACATCTTTCCCAAAACATGTCAGCTTACAGGAAGGGTCATAGCTGTCAGACGGCCTTAATAAAACTCGTAGAAGATTGGAGATTGGCCATTGACGAAGGGAAATTTGTGGGTGTTATCTCTACCGATACTAGCAAAGCGTTTGATTCTCTCCTTCCCTCGCTCATGGTAAGGAAATTACAAGCTTATAACTTCTCTGACGAGTCACTACGTCTCTTACGATCGTATTTCCAAGACCGACAAGGAAGAGTTAAACTTACCACAGTTATCAGCTCTTGGCATGATATAAGGAAAGGCTGCCCTCAAGGCTCATGTTTCGGACCATTATTGTGGAATATATTCCAAAATGACCTAAGTTATAGTATCAAGAACTGTGATTTCTCTATGTACGCAGATGACCATCAAATATGTGCGTCTCATCAGCTGATTGATAACGTTGTCACTCTGTTAAACAACGAGGCTGAGATTGTAACGGACTGGTATAAGAAAAATTTTCTGCTGGCAAACAAGGACAAATTCCAGGCAATGTTTCTAGCGTCAAAAGCAAAGAATACACAAGAGGTGCAGATCGTCATTGACAATGAAGAAATTGAATGCACAAGTTCATTAAACCTATTAGGAGTCCTTATAGATAATAAACTGAACTTTAGTGAACACATTCAGCAGGTCTGTCAGAAGGCAAATTGCAAAACTGGTGTTCTCTCAAGGATGAAGAATCTAGTTCCTGAAAGGGCAAAGTTACATCTGTTTAAAGTGGTAATTCTCGCTAAGCTAAACTATTGTTCACTTGTTTGGCTATTCCTTAGAGCATCTGATCAGCGGAAATTGGAGAGGATACAAGAAAAGGGATTGAGAGCTGTCTTTAAGGACAGTGTATCAACATATGAAAATTTGTTAAAGAAAGCAAGATTGCCTACACTGCGCAATAGAAGACTGCAAGACCTGATGGTTTTAATGTTCAACGTCAAAAATGGATTGTCTCCAAAGTACATTTCTGAATTATTCCAGACAATGAAAACTAATTATAATTTATGTACGTCAGATTTTGTTACACCGAGATATAATACAGTAACTTATGGAAAGCACTCCATCAGATATTTAGAGCCTTATTTATGGCGCAAGTTACCAGGAAAAGTCCGGACACAATGTGACTTGAACAGTTTCAAAAGACAGATTAAGAAAATGGACCTGGAAAGTTTTTTGCTCGAGAAATGTCCAACAGGCTGTTTTCTATGTTATTCTTAAATTATAATCATATGATTTTAACATTGTACATATATATCGGTCTGGATTCGCAAAAACGTGGCTACAGAATTTGACTTGTCACTGATAATCTTGATACAATTCTGTCCTAGAGCTAGCTTTCCACAAGGCTTATCGTAGCTTAAATAAAAGGGGATAACTCTCCTGTATGCCTTCTGAGCCCAGGAAGACTAATTTCACTGTCTTTTCGCTGAATCAGGAATTGTTCAATTTAATCAGTAATCCGTTGAAATATATGTCTGGATTTATGAAAACAGTGTTAATTTGACTTGTCACTGATAATCTCTTGATACAATTCTGTCCTAGACTGCTAGCTTTCCACAAGGCTTATCGTAGCTCAAACAAAAGGAAATAACTCTCCCATATGCCTTTTGAGGCCAGGAAGACTAATTTCACCGTCTTTTCGTTGAATCATGAATTGTTCAATTTAATTAAGAGTGCTTTCAACATGAAATTAGAGTCTAAATCAACACGAACGTACACTATGTCAGGACCGCGGCAGATAGCTTTTCTATAACTTTCTAAAGGCCTGCATCGTCCTAAATCGACTGAACAAGAGCTTCCTACATCGAGAATCGATTGAAATTCCACCAAAATAAGCCATAGTTAGCAGTAAGCGAACACTCAACATGTTGTCGTTACATCAATTATCGCCCGGAAGTCACTCAAATAAATTTCTTCCGCGCTAGCGAATCACAGACAGTTCTGATGGTTAGCGAGGCCGAGAACGCCTAAAATTGATCAAACAAGGAAATTCTACTCACGATCAGCGCTTGAACTCATGTTCTTCACTCTGCTCGTGGCCATGCTTTGCTTGCAAATAGCAATGTCCCGGATGAACTTGATTTTTGTCGAGCGCGGAACGCCAGATCCAGATTTCAACAGATTTTTTTCTAAGTCTTTAGCTACATCAAAGTTCAGAGCAAATAACGCCAACAGCAGCTACAAGTGTCTAGTCCATTGCACGTCTAAGTCCTAAATTGATGTAGCTAAAGCTTTTTGCTGTCTAAAGCAAGCACAACATTATCGCCACAGTGCTAACGGCCCACGTATAGTACGGAGCTAAATGATGTCCCGTTTTCAGTGGGCCCTTCATGTACGATAATGGACGACGCTTGCTAGCAAATCATTAGACTTGCACCTTCATTGGACTTAATGATGTCCTCCGGCAGACTTTCTTTAGACAGCAGTTATAGAACGCTGGTCGGTTGGCTCTCTCTCAGAGTCACCGCGCGAACTGAAATTCAGAGGAGTGAAACCTGGGCTATACTTAACACCGACTGACAAGGGGAGGGAGGAGTGCGGGGGGTACCGATGAATAATGAAAAAACTAGATGAATAAACGAAACATGCAGCAAGAAGTCCTCTACACTTTACACTAGGTAAGATTTACAAGCTGCTGCCATAAACAAAGCAAAAGGTAAAATAAATAAATAGATTAGAAAGAAAAATCAATAAAAACCGCTAAATGTCATTAACACTGTTTTCATAAATCCAGACATATATTTCAACGGATTAATTAAATTGAACAATTCCTGATTCAACGAAAAGAGGGTGAAATTAGTCTTCCTGGCCTCAGCCTCAAAAGGCATACAGGAGAGTTATCCCCTTTTATTTGAGCTACGACAAGCCTTGTGGAGAGCTAGCTCTAGGACAGAATTGTATCAAGATTATCAGTGACAAGTCAAATTCTGTAGCCACGTTTTTGCGAATCCAGACAGATATATATATATATACATAATTTTCATACTTTTATTATTATAGTATACATATATTAGTTTGACTTACATACATTTTAGTACATATTTTTTGTGTTGTTGTTATTTATGATATGGTGTCCCCAATTAGCAACACCATGCTAAAGTTTTTATGACACTGGAATAAAGTTTATTATTATTATTATTATGCAAATTTCCTCACACCCTTTTTTAGGTCCCGAATCAGAATCGGTCACTTTCGTTTACAATGAAATTGTCGAGACCCAAGCGATCCATTAAGATCACAGACAACAACAACAACAACTTTATTAAACCAAATATAATAGTTAGTGGATGGCCTACCCCGCAAATAGCGAGAAAAAGCTAATTGAGGCGATGTAAGCCAAATATAAGAACACACCTATTGAAAGACAGATTTACACAACAGCAATTAGTTTAACAAATAAAAGGTACAAATTACAAAAGGACTGACTATTTACAAATATCTGTTGACTGATAATTAAAGACCAGCAAATCTACTTGCAACTATATTTTACATACTAATTAGAAAGAAACACAGTTTACAAAAGAGAGAAAAAAAATATACATTATTAGTCAACTTCTCCAACTTTCTTAATTATAACAGGGATCTGAATATAGTCATCTTCGTTTTGCAAAATATTTAATAGCGATGTTCGAAGCACCCTTTTAAATGTGTTTTTTGGAAAAACCCTCATATGGCATGGTATCTCATTCCACAGTCTTACCCCAAGTTGAGAGAAAGAACGCCTTTGCATTTCCAGTCTAGAATTTTGAACATAAAGGTTCCCAGAGGTGGATGATCGTGTATTATACGAATGAATGCTGGATGTTTCCTTAAATAAATGCAACATGTTGATTGGTGCATTGTTACTATTGATGTCGTACATTAAACTGGCTACACATTCATGATATAGAAATGTTATGGGAAGAACGTTAGCTTCAAGAAATAAAGGAATTGCATGATCACGAACATCTGCGAAAAACAACAAACGAAGAGCCCTTTTCTGGAGAATTAGAATTTTATTAAGGAACTTCTTACCTGCCTGACCCCAGGCTGGAAGACCATATGTTAAATAGGGATGGATTAGTGATTTGTAAACATTGAATAGTATTTTCTGAGGTACATAATGACGTAGTTTTGCAATAAGTCCAGCATTTTTACTAATGTTTGTAGCAATAGCATAAATATGGTGCTTCCAGGAAAGATTTTTATCAATTAATACACCAAGGTACTTAATGTAGACTTCAGACTCAAGATCAAGATATTTATTTTGCTCATTGTTATAGCAGGCCAAATGTAGCAATATTCAATTTATATAATTTATATTCAAATTCTATATTCCATGTTCAACTTTTTGTTCAACATTCAATTATTTATTCTATGTTCAACTTTATTCAACATTTATCATTTATTTAAAGTTCAACTTTTTATTCAATGTTCAATTGTTCATTCAATGTTCAACTTATTATTCAACATTCAATTATTTATTCAAAGCTCAACTTTTTTATGCAACATGCAATTATTTATTCAAAGCTCAACTTTTTTTATTCAACATTCAATTGTTCATTCAATGTTCAACTTTTTTTATTGAACATTCAATTATTTATTCAATGTTCAATTTTTTTTATATTCAACTTTCTTGAGCCCTCATTGCTTCTGGTCAGTGACATAGGATAACCTCGTTTCCAGGGAGTACTCCACTTTCGAGAAACATCATGGCAGCGATGGCGGCTGATGTTGATGACTTTGATGTGGAGACTGATCTACCAATATTTTTGAACTCTGTTCTTGAAAAAGCTGAGGACCTTTGTCAACCAAATGTGGAAAGGAGAATTGTAGAGCAGCATCTTGTTGTTGTCGATCAGACGGTCAGTTTGCTTCGCTCACTCAGAGACTCCAGATCGATTATTGACACACCAGACAAAGAAATTTTAGGTGGTCTTTCATCAGCTTTTAACAATGTTTTTTGTGCTATGCAGCAATGTTTAGCCAGTGTATCATTGTCTCCTACTACTTCAGCACAGAATATTTGCCCCAAACTAACAAGTGTTGAGCCCGGTAGACCAGCATTCGACATCTCTGCAGAATTGCTGGAAGATCTTCTAGGGTTAGGATTTAATCACACTAAAATTGCCGAAATGTTAGGAGTATCTCGATGGACCATATCAAGAAGGATTAACGCTCACGGCTTGGATGATTTTACGATTTTTAGTAAGCTAACTGATGATGAATTAGACCAAAAAGTAGGAGACTATCCTACAGCACGGAGCAACAAGTGGTCAAGTGTACATTTCTGGATATTTAAGATCGCTGGGCTTGAGAGTACAAAGAAGAAGAGTGAGGAGATGTATAGCTCGGTTGGACCCCCAAAACAGCACCCTGAGATGGGGAGTTCTTGTTTCCCGAAGAGTATACCAGGTACCATGGCCAAACTCATTGTGGCATCTAGATGGCCACCATTCCTTGATCAGGTGGAAACTAGTCATTCATGGTTGCATAGATGGGTTTTCAAGGCGAATTATGCATTTACGGTGTCATTCTAATAATCTGGCAGAAACAGTTCTTCACTTATTTTTGGATACAGTAAGGAAAGATGATGACCGTTGGCCATCAAGAATTAGGGTGGACAGGGGAGTTGAGAATGTCCTTGTTTGTGATGCAATGGTGCAGTTTCGAGGAGAGGGGCGAGGCAGTTTCATAGCAGGCCCATCTACCCACAATCAACGGATCGAGCGTCTTTGGAGGGAAGTCTACCGATGTGTTTGCCACATTAACTACTATACATTCTATGCAATGGAGGCATCTGGGCTTCTTAATGTTGAGGATCCAATTCACCTTTTCACATTGCACACAATTTTTATCCCCAGGATAAACAAAGCCTTGGACGATTTTTCTGAAGCTTTCAACAATCATGCAGTGAGCACAGAAGGTAATTGGACCCCATATCAAATGTGGATGAATGGGATGATGCACAGGAATAATTCCCTTGCCCATGGAGCTCTTGATGGTGAGCCAGATGATCTTGAACTGTATGGCTATGACCCAGAGGGTCCTTCTCCACTAGAAGAAAATAACAATGTTGTTGTTGAGCCAATAACTTTGGATAATAGAGATTTCATGGAGACCTATGTGTTGGATACGGTTAACCCCCTGATGCAGTCTACACAGCTGGGTATTGATCTTTATACCAAAGCCCTGGACTTGGTTAGGGAGAGTATTGATCTGTTGAATGGTTTGTAGGGAAATGGTGGCAGACGCCCCTCTCACTGTACCTTTGATTAAAGATAGTGAAAAACTGCACATATAAATTAAGTTGCTCATTGTGGCATTATCAAGTTAGTGTGATTGTACATCGATCAATTTAAATATAAATCAAGAAATAGAAACTGTAACTCAGTGTGAATTTGTGCAGGGAATATAGCAGTAAATACGAAAGAAATGCTCTTTGGGAGATAGATCCTAGACTAATAATAATCGATATTAGTACAAATGATTGTTATTATGTAGCCAAATTGTAATTCAGGGTTTGTATTCTTTGAAAGTTTTAAAATTCCATGACTTTCCAAGTTTTTCCATGACCTAAGTTAAGTAGCTATTTTCACAGTAGTATCAAAACAATCATTTATTTGGAAGATATTTTCATGTGTAGAAAATACATAAGATGCATGTCTGTGTCTATTTCTACTAAAATTTGGGATATTTAAGGAGTAAATCCAAGTTTATTTGTTTTTTTTCTGGTAATGAACAGTTACATATCCTTCACAGAACTTAGAAAACTGGTTAAGAAGCTACCTAGCCTAAACTGCCAAGAACTATCCCAAAATACAAGAAGTTGTTTTGGAAGAATTCTTAGGCCCAGTTCACACATCAAATTGTACATGCGCTGAACATTATCATTAAGTTTAGCACATGTACATGTAAAGGTAACTATTCCCACAGGAGCCCAAGGTCATGATGAGAGACTGTAAAACCAAAGCACATTACCAAGCTTGTACCACACTACAGGAGGGTATCCCTACATCATATATTTACTGCAACTAAATTGCTGGCAGTCCATTCATAGAAAATAAGTGCAATGCTTCATACATGCATGCAAACCCGAAGTAATCATGAGTGTCAAAACCGTTAGCACAACTGAGAACCTACCCAAACCTCAGTATAAAAGGATGCCTGTTGTTTTTGATGCACCTTGCTTTCAATGTGCTATCAAAGACAGGTATTATTGTCTTCTTGACATGTGGCATGAACAAAATAATGGAGGGCTACATGGAAAAAAATACCCCAAGTGACACCTGACAGACAGCAAGACTCTCCTTACAAATTGCTTTCTACTTCCTAAAACAAAGGAGAATTGGACTGGAGATAAAGTCCACTTAGGCCTTTTTCCCACACACCCCATAAATGATAAGTCAACTTTGCATGCCTTCTCCAGAGAATCAAGAAAAGAGATACCTCGTAAAAAATGTTATTTAATAACATTGTACATAGTCCGCATGTACTATGATCATAATGGGGGAAAGGTGGATTAAAATTGCGATGAGTGTGCCATTTTGGTTGTGTCAAACAAGTTTCAGTTTTCATTGCTGAAGTAAGGCTGCTACCTTCCCTAAAAATTTGAGATGGCACCAGCCATCCAGTAAACACTTCAGGAAAACAGATATCCATAATTCTTGTTTTTTTCTTTTGTGAATGAGTGTGAAAGAACATTGCCCTGATGTTTATCCTTCTTTGTGCATTGTATCACCATAAAAAGTGTTAGAAAATTGTCTGTGCAATTGATACTGGTAGTTTTATGGGAAAAATACAGCAGCTGTAAGACAAACTTGTCAAATCACTGTACCTTTAAAATAATTGCAAGAAAGAAGTTTCATGAAATGTAATAGGTAAAATGTAAGGGAAGTTATCTCAGTTAGGTAAAAACATGAAGTTTATTCAAATGAATGGAAATAACATGCACCCCTTGGAAGCATAACACATGATAACAGCATGGATGCCTAAATTAAAATAATTATTTTTGAATTGGAGCACAAACACAACATTGTTCCTTTTCATGTACGTCAGTTAAACATTGCAATCAATAATAAAAGTTCATAACTTCAGTCTAAACTTTAACAATAAAACAACCAATTCTCTGGTTACATTTCCAAGACATCACAATGTGAGTAATATAGGTCCTCTTAAAATGTGTTCAGTGTTTTCAAAAATGTTCACAAACAGTTCTCCAAATATTTGTCTTTTTAAATGTTCACAAGCAGGTGTCACAGTCTTTCCTTTCTATACTTTCGATAAAAACCAATAAAACATAAACATATTTCCATATCCTAACAATAATTGTAAGATATGTCAATAAATCTTGCATCCAAAATTTTACCAAAAAGATGCCTTCCAGTACTGTTACTTAAGTCCAAAATAACTGTTAGAAAAAGCAAAGTCATAAACTTCAAACAGCTCGTCTTCAGGTGGCAAAGGGAGGTCATGAGACCCCTTAGGAAGAAACAGTGTTGCACTACATGTATTAGCTGTTGGAATAAAGGACCACTTATTACTTTGGAGGGCAGCAACAAACTGAATGCAAGGTTGTAATTCAAACCCTAGAGGTGGTTCTTCATCCAGCCCAGTTGCAAACTGTAGAATGCTGCCAAGGGTGACTGAACCCCGTCTACCACCTGCACTTTCTCGCACATACTTTGTGAATACAGCATAAACATCATTTTCATACTTGTGTGCATTTGTTCCTTCCTCAGAGAATGAGGGTTTGAGAAGAAAAACCAGCTGTCTTCTGGAGAGTTGATTTGCATCATTTGGGCGCATAAGGTGAAGAAACAATGGAAGACTCTTCCCAATTTCATAAAGACCAAGTTTCATGAATCCCTTTCTAAGCTCTGCAATGCAAGGCCCTGGGGGAGCATCTGAAAAAATCTGTTGGAGAATTTCTTCAGGAACAAACCGGGTACCGGCCCATTTTGAAGAATGCTCAAGGCCATAATCATTCCCACAAACTCATATTCTTCTGCAATGAGGTCATTCAGGACATTGCCAAAATACTTGTCCTTTATTTCTTTCAGGCACAGACGAAAAAATTCTTTCCTGGGACCCCCTGCATCATTGGCAGCCTCTCCATAGAAGGAGACTTCAAGAGTGAGCCTTGGATTTTCAATGTCATTAAGTTCTTCTTTAGCCGATTTTAAAACCTGGTATCGGTCTATACACACAAAATTAGTTTCACCATCAAGTGACTGTGAAAGAGAGGTCACACCCAAGAGACGACCCTGCAAGATGAACTTCTGAGCACACTTGAGTATCTCAGTGGGATTGCTCACATTTCTTTCTTTGCAAAATCTTATACATTCTGCTGTAGCTGTTCCTAGATTATCAGTACTCGCTTCAGTATTCACACGATTATTGTCACTTGCCTGGTTGACCGCACTTGTCTCTGGGGAGGGGGGTACAGCTCTTCTCTCACCATTGTCGTCTGGAATGTTTTGGGTAACTACTTGGCTGCTTTCACCAACATCATCGCCATCGCAGCTACCATTGTCAAGTAGAAAACTGTACCCATCTTTCAATTTTATGTAGATGGCCCCTTGTCCCGCAAGAGATTTAACTTGCTTAAAAGAGTACTCATCACGATTTACTGGTTCAGTAAGTTTTCTCCTATTGGCCTTCAGGAACACAATGTCCTTGCATCCCACAGCAGGATATTTTAACTGAATTGCATCACAAAGTGCTTTTCTTACGGCCAGCTCATTAGCTCCTGAATTAAGAGTTACGAGACCTCTCAAGACAATGTTTTCATCGGTTAACATCCAATTTTCAGGTTTAAGATCCTCGTCATCCTCATCATCGAAACGCATCAAAACAAATTCAAACACTTTATCTTTGTCAACCTTCGGCCTCTTTGAATTACTAGGCGCAGAGTTAGTCGACGAGGCGGCTCGAAGGCGTTCTCGAGCACCTAAACTTGAGTACAAACCTCTGGAGGTCGACTGGTGCATCATTGCCCGGGCTCTACTGACAGCTTGACTAACCAATGTCATCCCTCCGCTTGTGCTTACCATGGTCTGAACAGAATTGCTAGCAGAATTGCTGGCAGAATTACTAGTAGCACTAGCCAGTTGTTGTACTACTTCGCTCACCTGGTTCAAGCAGTGCGACAATCTTGGCAAATTTTCCTCCATTTTGTGAGTTTTTCTCTTCCTTCCACCCTCTGAAAACGCAGGAACCGGCATCGGCTTGTCATGTTGTCAGTTATGCGCGCGCAACTTTCGTGTCTTTTTTCACTGACCAGAAAAATGAGGGCTCAGGAAAGTTGAATATAAAAAAAAAGTTGAACATTGAATGAACAGTTGAATGTTGAATAAAAAAAGTTGAGCTTTGAATAAATAATTGAATGTTGCATAAAAAAGTTGAGCTTTGAATAAATAATTGAATGTTGAATAATAAGTTGAACATTGAATGAACAATTGAACATTGAATAAAAAGTTGAACTTTAAATAAATGATAAATGTTGAATAAAGTTGAACATAGAATAAATAATTGAATGTTGAACAAAAAGTTGAACATGGAATATAGAATTTGAATATAAATTATATAAATTGAATATTGCTACATTTGGCCTGCCATACATTGTCAAACATGCAAATTTTTGGCTGATAAGCTGTTTTTGATAAGGATGAAAGACTATGAAATTTGATTTTTTAGTGTTAAGCGTTAATTTGTTGGCTGTTAACCAGACATAAAATTTTCCTAATTCAATATTAATTGTTGTTTCAAGAGCCTTCACATTTTTATCAGCGTAGAGGATATTAGTGTCATCAGCAAAAAGATAAAACCAAAGTTTATTTGAACATTTGTGAATATCGTTCACATATAGCAAAAAAAAGCAATGGACCGAGAACGGACCCTTGTGGCACACCACTGGTGATGATTGCTTTATCTGAGATATGCTGACCTACTTGAGTTGTTTGTGTGCGATTGCTTAATAACCCCACGGAAGCCATAGTGGTTGAGCTTGTTAAGTAAAATTTCGTGATCAACTGTGTCAAAGGCTTTTTTAAGATCTATAAATACTCCACAAGAAAGCAATCGCTGATTCATATTAGCTTGAATGTCATTAATGATGTCCAATATTGCATGTTGGGTGGAATGCCCTTTACTGAAGCCGTATTGGGACGGATATAATAAATTATGTTGCTCAATATAGCTTGTCATTCTTTTATACATAATTTTCTCAAAGATTCGGTTGAAATTTGACAATAATGAGATAGGTCTGTAATTATTAGCATCACTTTCATGGTCACTTTTAAATATCGACGTAATTTTGGCAATTTTAAGCTTTGATAGATATATTAAGTAACTCTGATAGGACAGGGGCTATAGTAGAGCTTGAGAGTTTAAGTAATTTAGTGGGGGAGAAATATAAACCATAAGATTTGTTGTTTGGTATGGGCAATATTTCAGAGCGAATTTTGTTTGGAAAAACTTGTTCAAAAAAGAAGGATGAGAGTGGAGATATACATTTGCTAACATAATCAAGGTAATGCTTAGGGGGAGAGGACAATTTACTAGCAAGTCTGGTACCTACTGAGGCAAAGTGCTTATTAAGGATATTAGGTATCTGTGAGGGTTCTTTCACGATGTTTCCCCTGTCCTTGAGTTAAGTTAGGTTTTTAAAATTCCTCTTTCTACGATATAGTAGCTCATTAATTCCTTCCCAAGTTTTTTTCATGTTAGCAACATTATGTTCAAAATACTCATAGTAATATCTCTTTTTACTTAGCCGAATTAAGCTACAGATTTTGTTTCTATAGTATTTGTACCTAGAGTCATCACCTGATGCATACTTTTAACTGCAATTGATGCCTTAATTCCAGTGGTGATCCAAGGTTTAGACAACTGCTTTGCTTTCCGATTTGGCATTCTCTTAAAGGGTGCATGTTTGTTGACAATTTTATTATACTTATTGTAAAACGTTGAAAACAACTTATCCAGACAGATCATTTTACCTGTACCTCAGCCAATGTCATCTACTGTATAACTTGCACTCTTTGCAAAAAGTTGTATATCGGCGAAACAGGTAGACGACTAGGTGACCGATTCCGAGAACACCTTCGCGACCTTGAGAAAGACGATAAAGACGCTTCTAAACCGGTCGCTAGACACTTTAATCTGCCGAATCATTCTAAGCAACATGGGAGTCTGGGCCTCGTGATGAACGGACGTGTTTGATGAGCTCCGCTATCCGTTTTTCCCGGACATGTAAAATCAAAATTTTTGGCAGCCATCTCGGAAGTTTTACTCTTAAACTCAATGCTTTAAATGAATACAAAGAAAAGAACCGAACGTGCCGCTTCTGACGAGGGAATTTCACCCGAACACAAGGCTACACGTGTAATGGCGTCTCCGTCGGCAGATGTTGAATCGCCAGCCGTGTTGGAAGTAGACGAGCCAAGCTTAGGAGATATTCACCAAATACTTATCGAAGTTCAAGGCACAATCAAACAGTTGCTGAAAACAAGTTTCCAGCTAAGCACCGACGTCCTTGACCTTAAGAGTAGCGTGGAAAGGAATAGGCGTGAGGTGTCAAATCTCAAAGAAGAGCTGGTAAAGCAGAATAAATACATAGCGTCGCTGGAGAAGCAACTAACCAAAACAAGCAAATACGTTAAAGAACACGCAGACGAGTTGCAAGACATTCAGGTAAACCTCGATAATTTGGAACAATACTCTAGGAAAAATTCTTTAGAGCTCCACGGTATCCCCGATGAAGTTAATATGCCTACTGATCAAGTCGTGTGTAAAATTGCCCAAGCCATCGGCGTAGAAATAAAGGAGAACGACATAGAAATTTCGCACCGAATTGGACGTAAGAGAGGAGCCAAACCAGTCTTGGCGAAATTCGTAAGTCATAAGGTCAAATCGAGGATATATTAAGCCCGTACCAATTTAAAAGCTGTATCTGTTCAAAGTCTCTTCCCTGGTTCCTCTATCTCTATGGTGAGCGAAACTACGGCTCGCCCAAAGGGAATCTATATCAACGAGAATTTAACCCCGTACCGTAAAGAGATAATGAGTCTCGCGGTAGAAAAAAGGCATGATGGAAAGATTAGCAAAGTGTGGACACTTGATGGTAACATCTTCATCAAAACCACTCCGACGGGAAACCCCCGACAAATGTTTTCTCTAGAAGATGTCAAAGAACTTTAAAAGTCAACCGCTAAAACTTAAGGGAAGAACGGCCGGCCCCTCAAGAAACACCAGAACAGCGTACCAGACTGACTAGCGTATGTATAATTTTATGTTCTTTCGTCTTTTCTGTGACATTATAATGTTTACGCGGACGTATAATTTATCGTCGTTCTTTTGTATTACTCTGTTCCGTACGAGTCGAACACGAAGAAACTGCTATATCTTTAAAACAATCAAATATCCAAAATCACCATAGAACTTAAATTATTTTCCCTAAATGTTAGAGGTCTGAGAAATCCACGTAAGAGGCGAAGCATTTTTTCCTACTTAAAAGATCAAAACTGTGCTGTTTATTTACTCCAAGAAACTTTTTCTCAACCGCAAGATGAATTAATTTGGAAAACAGAATGGCGTGGCAAAATTTTTTTTTTCTCACGGTTCTAATCATCAAAAAGGTGTCGCCATCCTCATTAATCCATTGTTTGAAATTACCCTAGAAAACTCCTGGGAGGATGAAGACGGCAGAATCGTGTTAATTAACGCCTACTTTAACACTTTCAAATTTTCATTATGCAACATTTACGCACCAAACAACACTGCTCTTCAAAAGGCATTTGTTGAAAACTTGACTGAAATATTAATCTCGAAAGCTGACATTAGTAATCTAATTTCAGTGGGTGACTGGAATGTCACTCTCGAGGCTGTTGATAAGAAAGGTGGCATTCAATGGAAACCTAGTGTTTATAGAGATCTGCTTGCGGCGTTTATGGATGAACTAAATCTTGTTGATATTCTAAGAATTAAGAACCCTAGCAAAAGGGGTTTTACTTACGAATCCAGTGCACTTAAAATGAAATCAAGAATAGATTTCTTTCTCATTTCCAAATCTCTAATTTCTAGTACTAAAACAGCTGATATTAAAACTGCAATTGCACCCGATCACAGGGCCATCAGACTTTTCTTGAAATTTGAAAACAAGAAAAAGGGCCCCGGTCTATGGAAATTCAATAATTCTTTACTAAACGACGATACCTTTGTTAATTTGATCACAACAAATTATCCAATAATATGCAGGAAATACGCATATTTGACTAATCTAAAACTGAAATGGGAAATGATTAAAATGGAGATCCGAAGTTTGACTATCCCGTATGCCAAGAACAAAGCTAGCAATGTAAGAACTCTCGAAAAACAGTTGGAATCACGAATAGAGTCACTAGAAAATAAAATAGAAGGCAACCCGGACGACGCCACCGACGCTGAACAACAAGAATACGAGCGTCTCAAAACTGAATTACGCCGTATCTACGAGGAGAGGGCAGACGGTGCTATCCTTCGATCAAAAATAAGGTGGATAGAACACGGAGAGAAACCAACAAAATATTTCTTTAATATGGAACGTAGAAATTACAATAAGAAAACAATAACTGAACTTACCGTGGAAGGAGGAGTAACAATCTCCAATGATGACGATATCCTCGAAGAAATAAGGGGTTTTTACGAAAATCTCTATAAAACAGACTTGGGAGAGGACTCAACTTCTCTCTTCCAAGATTTTACTGAGAACTTAAGATCTAAACTACCAAAATTATCGGGGGACCAAAAGGATCTCCTCGAAGGAAAATTAACATTAGAAGAATGTAGAAGAGCCTTGATGTGTCTCCGGTGTGGAAAGTCACCCGGGGAAGACGGTTTTTCTGTAGAATTCTATCAATTTTTCTTTGAACTACTGGGCCAAGAATTCCTTGACAGTATTAATGCCTCATACGACGAAAATGAATTAAGTATTTCTCAACGCAGAGGGGTGATTTCACTTATCCCCAAAGAAGATGCAAATTTAAAAGATTTAGCAAACTGGCGACCGATCACGCTTCTTAATGTTGATTATAAAATTGCATCCAAAGCCATCGCTACTAGAATAGAAAAGGTACTCCCACTAATCATTCACTCCAATCAGACAGGCTTTATTAAAGGGCGCTACATAGGAGAAAATATTCGTTTGATAACCGATATTTTAGAACAGACCAAAGCTCAAGACATCCCTGGAATTTTACTCTTGTTAGACTTCAGGAAAGCTTTTGACACAGTGGAATGGGGCTTTATCCAAAACACTCTAGATCTATTTAATTTTGGAAGTAATCTTAAGCAATGGGTGAAGACATTTTATAATAACACTGAGAGCTCTGTTCTTCATAATGGATTTACAACAAATTACTTCAAATTATCAAGAGCTGTTAGACAAGGTTGCCCCCTCTCTCCCTACGTTTATTTTGGGAGCCGAGATTCTTGCAGCAAGGGTAAGACTGGAGAGGAATATTGAAGGCATTACACTTTTTAATATAGAGCACAAGATAAGCCAGTTTGCGGATGATACGTCTCTATTTCTAAAGAATGTTGATTCAATTACTGACGCAATTGGAATACTCCGGTTTTTTGGAAACATATCTGGACTTAAACTCAATTTAGGAAAAACCAAAGTAATTTGGCTTGGATCGTGGAGGCATAAGGTAGGCAAACCCTTAGGACTAAATTGGACGAATGAGCCCGTGCGAGCCCTTGGAATTTTTACTTCTTACAATGAGCAAGACAACGATAAGAAAAATGTGGCTAGAAAAATTGATAATCTGAACATCAAACTAGATTTATGGAGAGGGCGCAAACTGTCCCTCTTCGGTAAGTGCCTTGTTACCAAAACCCTGGGAATTTCACAAATTGTTTATTCAGCATCCATGCTCGACATCAGCCCCAATGACACTTCCAGAATTAAGAAGTCTATTTTTAGTTTTATTTGGAACAAGAAACCAGACAAGGTCAAGAGAAATATTATGTGTCAAGACTATATAAATGGGGGACTGCGAGCCCCTGATCCAGATATTCTATTTAAATCTTTGCGGTTAACCTGGATCTCAAGGCTACTGATACTTGACGAAACTACAACAGAATCCTGGAAATCTGTTCCTTCTTATTTTTTTAAGAAGTATGGTGGACTAAACTTCCTTCTTCGATGTAATTACGATTTTACGTTTTTAGAGAAATCTGGAATTCCAATTTTTTACAGGAAAGTATTAGCAAATTTTCTGGAAAGTAGGAATTTATACCAACACGATAATGGTCAAGATTTGATTCTCTTTAACAATAAAGATATTCTGATTGATGGGAATAGTTTTTTCTTACAAAAATGGAAACAAAAGGGCGTTATCTTAATTCAAGACATCTTGGACAATGATGGGAAGTTCCTAACATTTACATCATTTCAGGACAGATTTAAAATCAAATGTAACTTCCTAAGCTACCTACAGGTTATCTCGGCAATACCCAAGCGTCTACTACATAAGGCGAAATCTTTAGGCAGGTGGGAAAACCTTACGGCTTATGAAACAACCTTTCCCCTGACGCCGTCATTAAATATTGATCTTCACAAAATGAAATGCAAGGATTACTACTGGCTTTACATCAATGGTACTACCTGTATTGCAACAGGACCCAAAAAATGGGAAAAAGAACTGAAATCAGGGAATATTGATTGGAAGGCAAAATTTAATAACATTGGAAAAATATGTCATGAAAACAGATTACGAGAATTCAACTTTAAGTTACTCCATAGACTAACCGTTACTAAGAAGGAGCTGTGCATCTATGGCTTAAATGATGAAAATAACTACCCATACTGTAAAGAGCCAGACTCTATTCTCCACACCTTCGTTGAATGCCACCACACTCAAAGTTTTTATGTTAAAGTCGTTGATTGGTTTAATGCAAAATTCAATTGCGCTTTTTCTACAACGCCTCATGAAATATTATTCGGAACTGATCTAAATACTTCAAGGAATAATGAGCTAAAACTTAATTATTGTCTACTATTTGCAAAGTACTACCTATACTATCAGAAAATGTACTGTAAAGCTTGTAATATTACTGAATTTGTGTTAAAACTGGAACAAAAACTTCTTATTGAGAGTCGTCTTAAAAGAAAATTTCTTGTGTGAAAATGCTTCTGCCCTTTTACAAGTCATTTAAGTGATCTCGCTTTTTGTAATGCGTACTAAATCTTACGTTTTAAGGTTTTTTTGTGTTTCGACCACTGTACACCTTGTTTTTCTTTTTTGTACTATCTCTGTTATACCTTTATTTAATTCTGTACTTAATTCATTGTAAGTAGTCTTTCTTTCTCTTTTTTCTTTTCTATTCTGTGCAGTAATGATCGTAAAAATTGTTGCTGTTGTAAGTATTGTTAGTAATGTAAGTAAGGTTAGTAGTTTAAATAAAAAAAAAATCCAAAAAAAAAAAAAAGAAAAAAAAAATTCTAAGCAACATATGGCAGTCTGCGGCCTCTCCCTACATCAAGGAAGCACAGAAAGTTGCAAAACTCTTGAACAAACATTTGTTTTTCAAATCGGCACTTTTAATCCTCATGGTATCAATGAATGCTTTTCATTCAACTAATTCATTCTGTTGTTTTTCATGTTGCCAGGCACCAACCAATAGCGTAGCTCTATATTTCTGTATATAAACCACACACAACCCACAGTTCCTTGATTTGCTCCGACGAAGGGCTAAAGCTCTAAACGCCAGCTTCCGAATCTCTTTACGATGGCAATTCACATTATCAACCCAGTTGATAAAACCAAATTATCTGTACAAAAGAAATGTATAACTTGCACTCTTTGCAAAAAGTTGTATATCGGCGAAACAGGTAGACGACTAGGTGACCGATTCCGAGAACACCTTCGCGACCTTGAGAAAGACGATAAAGACGCTTCTAAACCGGTCGCTAGACACTTTAATCTGCCGAATCATTCTAAGCAACATGGGAGTCTGGGCCTCGTGATGAACGGACGTGTTTGATGAGCTCCGCTATCCGTTTTTCCCGGACATGTAAAATCAAAATTTTTGGCAGCCATCTCGGAAGTTTTACTCTTAAACTCAATGCTATAAATGAATACAAAGAAAAGAACCGAACGTGCCGCTTCTGACGAGGGAATTTCACCCGAACACAAGGCTACACGTGTAATGGCGTCTCCGTCGGCAGATGTTGAATCGCCAGCCGTGTTGGAAGTAGACGAGCCAAGCTTAGGAGATATTCACCAAATACTTATCGAAGTTCAAGGCACAATCAAACAGTTGCTGAAAACAAGTTTCCAGCTAAGCACCGACGTCCTTGACCTTAAGAGTAGCGTGGAAAGGAATAGGCGTGAGGTGTCAAATCTCAAAGAAGAGCTGGTAAAGCAGAATAAATACATAGCGTCGCTGGAGAAGCAACTAACCAAAACAAGCAAATACGTTAAAGAACACGCAGACGAGTTGCAAGACATTCAGGTAAACCTCGATAATTTGGAACAATACTCTAGGAAAAATTCTTTAGAGCTCCACGGTATCCCCGATGAAGTTAATATGCCTACTGATCAAGTCGTGTGTAAAATTGCCCAAGCCATCGGCGTAGAAATAAAGGAGAACGACATAGAAATTTTGCACCGAATTGGACGTAAGAGAGGAGCCAAACCAGTCTTGGCGAAATTCGTAAGTCATAAGGTCAAATCGAGGATATATTAAGCCCGTACCAATTTAAAAGCTGTATCTGTTCAAAGTCTCTTCCCTGGTTCCTCTATCTCTATGGTGAGCGAAACTACGGCTTGCCCAAAGGGAGTCTATATCAACGAGAATTTAACCCCGTACCGTAAAGAGATAATGAGTCTCGCGGTAGAAAAAAGGCATGATGGAAAGATTAGCAAAGTGTGGACACTTGATGGTAACATCTTCATCAAAACCACTCCGACGGGAAACCCCCGACAAATGTTTTCTCTAGAAGATGTCAAAGAACTTTAAAAGTCAACCGCTAAAACTTAAGGGAAGAACGGCCGGCCCCTCAAGAAACACCAGAACAGCGTACCAGACTGACTAGCGTATGTATAATTTTATGTTCTTTCGTCTTTTCTGTGACATTATAATGTTTACGCGGACGTATAATTTATCGTCGTTCTTTTGTATTACTCTGTTCCGTACGAGTCGAACACGAAGAAACTGCTATATCTTTAAAACAATCAAATATCCAAAATCACCATAGAACTTAAATTATTTTCCCTAAATGTTAGAGGTCTGAGAAATCCATGTAAGAGGCGAAGCATTTTTTCCTACTTAAAAGATCAAAACTGTGCTGTTTATTTACTCCAAGAAACTTTTTCTCAACCGCAAGATGAATTAATTTGGAAAACAGAATGGCGTGGCAAAATTTTTTTTTTCTCACGGTTCTAATCATCAAAAAGGTGTCGCCATCCTCATTAATCCATTGTTTGAAATTACCCTAGAAAACTCCTGGGAGGATGAAGACGGCAGAATCGTGTTAATTAACGCCTACTTTAACACTTTCAAATTTTCATTATGCAACATTTACGCACCAAACAACACTGCTCTTCAAAAGGCATTTGTTGAAAACTTGACTGAAATATTAATCTCGAAAGCTGACATTAGTAATCTAATTTCAGTGGGTGACTGGAATGTCACTCTCGAGGCTGTTGATAAGAAAGGTGGCATTCAATGGAAACCTAGTGTTTATAGAGATCTGCTTGCGGCGTTTATGGATGAACTAAATCTTGTTGATATTCTAAGAATTAAGAACCCTAGCAAAAGGGGTTTTACTTACGAATCCAGTGCACTTAAAATGAAATCAAGAATAGATTTCTTTCTCATTTCCAAATCTCTAATTTCTAGTACTAAAACAGCTGATATTAAAACTGCAATTGCACCCGATCACAGGGCCATCAGACTTTTCTTGAAATTTGAAAACAAGAAAAAGGGCCCCGGTCTATGGAAATTCAATAATTCTTTACTAAACGACGATACCTTTGTTAATTTGATCACAACAAATTATCCAATAATATGCAGGAAATACGCATATTTGACTAATCTAAAACTGAAATGGGAAATGATTAAAATGGAGATCCGAAGTTTGACTATCCCGTATGCCAAGAACAAAGCTAGGAATGTAAGAACTCTCGAAAAACAGTTGGAATCACGAATAGAGTCACTAGAAAATAAAATAGAAGGCAACCCGGACGACGCCACCGACGCTGAACAACAAGAATACGAGCGTCTCAAAACTGAATTACGCCGTATCTACGAGGAGAGGGCAGACGGTGCTATCCTTCGATCAAAAATAAGGTGGATAGAACACGGAGAGAAACCAACAAAATATTTCTTTAATATGGAACGTAGAAATTACAATAAGAAAACAATAACTGAACTTACCGTGG
Source organism: Micromussa lordhowensis (assembly GCA_964020085.1). Taxonomy (NCBI): domain Eukaryota; kingdom Metazoa; phylum Cnidaria; class Anthozoa; order Scleractinia; family Lobophylliidae; genus Micromussa; species Micromussa lordhowensis. Next base: position 33,270,609 of record OZ026595.1, read on the forward strand.
AAGGAGGAGTAACAATCTCCAATGATGACGATATCCTCGAAGAAATAAGGGGTTTTTACGAAAATCTCTATAAAACAGACTTGGGAGAGGACTCAACTTCTCTCTTCCAAGATTTTACTGAGAACTTAAGATCTAAACTACCAAAATTATCGGGGGACCAAAAGGATCTCCTCGAAGGAAAATTAACATTAGAAGAATGTAGAAGAGCCTTGATGTGTCTCCGGTGTGGAAAGTCACCCGGGGAAGACGGTTTTTCTGTAGAATTCTATCAATTTTTCTTTGAACTACTGGGCCAAGAATTCCTTGACAGTATTAATGCCTCATACGACGAAAATGAATTAAGTATTTCTCAACGCAGAGGGGTGATTTCACTTATCCCCAAAGAAGATGCAAATTTAAAAGATTTAGCAAACTGGCGACCGATCACGCTTCTTAATGTTGATTATAAAATTGCATCCAAAGCCATCGCTACTAGAATAGAAAAGGTACTCCCACTAATCATTCACTCCAATCAGACAGGCTTTATTAAAGGGCGCTACATAGGAGAAAATATTCGTTTGATAACCGATATTTTAGAACAGACCAAAGCTCAAGACATCCCTGGAATTTTACTCTTGTTAGACTTCAGGAAAGCTTTTGACACAGTGGAATGGGGCTTTATCCAAAACACTCTAGATCTATTTAATTTTGGAAGTAATCTTAAGCAATGGGTGAAGACATTTTATAATAACACTGAGAGCTCTGTTCTTCATAATGGATTTACAACAAATTACTTCAAATTATCAAGAGCTGTTAGACAAGGTTGCCCCCTCTCTCCCTACGTTTATTTTGGGAGCCGAGATTCTTGCAGCAAGGGTAAGACTGGAGAGGAATATTGAAGGCATTACACTTTTTAATATAGAGCACAAGATAAGCCAGTTTGCGGATGATACGTCTCTATTTCTAAAGAATGTTGATTCAATTACTAACGCAATTGGAATACTCCGGTTTTTTGGAAACATATCTGGACTTAAACTCAATTTAGGAAAAACCAAAGTAATTTGGCTTGGATCGTGGAGGCATAAGGTAGGCAAACCCTTAGGACTAAATTGGACGAATGAGCCCGTGCGAGCCCTTGGAATTTTTACTTCTTACAATGAGCAAGACAACGATAAGAAAAATGTGGCTAGAAAAATTGATAATCTGAACATCAAACTAGATTTATGGAGAGGGCGCAAACTGTCCCTCTTCGGTAAGTGCCTTGTTACCAAAACCCTGGGAATTTCACAAATTGTTTATTCAGCATCCATGCTCGACATCAGCCCCAATGACACTTCCAGAATTAAGAAGTCTATTTTTAGTTTTATTTGGAACAAGAAACCAGACAAGGTCAAGAGAAATATTATGTGTCAAGACTATATAAATGGGGGACTGCGAGCCCCTGATCCAGATATTCTATTTAAATCTTTGCGGTTAACCTGGATCTCAAGGCTACTGATACTTGACGAAACTACAACAGAATCCTGGAAATCTGTTCCTTCTTATTTTTTTAAGAAGTATGGTGGACTAAACTTCCTTCTTCGATGTAATTACGATTTTACGTTTTTAGAGAAATCTGGAATTCCAATTTTTTACAGGAAAGTATTAGCAAATTTTCTGGAAAGTAGGAATTTATACCAACACGATAATGGTCAAGATTTGATTCTCTTTAACAATAAAGATATTCTGATTGATGGGAATAGTTTTTTCTTACAAAAATGGAAACAAAAGGGCGTTATCTTAATTCAAGACATCTTGGACAATGATGGGAAGTTCCTAACATTTACATCATTTCAGGACAGATTTAAAATCAAATGTAACTTCCTAAGCTACCTACAGGTTATCTCGGCAATACCCAAGCGTCTACTACATAAGGCGAAATCTTTAGGCAGGTGGGAAAACCTTACGGCTTATGAAACAACCTTTCCCCTGACGCCGTCATTAAATATTGATCTTCACAAAATGAAATGCAAGGATTACTACTGGCTTTACATCAATGGTACTACCTGTATTGCAACAGGACCCAAAAAATGGGAAAAAGAACTGAAATCAGGGAATATTGATTGGAAGGCAAAATTTAATAACATTGGAAAAATATGTCATGAAAACAGATTACGAGAATTCAACTTTAAGTTACTCCATAGACTAACCGTTACTAAGAAGGAGCTGTGCATCTATGGCTTAAATGATGAAAATAACTACCCATACTGTAAAGAGCCAGACTCTATTCTCCACACCTTCGTTGAATGCCACCACACTCAAAGTTTTTATGTTAAAGTCGTTGATTGGTTTAATGCAAAATTCAATTGCGCTTTTTCTACAACGCCTCATGAAATATTATTCGGAACTGATCTAAATACTTCAAGGAATAATGAGCTAAAACTTAATTATTGTCTACTATTTGCAAAGTACTACCTATACTATCAGAAAATGTACTGTAAAGCTTGTAATATTACTGAATTTGTGTTAAAACTGGAACAAAAACTTCTTATTGAGAGTCGTCTTAAAAGAAAATTTCTTGTGTGAAAATGCTTCTGCCCTTTTACAAGTCATTTAAGTGATCTCGCTTTTTGTAATGCGTACTAAATCTTACGTTTTAAGGTTTTTTTGTGTTTCGACCACTGTACACCTTGTTTTTCTTTTTTGTACTATCTCTGTTATACCTTTATTTAATTCTGTACTTAATTCATTGTAAGTAGTCTTTCTTTCTCTTTTTTCTTTTCTATTCTGTGCAGTAATGATCGTAAAAATTGTTGCTGTTGTAAGTATTGTTAGTAATGTAAGTAAGGTTAGTAGTTTAAATAAAAAAAAAATCCAAAAAAAAAAAAAAAGAAAAAAAAAAATTCTAAGCAACATATGGCAGTCTGCGGCCTCTCCCTACATCAAGGAAGCACAGAAAGTTGCAAAACTCTTGAACAAACATTTGTTTTTCAAATCGGCACTTTTAATCCTCATGGTATCAATGAATGCTTTTCATTCAACTAATTCATTCTGTTGTTTTTCATGTTGCCAGGCACCAACCAATAGCGTAGCTCTATATTTCTGTATATAAACCACACACAACCCACAGTTCCTTGATTTGCTCCGACGAAGGGCTAAAGCTCTAAACGCCAGCTTCCGAATCTCTTTACGATGGCAATTCACATTATCAACCCAGTTGATAAAACCAAATTATCTGTACAAAAGAAATGCTGTCACTCCAGTCAACCCCCTAAGGTCGCCAATACTATGAGCTTAGAAATTTGCTGGGAAGTAAAAACCACCAAGGCAGCCTGCATGATAGCAATGGTGAATCAGACGGGAATATGTTTGCAGTTCCGAAGTCGCCAAGATGCCCGGTAAAAACAGTGCAAAATTACTTAAATCACCTGAAGCCTGAATTAGAAATTCTTTTCCAACGTCCAAGAGAGGCTTCTTCTAAATTCCATGCTCAAAAAGACCAGGTTTGGTTCTGTAATTCGCCGATTGGCGAGTCTACTCTTGAAAATATGATGAAAACAATGTCACTCACAGCCTCAATTATTCCCCACTTGACCAACCACTGTGTTCGGGTGACGTAGGTTACAGTTCTATCTGACCACAATGTTGAAGCCAGACATATCAAGGTAGTAACTGGACATAAATCAACCACTTCAATCGAGTCTTACAATGCCAGGGCTTCACTTCAGCAAAAGGAAAAAGTATCAAACACTCTTGCTGTTGTTGCTGGCGATTCTCACCTGGCCATTGAGCACCAGCCATCCAGCTCAAAAGAAAACCCAGCTCTGCCAACTCCTAGCACAACCTCTGCCATTACTTCATCTCAACAGATTGAGAATAATCAGGATGTAAGAATTCAAGCTCCCCAGGCTTTCCGCTTCCATTGGTGCAACGTCTCTATCGTCAACAACAACTACATGCATTGAGCAATAAATGTGAGATTGCTATTTTTCCATTGACTTTAGTGCAAAAACAGGAACTGAATTTCCATTTGATCGGTTGTCTTAAAGAGTATTTTAAATAGCCTCCTTTAGAGAAAAAATTGTAAAGCTCCGGCACATGCAAATTTCTACGGTTGCAAGGAACTGCAAATTTAATCACGCGTTTTAAGAATTGTAAGTGAGTGCGCCTGGCCATATTTGTAATGTTTTGGTGGCAAATAAGAACTTTAATTCTTAAAGCTAGACTTTAAAAAGTCTAGCTTTAAATAGCGAAAGATGTTTTGTCTTGATATCTTTTTGACCAACTAGTTGGATTTTACTAAAACAATTATTCCTCTCACCCTCATGGCCTCTGTGTCAATAGCCCATTCGGCCTTCGGTCTCATGGGCCATTGAGGAATAATTGTTCATTATACATGCAATACATATGCTTACTTCCTTTGAAAAATTCAACTTTAAATACTTTTGGTGTTGTCTTCCTATCTGAGCAAGGCTGGAAAGAGGAGCATTGAAGACACCTTGGCAGTTCAGTTCATCCAATAGAGGAAGCAGTGAGTTGAGATTACATAGTCCAGTAAGCATTGAATTCATACCGAAATTCTTTGGGAGGTGCATGTAAATATATGTTCTTTTCAAACCGTTTGGGAATTTGAGCTGGTATTGCGGAATGACATCCTTGACATCATACTGCCAATAGCGAACAGCAGTTTCTGCATGATATGGCCTTGAGATGTCATCTTGTTCAATGAATTGGTAAAATCCATGGATTGTTTCGGGGCTTACAGCCTGCCTGGTAAATTTAAGGCCATCTTGTGGGGAGCCACCTCTTTCGAAAAGAAGACAGTGAACTCTAGCAGCAGTAGTAGTTCTCTTTGAGCAATGAAAATATGACTGGAGTACTGATTGTGGGAAATCGAGGGCCACGATGGATAACAGTCTCCATCTTTTATCTCCAGACTTTGTGCACTCTTCCAAGTGACTTGGCAGCTTCTATCCTGGACTTAGCTCCATTCACCTGCAGGTTACTTCCTTTGAAAGTGCCACCAATTAAAATTTTCTCTGAAATCTTTCTTCATTGTGTTCTTACCAGTTTGTAATATTCTTTGTCCTTTGAAGCAAAGTAATCTTTAGCCAAAGATTGTAGAATGTTGTTATCTTAGCTGATCTCAATGTTCATTGGCAAAGTACCTGGAAATTTACAGACAAACTTCTGACTAGCTACAATGTCTTTCATAATTGAACAAGTTCCTTTCAATCCAAGGAAGGTGTAGTTATCCAACAGCTTATCCATTTCTTCTTTTATTTTAGCTCTCAAATCTCTTTTACGTCTATCTCTGACGGACTCGTACCCTTGACGAGCTTGAAACACTTTGGGAAACTGGGAAGCTTGATCGGCTTTATGTTGTGATGTTGGCTGAACATGTTTTGAACATGTATCGTCGAATGAATCATCGATTTCCATTTCAACGGGATAAGAAGAAAGATTGAAGTCATCTTGACTCTTAGCAGGACCTTTGTCTGCCACAGTCTAGATAGAAAAACATTGAATGCATAAGAAATCAAAACATTTATAGGTGTCACGAAAGTTTCGATGTGAGAAAAATTCAAACGTTAGCACTTGGCTTACCTTGAGTGCTTTGCATATCCTTTCAAGTGCAATTCTATCTCTACAGAACCTACAGATCTTTCTTTTTCATTCCTTCTGGCCAGAGGTGCTCCATTTGCCTAAACCGCAAATTTTTGCCTTCATTTAACCTGGGGCATACAAATCTTGCACGGCAACCGATCCATGACCCCACGTGGGACGTTTCGGGCAGCAACAACTGCTGGTGAACATTGTTCACAATCAGGCGTCTTTTGGACGCGAAAGAAACTGTAAACCATCAAATAACTAAATTCTAATATTTGATGTATACTTCTGATAGAAAACTGTGTAGATTGATAGCTTATGAAAGACAAGAACCAGGTCGAACAAGGGTCGTCCTGTTGGTAAATCCAATATGGCGTCGTATGGCTTCCAGTGTGGTCAGCACCTTTTTGCCTCTAACTTTTGATTGTGGTGCATAGAACAGTGCTAAAATTTTACCGGGTGGTAGGTTTTAGAGGAATGGGGCACATGTCATGAAAAAATGTTGTTTATGTCACTTCTTTATTGTTTTTTCCCCTATGATTTTTCCATACCAGCCAATCAGATGCACCGATTTAATTGAAGTTAAAAATTATTTTTTGAACGAATGAATTAATGTGAATTTATATACCGCACATATCACATGTCTCATGGCGGTTTACAATTCTATTGAGTGAGATTGGACGTCACCTTGTAAAGGCACCTCTGGCTGCCGCTATCAGTCCATATTTGATCTCACTCACCCACCCAACCCATGCATGAAATGTGTGATGAAACTAGAGATAGACCACAACACCTGCTGCTGTTTCTTGTCAGATAAAGACGAGTAGTTGTTTATAGAGTTAAAGTTTTTATGTCCAGTGATCTGAATGATTTCGTTTGGAGGTATGTCATTGTCAACCAGCTTCTGAAGCAAATGCTTTCTTGAGCAGTTTTTATCTGTTTCTAGGCCCAAATCTCTTATCATGTTCTTGAGCATGCTTCTCAAGGAGTTGACTCCGAGCGGAGAGCAGTTGAACCACATTTGACCACGTTTTGGGTTTTTAACCGCAAGATAAAAAGGAGATTCATCGGTCATCATGCTTGTGGGTTGGTGCTCTTTGTAAGCCAAGTAGATGTTGACGGGGTAGTGATCTGCATTACTCTTGTCTTCGTACATTTTAGGTTTCTTCTCTCTAATATTTCGAGGGTTTTCGCCGGTACGCGTTTTGTTTGTCTTTCAATGTTAAACTTGATGAAGTGCTTTCCCCCCGAATCTGTTTTTAATTGCAAATCACCCCAGCAAAGGGTTCTCTGCTCTTTTCTTGTCCTCATGCCGAAGAATGCATCTATGAATGTATGGAGGCGCGGTGGCCTCATGGTTAGTGCGCTCGACTCCGGAGCTAGTGCTCTGGGTTCGAGTCCTAGCCTAAAATTATTTAGTGTGTACGCAACGACTAGTTAAATCAAAGAGCTCTCAGAGCAAGCTCGTTCATGTAATGAGCAATAATTTATTTTTAAAAAGTAATCCATGCAATGGGCAACATTTGCATTGCTTTGGGTTTAAATGCTGTGTATCCAGAATAATTGGTAAGCCAGCAGTAATCAGAGATCAGAGGAGTGCATTTGTTCTCAATCCAATCCCCACACTGTACAGAAAGAGCAACCATTTTATTTCATTTGTGCATTGTTAAGCATGGAAATTGTACACAATGCAGATGTCCAGTTTGAAGGTGCAGTGGCCTAATGGCTTGGGTGTTTGACTCCAGATTGAGCAGTCCTGGTTCAAGCCCTGACTAGGGCACTACGTTGTGTTCTTGGGCAGGGCACTTTACTTACTTTCACAGTGCCTCTCAATTTTGAACAAAAGTGGAGACTTTGCCCACAACTTGTCAGTTCTGTCTTGACTTACAGTGTTCACATTGTTTTCCGAAGCACAGAAGTACTTTGTTTTTTTAATCAGTTTCTTCTCATTCAGTGTTTGACGCCACTTCTGCTTCCTTCATAGATTCAATTGTTTTATCTTGTTTACAAACTATTAAAGGTTATATCCTTTATGAAAAGAAGGGTTTCCTCAATCATCTGACATGAGAGCTTCCTGACATCGGTCTCCATGATGCTATAACCATCCGTTGTTGAAATGGACTAGAACATGATGTTGAGAGCTGCATGAGAGCAATAAAACCAGCCAATGTTTTCTGCACCCTGCACTGAACAAGGTCTTTGGCATTTGGTGTAATTGGTTGCATTGCATTTTCTAACTGATGTTCTGTACCACAGTTGATCACAGCTGGTACAAATATACTCGGGACCAACACTCTCATGAAACTTGGTTATCATAGATATACAAGCATTTGCATAATTTTCACCACAGTCTGACAATACTGTACTGCAATTATTGGTGTCCTTCTGTTTTTGCATATTTTCTTGTTTCTTTTGTATATAATTATTCTCTTTTAGAAGCTTTATGCTTTTCTGCTTTATCCTCTTCTGATAGTTTTAATCTCTTATGGTTATCTTTATTTTTTTAACAGCTTGTGCTTGTTTCCTTTGAATAATTCTCTTTTAGAGATTTTACGATTATTGATTTTCTGTCTTTGTTCCATATCAGTATCACAATTTAAACTTGCTGATCTCATTCTATTTTCTTGTTGCCTATAGTCTGCACTTTGTCGTTTCTTTTGTATATATTCTCTTTTAGAAGCTTTACACTAGTCTGCTTTATCTACTTCTGATAATTTTAGTCTCTTTTGGTTATCTTTCACTTTATTGACAGCTTGCGCACGTTTCTTTTGCATAAATTTTCTCTTAGAGGTTTCACGATTTTTAAATTTCTCTCTTTGTTCCATGTCATTCATCGGCAAGTTCTGTATTTGTAAACTAGAGCACTGCAATTTCTTTGAACCACGTTTTTCGGTATAAACATAGGCAACAGACTTTTTGTGCTCTTTTTTTGTATTTTATTGATTTTTTTTTATTTAAGTTATGTACAAGAATTATTATAGACAAAAATGGTTGTATATAACAAATTACATAGGTTTTATAGTTAATTACAAACAGAAAAAAAAATTATCAGATGAGAAAATAAAAAACCAACTAAAACTACAAGCTACCAGATGAACTACGATTATGTAGTAGAAACTTTTTCCATTTAACGTCGTGAACTGCTCGCTTACCATTTGATTCAGCAATCATAGTTTCAATTTGATATATTAAGGATACTTTTGCAAGATATGTTCTTAGTGACGGCGGGTAACCTTTATTTCGGCAGGAGTAACTATGCTGTTTTGCCAGAATCAAGAAATGATTGAGTAGATGAAAATCTACTTGCCTTTTCCAAACTCCAAAAATTTTGTCAATCTCTGATAACGCTTCAACTTTTATATTTATCATATTGAACCAGTTAATTAAATCCTGCCAAAACTTGTTTGAGTAGTCACATTCTATTAAGAGGAGTTCAATGGATTCACTTTCTCTTTTGCAAAATGTACATAGAAACGAAGGTACAAGGCCGATTTTATGCAGAAATGTTTTCGTCGCTAAATACCTATGTAACACCTTAAACTGGAATTCGCGTGATCTAGAGTCTACAGTCACTCTGAAGGGAATACAATATATCTCTAGCCAATCTTGCTGATAATTATTTTTTTCTGAATATTTTAACTGAGCAGTTGGTATAATCTCAACCTTTGAGCGGACTTCTTGTAAATGTTTTTCGAGATAGCTTTATCGAGACGGATATTGTGACCATTCAAATGTAACTGAGCACTATTGGGAACCAAAGAATTAATTTCATAGTTATTGCACATTTTTAAATGATGTCGCCACTGTGTTGGGATAGCAAGATAATTTCCAGGCCTGTGGAATGATTGGCGGCGTATGGTCTGTTGATGACGTGCAGGGAGATGAGCCCTTCCCGTCAGCGTAGGCATGTGCCTGAGGCAGATGGTATTTGATGACTTCAAAGAGTTTACTAGAGTAAATAGTAAACAACAAGGGGCCCAAACATGAACCTTGTGGAACGCCATGAGGTAGCCTAAAACTGTCAGATATACAACCATTTAGCGAGACTCGCTGCGACCTGTTACTAAGATAAGACATAAACCAGTTCAGAGCAGTGCCAGTAATGCCGACACTTGACTTAAGACGAGAAAGCAAGATATCGTGGTCCACTGTGTCAAACGCAGCACTCAAATCTAGGAAGGGATCTTTTTAAATTAGCTTTTGACATGTGATGTTTAATTCTTATGGTCATTTTATTTTTTATTCTTTCCTGTTCTTAACAATATTTTTTTAAGTATCAATTGTTTCGCGCTTTTGATCATATTTGCATGGAAAAGGCGCATTAAAATTTTTTAATTATTATTATTATTATTAACAAAAATGGAACTGTCTTCTCGCTGATTAATTCTTAGCCTATGGAAATGCAGAGGGTGATTGTGTGCATCCTCATCCTCATCAATATCTGGCCTGTTATCAAAAGAGGGATATGCCTCTTCTGAATAACATTCATTCAGAGTCCAGTAATGGAAAGGGAAATCCAAGTCCATTTGCTTGGAAAATTCCCTTATGAAACAAAAAATTAGAGAGGCCATGTGTCAGCTGGTATATACTGGTTATAAGTGACAACCCCACCCCCTATCTCCCCCCCCCACACACATACACATGCAACTGAAAATGGATTGCAAAAATGATTAACCACTACCACATTGATTGAAATATATTAAGTCAGAGGTGTTAAAAAAAACAACCCCTAATATTTTAGTAGGTACGCACACCTACATTTGGATGAATTTTTATGCTATTGGAAGGCAAAATTGAGGTTGAACATTGTTGTAATACAATCGGTATTTACAGTGTGATGACCTATCAAGGATAAAACCCTTGCTTTGCATTATTTAATATTTCTCAAACCAATTAAAGATGGAATGCTACCAACCTGACACTTTTTGGCCAATATGGGTTCAACTGTTTCAATGTGAAGATGGTTCCAAGGTCGTGATGGTAAACACAGAAGTATGATTCCAGGTCATCTGTTTCTGTAGCCCTGTGGTGCTCTTCAAACCCAATGATGTTGTTTTCTAAGCTCTTGACTCTCAATGTTTGTGGTCACTTCTACCACAGTCTCTCTTGCGAAGCCATGTATGCCTCCAACATCACTAGATTTAACCCATCTGTTGCAATGCAATTGTTACTTTTGTTAAATGTGTTTTATCACACAGTTACAAGACACTGTATTAAGATATGAACTAATTAAATCAAATTGAGGTTGTAGGTCAAATTTATTCCCCTGAGCTTTGCACCAAGAATTGTAATACAGCTGAAGAGCTCTCCTGTATAACCATTCCAAAAATGCTCTGGCCATTACGTCAGTCACAATGGTGATTGACTGCTTTGAAAAAACAGGCAGAAATGTATCCAAAATGTCTCAGCCATTGCTTTGAATCATGGTTGTGAATGGTTAACTCTGAGAAAGCATATAAATTAATGTAAAAATAATATAAAAGGCCTCAGTGTTCTTGGTTAGTGTCCTCACTGTAAATAAAAATCGCCCCTGTAGATGTATTCCATATTGCCTTATCATTTGATGATTTAGTACGTAGTTATACCTTTTAGGGTAGTCATACCTGTTCACATCATGTGAACGAGCAGTGGAAAAAAATTGCTACTTACATACATAGAGATTACTTCATGGAAAATGCGCCCCTACGATTTTTTTTCACAAGTTGAGTAGTATCAGAAAACGAACAAGTGAGCGCAGCGAACGAGTGAGTTTTCTGATACGTATCAACGAGTGAATAAAAATTGTACAATGGATACTGAGATTTTTTCGTGTTGTATTTGGTAGAAAACTTGCACAAATGGGCCGATGAAAAGCATAAAAAGTAGTTTAAAGATTTCTTAACAACAAGTTATTAAAAGTGCATAAAATTCTTACGCTTACTGTGTTGATCAAGTTCAATGTCTGTAAGGAAGCCATGCCAACAAACTACTTAGTAATGCAAAAAAGTCAATATTCAGTTGTCATCAGAGTCACTTTCCAGTTCTAAAGGCCTCAGACGTTTCCATCTCGCTGCTTCGGGACCTGACGGATCTGTGGTAAGCGTCGGAGACTGATTTACTGTGTTGATACGAATGGAAAAATTACCACCTTGAATAACAGCTCTGCTGAACAGTGCCATGGACTGCTTACCGGTATTCTGGGAGTCGTCAGAGGACGACAGACAAGCTGTTTCAGAACAGGACGAAGCTGGCTTACCAGCCACCGCACCGCTTAGCACTTTTGACATATGCATCTGCTGTTTTGTTGAAACAGTGCTGTATGTACAGTGCTGTATGCTCTTCAAATTCCGATGTCCAGATAGCTGTGCAATTTGCGTAGGGGGAATGTCATTTTCACTTAGCGTGTGGATCATTGTCTTCCTGCCGCTGTGATTTCGAAGCCTGTCGTTTTTGATTCCTGCTTTTTGAACCATTGTCTTCATTAAACTGTTGAGTTTGTTTACGCCAACAGCACCGGACTTGCACCAGCTTTTTCTTGCAAGTGAGTCCACCTTTAAACCGTTGTTTTATGGCCAGATAAAAGGGAGCATCATCTTGATTCATTTCCTCTGGTCTCTTCCTGGCAAAAAATTTGTAGACCGCGACAGGATCTCTTTCAGTTTTGTCAGTCGCAAACATTTTCGGCGGTACAGCTCTGACATTGCTGTAGTCTGAGCCAATTCTAGTTTTCGTTTGTCTTTCATTGAACCCCAAGTATTGATGGAGATACAAGGGAAACCTGTGCGAATGCAAATTGACTCTGGTGCGTCGTGCAATGTCCTTCCAAAGAAATATCTTCCAGGAGTTGCAGAGATCCAGAAATCAAGCAAGTCACTGACAGCTTACAACAAGCAGCAAATCTCAGCACTTGGGACGGCAAGAGTGAGCATGCATAATCCTAGGACAAGAAAGAAGTATAACGCTGAGTTTGTTGTAGTGGATGGTAACTACATGCCGTTAATAGGAGCTCGCGCAGCGCAACAAATGGGTCTTCTTGTGGTCCAACACCACAATATCCAACTGGTGAGCAACGGTGAAGCCCTCACCACCTCTCTTACTAAAGAGCAAGTGTTGACTTTGCGGACATCTTCAAGGGACTCGGAAGAATGGAAGGAAAGTTACACCTTGAAGTGGACAATTCAGTCTCCCCAGTGGTCATGCCTCCCAGCAGAGAACCAGTAGCTCTCAAAGGAACGTTTAAAGAAGAACTTGATCGTCTCGTAGATGTTGGTGTCTTAACAAAAGTAGAAGAGCCGGCTAAGTGGGTGTCCAGTGCAGTTGTCACGGCAAAGTCAAATGGGAAAGTCAGAGTCTGCATCGACCCAAGACCCCTGAACGAGGCACTCCATCGAAGTCACTACCCCCTGCCTGTGATTGATGACATTCTGCCAGAACTTGGGAAGGCACGAGTTTTCTCCAAAGCAGATTTGAAAGATGGCTTTCTCCAGATAGAGTTAGATGACGAGTCGAGCTGCCTCACTACCTTTCAGACACCATGGGGCTGACATCGCTGGTTAAGAATGCCTTATGGAATCAGCCCTGCACCTGAATACTTCCAGCAGAAGCTTGATCAAAACTTGCAAGGCTTGCCTGGTATCTATAGAATAGCAGATGATCTACTGATTACTGGTCAAGGTGACACTAAGGAAGGCGCAGATAAGGATCATGATGCAAACCTTGTATGCTTATTTCAAAGATGCAGAGAGAGGAACATTAAATTAAACAAAGCAAAGTTTGACTTCAAATGCCAACAAGTAACATTCATTGGGCATCTGTTAAGCAGTGAAGGAGTCAAACCTGACCCCAGGAAGATTGATGCCATAGTGAACATGGAAACGCCTGTTGATGTCCAGGGTGTGCAGCGCCTCATTGGCATGGTCAAGCACCTTTCGAAGTTCCTCAGTAACCTGTCTGAGTTATGTCAGCCTCTCCGCAAGCTTATGCACAGAGACGCTGAGTGGCAGTGGACCCAGGAACAAGAACATGCCTTTCAGTCTCTCAAAGTGGCTGTTACACAAGCCCCAGTTCTCAAGTACTTCAGCCCACAAGCCCAAACTGAAGGACAAGGTGATGCATCGCAACACGGCCTCGGATTTGTATTATTGCAAGAGGGTCAACCAGTTACATATGCAAGTCGTGCACTCACCCCAGCAGAGCTTCTAGCTCAGGTCTTTGGACTAGAACACAATCACCACTACACATTTGGAAGACAAGTGGTTTTGTGGACTGACCACAAACCTCTGTTATCGATTTAAAGAGAAGCCTCTCGCTTCAGCTCCAAAGCATCTACAGAGACTTCTGTTACGACTCCAGCAGTATGATGTTGACTTAAGGTACAAGCCTGGCTCTGAAATGTACTTAGCTGACACCCTATCAAGAGCCTTCCTCAAGAGCACCATCCAGTCCAAGGCTGAAGAGGAAGCTGAAACTATCCATGCAACCGATCTCCTCCCAATCTCAGGGCCCCAGTGAGGGAAATTCAAGCAGAAACAGCTCAAGATGATATTCTTCAACAGCTGAAGAAAACCATTGCCTGACATGAAGAAGGAAGTCCCCAAATGTCTCCATCCTTATTTTCAAGCTAGAGATGAGCTATCAGCCCAGGATGGTCTAATCTTCAAGGGTCAGTGCTGTGTCATTCCCCTGAGCCTGCGCACAAAGATTAAAGAGAAGTAGCCCACACTGGAATTCAAAGTTGCCTCCGACGAGCAAGAGAAACTATGTATTGGCCAGGAATGAATAACTATATCTTAGTTTTTTAGACTAGAAACTAAAACTGCAAAGGGGATAGCTGAGATACTCCGCAAGCAGTTTTCAGTCCACGGAATCCCAAATCAGCTAATCAGCGACAACATGCCATTCAGTTCTCAAGAATTCAGAAAGTTTGCAGCCAGCTACGAGTTTAAAGTTATCACAGGCTCACCTGGCTATCCCCAGAGAAATGGAAAGGCTGAGAATGCCATCAAGACAGCAAAATCCATCATGAAGAAAGCTAAGGAAGCAAGCAGAGACCCCTACTTATCCCTGCTTGACTGGAGAAACACTCCTTCTGAAGGTATGTCTAGCTTCCCTGCCCAAAGGATGTTTGGACACAGAACAAGAACACTGCTTCCCACCACCAGTTACCTGTTAAAGCCAAAGGTCCAAGAAGATGTGAAGGAGAAACTTCTTAAGCAGAAGTCCAAACAAGCCAATTACTACAATCAAAACACCAAGGAGCTCCCGCCTTTAGAGACAGGAGAAGTTGCCCGAGTAGCCTCTAAACCAGGTGACAGAGAGTGGAAATGGTTTAAGGCACGGGTGGAAGACCAGGTTGATATCCGCTCTTACAAAGTCCGAACAGAGGACGGTAGGCTGTACAGAAGAAATCGTAGACACCTATGCCAGTCTAAGGAACCATTTGTTCAGACTTCTGAAACCAGTTCAGTTCGACCATCACAGGACAACCACCCTAACACAATGCTTGTTGCAGCTGAACCAATAAGATCTCAGCTGGCAGGTCAGCCAGTCCAAGACAACCTTGCTGGTCAACCTAAGAAAACAGAACCTGTGACAGTCTCCCCAAGCCAGGTGCCACCATCAGGCCCAGTTAAACCAACTGTTGTGACCAGGAGTGGACGAGTTTCTCGGGCCCCACAGTACTTACAGGACTTTGTTACAGTTAAATATGGACTTCAGAAAATGACCGTTTGCCTAAGTTGTTTCATTGTTACCAGGCAAAGTTTAACAGACAAGTTAACAGACAGACATTCAGTTTCAGTAGTTCGTTATTAGAAAGCTTACAGACATTGGCTTAAATCGTTCAGTTCATCATGGAAAGCTTGTACATAAGCTCGCTTAAGTTCACCAGTTCTAACTTTGGTCTTTTAAAAAAAGGAAAGGTGTGACGTCATGTGTAGTCACATGACTCTCGGACCATGTGCTTGGTGTGTTGTTTTTCTTTTGTAATTTGCTTATTTAGGCATGGCCCGCCCAGAGTAGCCTTTGCTAGTTGCGGGCATGCCCTTTCTGTAAATAGATCTGTAAATAAATAAATGGTTGTTCTTTATATAAAGACTGTTTGTCGTCTTTATTACCTCTTGTCTACGCCCTTGAATAGCGTAACATTACACCACTTTGTTTGCCGTTTTATGAAGTTTTCTATCTCCCCAACACATATCACGATGTTCTTTGCACCCACGGAGTCCAAAGTGAAGAGTGTTGTTTAGCCAAAGCGTGTTTAAAAGTGCCTCAGGACTACTCATGCCGAGCAAACCCTTCTCGTACAATATGTTTATCTCTTCGCTTGTCAAAGCTACCGATGCTTTCGGCTTATTCCCTTTTCCTTGCTTCTTTAGCTGTTTTTGCTTGGATTGAAGAACTTTTCTGGTTTTCTCAAAGACCAAGTCGTTGATTATGCTGGCAGAATAGCCCTGTTTCTTCAAATGTCGTTCAAAGCTGCCCATTAAACTTCGAAGCGAAGTCGGCTCGTACTCGTTGCCATCTTTAGTGCGGATGGAGATAATAAATTCGCTAATAAATTCATTCAACTCAGTCGCTGGAATATCTTCAATTTTCCTGTCTTCGTCCTTCATTTTCAAAAATCTTTCAAGCAATCTTACATCTCTTTAAGTTTTTTGACTAGTATTTTTGTTTTCGTGTTCTAAAATAAATTCTTCAACTGAGCAAACAGAAGCAAACCTTCCTTCAGCCATTTTTCAATGCGCGCGGGTTTTGTGCAATGGCTCTCGGATGACATTTGCATCAGTACTTTCATTCATCATCAATGAAATTTCGTCATTTGCATTGCTGATCTACAAGATTAAGCCCCCTCTCTTGCATTGCAACTTTGACATCTCCAGTAAGATTTCGTAAATACTGGTCTGTAAGACTCCTGTAGGGCACATGTCTAATATGTAAGGCACAGGGTTTCCTCTTCCCCTTTTCATCAGAGAGCACGAGCACCAACACATGGCTTGCTGCTGTCCTCTTCTTTTTGAACAGGTTCCTGATATAATACTTGGCCTGAGCAACCAACCCACGTAGTGACGTGCTGATGGCTTGGATGTCTAGTGGAACAGCTGGATTAAGGTACCCAAGCTGCTCATTTATGTACCTTTAAGCTCCTGCGCCTGTTGAAGCAGAGTTTGATATTCTACAACATTCCAATTGGCACTCTTCAGATGTTCTTCTGGTGTTGATCTGTTATCAAACTTTTTCTGATAATCCTGAACAGCCGACTTAAAACCCTCATCAAAAAATGGAATGTCAACATCTTAGCTGTCAATGCACTTTCTTGGTTCCATCTCAAGACTGTGTCGGTCTCTAATATCAGGTAACGCAGTCACCAATGTCACTCAGCCTTCATACACCATCCGTAACTCCTGCCACTTCCCATCACCCAAGTCCACATCTCCGTTCCCCACACCTTTAA
>OZ026595.1:33300107-33307607 GCA_964020085.1 Micromussa lordhowensis
CATATGTTTTGACATTCCTGACGTGTTCTTTCTTACGGGTTTCAAAACAGTTCTTAAATTTTTAGCCAGCGAACGTTTTTTATCTTTTTAATATGTCCCATCCTGGCTACGCTTCAATTTTTAATTATAGGCCTATTTCTTTGCTGTCTAACTTTAATAGGATCTTTGAAAAATTGGTCTACTCCAGAATGGAATCTTTCATCGAGCAAAATGATATACTTTATATACTATATACTTATATACTTTATATACTATATCTCAATATGGCTTCCGCAAAGTGCATTCAACTCAGCATGCAATTCGTGACATTGTTAGTACCATACAGGAAAACATGGACAAGCACTTGTTCTCATGTGGTGTATTCATTCACCTGAAAAAGGCTTATGACAATGTGATGACAAATTCATTGTCAATAACAGGACAGACTCATTAAAAACTGACATCAATTTGTTTTTTACAATAACAAATGGTCGAATTGCCCGCTCTCGCTCGATGACGCGTAGCACAAATTTCAAATTCATGTGTCTGTCCGCATATTGACGATAAAATTAGCCAATTAGCGTGCAATAATTTCTGCAGTTATCGTAAAAAAGCCTTTATACCATGCTGAAGAATATGGTAAGCATACGCGTGATTTTTTTCGGGCGTTTTTATTTTCTTTAAAAGTTTAGTTCTCTATATTTTTGGGGAGTTTTTAATAAAACAATTATTCCACTCGCCCTTGTTGGATATGAGATGATTATAGCCAACTCGGCGCTATGTGCCTCGTTGGCTATCTACCATCTCATATCCAACATGCACTTGTGGAATAATTGTTAAATAATCTTTCTCGGAAACATCATATTGACCATTTAACTAGTAAAGTAAGCCAAACTGTAGGATTGATTTGTAAACTATGGCATTTTCTGCCAAGCCATACTCTCTTAACTATTTATAGATCCCTAGTTACTCCTTATTTAAGTTATGGTTTGATGGCTTAGGGCCAAGCATACCAATCATACCTTTGAAAGCTTCTTAAGCTCCAAAAGCGAGCTCTTCACTTTATCTATTTTTCTGAGCAAAATCAGCATGCGATTCCTTATTTATTGATGCCGGTGTTTTACCGTCAAAATTTTTTTATTGTGAGCTTTTACCTAACCTTATGTTTGACACAGAAATGCTCCTGGGAACATTCAAGATCTCTTCAAAGACATTTCTGATATTCATTCTTATAATACTTGATTGTCTGTTTGAATAACTTTTACACACAAAGTTCTAGACTCTCAATTCAACTGAACTCATTTTCTAGAGTCGGAACAAAAATTTGGAATGAAATGCCTATGTCTTTAAGAAAACTTTCAAAGAATGTTTTTAAGAGGAAAATAAAACAAATACTTTTTGAAATTCTAGCTTCAGAAGACTGTTATATTGATTTTCCAGGGATCGTTCAAAAAGTAAAGCTGAATTTATTTTCCTCTTAGTGTGTATTCATTAATATTCAACAACATCTTTTTAGTGTATCTCTAGTCTCTTGTCATAACCATTGTTGTTAATTATTACTTGTAATAATTAGTGGTCTCTTGTTATTGCTGTCAATTTTTGTCTTTTTAGTTCTCTTGTTGCTTTCATTTGTATTTTGTTGTACTTAGTTGTATCTTAATAATTTGAGTAAACATGACCTGCCTAGACTAGCTTAGCTATCCGCAGGTATGTTGAAATTTGTAATTTAATTTGAAAAAAATAAATAAACGTATGTCTCTCTAAGCGTATGAAATTGTTTTTGTGGGGACAATTTAAGTTTCGCACCAAATGGTAAAAGCAATTTTGGATAACTTAACTGATGAAATACATGCAAGTAACGTAAAGTAGTTCAAAAAAAGTTTGTTCTTCAATACAGCTTTCTTTGTGTACTCTCTGGGTTACTCGCTTGTTGCAAGTTTGCAAATCGTTTGTAGACTGTTCAATGACAAGATTTGCATAAGCAAATCATTTGTAATCAGTAAAACCAGTTTACTGCAGGAAAAAACCATGTTATTATTAGGAGTTCCGGTTTCACGGTGTATGCTTGCTTTGGTTTACAACATGGTCAGTAATGTCATTGTATCCTTCCATGATCGCTTCCCCTTTGAGACTTTTCACTGACGCACTTTTCACTTTTCACAGACGCACAGCTCTATCCTTATTGATTGGTCTAAATTTATGGTTCGCAGCACCTTGATGACGTAGTTGTGCTTTAAATCCGTCAGCTTATGAAGTTTCTTCAATTTCAGGCCGTTAAAAATGTCCCAATAAACTGAGCATCAACCATATCACCATCCACTCCTAATGCAACCAGTCCTTGGTAGCTGTCGAGCATGTGTGAAGTTTGTGATGGGTACCAGAAACAGATATGATCTGGAAAATAAAGGACTTTAAGAGAATGGAAAGCAAACTTGGTTATGACTTCACAAAAGTCATCATAAATCAGGGTGACGTTTGACATGTCCAACTCCTGGAGACAATGCGTTCTCTGTAACAGAATAATCATAATTTCAGTATCTATCCAGCTATGGGCCACGCTAAGGGGCTTTAGATTGGTCAATTTTCCATCTGAGAGAGTCTGCAAATAAACACAACGTGTGAGGATATGCGACAGGTCCAGCGAAAATACTTGGGTGGTGTGGTTAAAACAGGCATGGAGTCTGTGCATCAATATCTTTCCTCCTAAGGCACTGAAGTCCAAATGCTGCAGACAACACGTAGCTGGAATCTTTCTCTGAATGTGACATAACTAAAAATGTGCAAAGAGAGTTCCGACGGCAGGGATAAAACCATGGACATCATATTTACCAGTATTAACAAAAGAAACGATTCACAATACAATACTCTTGCTATATAGTACCAGAAGCCTTGAGTGCCAGATGTTTTTCTTGCGCGGTTTCCGGTGTCTGTCATGTCTCTATTGTGACCTGCGCGAAAAACGTATGAAGCAGAGCATGATTTCTTGGACAGCGCTGAGCCAATGACAAGCCAGTTTAATGCTGTCTAGACCTGCGATCAGCCATTTTTTTATTTTGAAAGGGAGAAGGAAAAAAGTAATGTCCTCCTTCGCCGCGTCTAAATACAGGAAGGGAGTGTATGATCGCAGGCAAAAAGCTATCTGGCTCCTAACAACCTCCCAAGGGTTTTCTAATCTAAAAGACACGGTGATTAGTTTCAAAGAATAGAGAACATGAGCCTGTGAGATTTCCCTTGGAGAAGTGATGATCATGGATGTTGGATTTAGAGGTTAGTGTTTGTTCGCAATCAAGATCTGGTCAAAGCCGTAACAAAAGTTCCTGAAAAAGTTTGAAGGTATTGACAACTTTTCAAAGCACAGACAAAAGGAATAGAATTGCAAACTTAATTCGCTACAAGGATGTATTGGCGGTTTTGCTAACAGGATTCGCGAATCCCAATGCCGGGGTACCAGACAAGCTGAAACAGCGTTTTGAACACAAAAAAGTGAAGACTTCGAATTAGGAAACTTTTTTCACAGGAGTATACCATAGTTTTTAGTCCCGCAGAAGTATTTCCGTCAGCCGCGCGCAAGAAAAAAAACCTCTGGAAATAAGTATATCCGGTACCAACTTTCTCGGATGTCACAATGACAGTTTCATTGTTCCTGAAATCATTCACATACATTGCAATCAAACTGCATATGGCAGAAAATTCCCTTGGTCCATCTAAAGAGCACATACCATGATAGCTCCAAGGAGTCTTGTGAACAAATGCGGACCGTGTGGATCTATGAGAGTGTCGGACACTAGAGCAAAGAGATGAGTGGGTGTGGTGACTGCTTCAGTGGTTTTCTTGTGAATATTTTCGCCAAACTTACCCCAGAAACTATTCAACATCAACTTTGCCGTAGCCTTGCGTCCTGGATTTTTTCAATGAGGAGAGGATCTAAGGTGATGCCCTCTTTAGCCTGGTAGTCACGGACGTATTGCTGTTTTTGTTTCTGCGCCCAACCAGAACACCCGCCTGATTCTTGTATTATTTCTAACCATGTGTTGACATAGTCAGCAAAGAGCCCTTGACGTTGTTCTTCTGGAAAATGCCAGATCTCGTGGATGTGTATGATGCGGTACCCGACCTCTACTTATTTCACGAGCTCAGGGGTGCACCAGGTACCCCTGAGAAGACGTTCCTCTGGAGAGTGAAGACAAAAAGGTGATTTTTCCAAGAGGCCCTTGGTCGTCTCCTCTTTCATGCAGGTTCTGCATAGAGGTAACGTCAGTTTACCACCATGTCGGAAGGGCAAGATATAATGATACAAATGATGGGGAGGAATCACATCTACTTTGACCATTCCAAAGTACGCATGGATTTTATTGGTTCTCCGGGTTGGTGATGGTGATGGGATAACCAATGGGATACTGTTGTGTCTTGTTTATCCACGGATAGAGAGAGGTTACATCTACATACTTGATTTGTTCACCCTGGTCCTCACTGTCGCAAAGAAGGCATCCCTTGGATTAAGAGGCTCTAACATCTCGTAGGACATGCTTCGCGATGGGGTCAAATTCGGCATGTTGCTGGAATTCTTCTCTGAACTTCCAACATCCGGCTTTTAAGAGTTTGACATCTGACTCGCACTAGGCTCTTATTTCTGCTTGAAGATTGAAGATGTACTTGATTCTGACCTTCTCTGCATACCAATTCTCAAATTCTGCCCTCTTTTTAGCTGACATGCCATCAGGATCATACATCTCAGCAGGAGGCATGGGTCCTTCGTAGTCTTGATTTTCACGAGTATTGAATTTGTGAGGAAAGAACCCTTTGACTAATTCTTGGATGCCAAAGGTAGAAGGAAAGTTAGCAAGACGAAAGGGAAGGAAGCAGAGAGAGTCTTTGAGGGTCAATCGATCTGACTTCAAAGACAGCACTTTAGTTCCGAGGGTGATCTGAACCCTGGCTTCATGATGGTTCGCGTAGCAATGTTGCAACAGGAACATCCCGTCATATCCTTTGGGGTTATGGAAGACAGCAATTATGTTCCGATCATCCCCGTCTTGATGAACAGCCAAAGATTGTAACCATTCAAAGAAAGGCTCTGTACAGTCCAGACCATAAAAGAACTTAGTGTGGTCCTCTTCATCGCTTTCTGCACCGAGCAAGATAGGAGTTTGGCCTCCCTCCTCGTCCACGGTCGCTTCATAATCACAATAGACTTGGAGGGGTGGATCTCTCTCTACCCACACTCTGGTATCTTCATCTTCAGGATCAGGCTTTATGAAGCGGCGCATTCCTACTTCGTTTCACAACACCTGCTTCATTTTGGGATCATCTTTCTCTTATGGGATGCGCTGGATGTAACATTGGTGAGAAGCAATGTGCACCTGTTGTTCACAGATGGGGCATTCGCATCAACCACACTTGTGTTGTTTGGGTTGACCTCTTTTACCTCTATTCTTTACTTCATATGTCTTACAGCAGTCAGGACACTTGTTGTAAGTGTTGCAAATGGAGTTGATGTTGCAACTATGGCAAAGCAGATGGTAAGAGTAACAGTCCTCACCAAAGAAGGATCGATGACATGGACAGCAAAGAGAAGAGGGTGATGGGAATTTGCCTGGACCCAACGGTCGTTTAGCCTCTGTGAAATCTGGGCAGTCCTTTTGATGACAAGATGGACACCATTTTCCGTCACAGGGATGATGTTCGCAATCGTCATGGTTGTATCCCCGGTTGCATTTGTTACAGAAGTAACTCTTTGACAAAAAACCCGAGGAGTTACACCCATTGTAGTGGTCATCTTCTTTGATGATATGGATGATCTTGTCCGATGGTGTGGGTCCCCTAAAGATCAACATGTGAGGAGAGTCAAAAAACATGACTTTAATCTGGTAGCCAGGGACAACTGCTTGCAACTTTTGGAGTTCGGAGATGCCACAGGGTACTTTGGGTATCCCTGCTAGATGATGGAGGGCTTGGGTTTCCCGTTTCTGTACAGGATAACCTTGTTTGAGGCTTTTGTAATGATGATCCCCTGTATTCCCGTTGGCATCAACCAAGGCTTTCATGGTCACAATAGCCTGAGCACAACACAATACATTACTGTTCTTGATGGTGATGCGCGACGTTTTGACAATCCCACAAACGGCTGCGCTGCTGGGTTTGTAGCGTTTACTATGACCACTACCAGGTGCAGTGGTGCGAATGAATGTGGTCTCCACTGTAAATGAATCATCCGCTTCGAAGGCTTGATTAGAATTGAGTTTATTGGCCAGGGCTTGAAGGTACGTGTCTAATCGTTCCAAACCCTCTTCAAATTCAGCCACGGTAAACATCGTCGACTGAAAGGCATGGGTGAATGCATCTGATTGCGTGGTGAAATGCAATGTGTGATGAGGTCTCACGGAGTAGGGTCAGCAATGATCTGACGGTGGATAGTCCGTTGTAACGCCTCTGTGATCTCTCATCCCATGTCGTCACAGGGTGTGGCATCCCTATGCTGTTGGATTCTCCCTTGGAACCTCTGTTTGGTGAGTGTGCATTCATATATATAATTTTTATTATTTTAGACTTTCTTTATGTCATATAATTACCGTGTTGTTGTTACTTGACGCCAGTTGCATTGGGCACCAATGGGTCGTAGCTGAAAATCCAACAGGGATGTGTCATCTTCTCCAAACATGATAACTTCCTGAGAGGAGGAGGGTCTCTCGGAAGACATACCAGTCGATGGGGACTTCAAAGATCCCAAGAATTTAGTAACACAACATGCATGGATCCTGTGTGCTGCACCATGTTTTGTGAAGGAGCGTATTTACTGTCTCCAGATATCTTTCATGGTAAGATATACAACATCTAATCCTTCCCAAAGTAACGATTAGGCTTGCCGATGCCCAAGCTTATAATCAGAGGGAAACATAAACGAGGAGACCGTGGTTCGACCGAAGAGGAACTCAAGACATCAAAGCGAGCCAATGTGGCGGACGTGCTGAACAGTTCTGAAGACAATCCCACCCTGGACGATGAAAACCTGGAAACAGCAGACGAGCCTACACGTGCAGAACTTAAAGAAATGTTAGTGGACATCCAGATAAGCATACAAAGTATCCTGCGAGAAAACAAAGAAACGAGAAGGGAGGTTGTTCAACTGAAAGAAACAGTCCTAGAACAAAAGACAACTATTGCTTCGTTGAAGACTACGGTAGCCGGTCTCGAAAAGCAATGTGCAAGCAATGAAAAAAATCTTGTCGCTGCCAGAAAAACCATTGAAGAGCAATGCGAAGAAATCGCCGAATTGTATGAATTGCAAGACCATTTGGAGCAATATACTCAAAAGAACAGCTTGGAAATTCATGGAGTTCCTGAAAGCGCTTATAGATCAACAGAAGAGGTGGTCCTTAAACTAGCTGAAGCGCTCGAAGTTCCTGTTCAATCTCAGGACATTGAAATAAGTCACAAGCATCCAAATAAAGGTATGAAGGCGATTATAGTAAAATTTGTTAGTCACAAGGTGAAAACACAGCTTTATAAAGAGAGAGTAAAACT
>OZ026595.1:33312607-33315107 GCA_964020085.1 Micromussa lordhowensis
TGTAAGTATTATAAGTAGGGTAAATAATTAGTGCAATATTATGTAAATAGAGTTAGTGATGTAATAGTATTTGTATTGTAAGTATTGTTTTCCTAGTGTTATCGTTAATAAAATTATTGAAAAAAAAAGAATTTAGTAAGATCGGGATGGAAAATCCATTTGTTATCATCATCGTCAAAGGCCTTTTTAAATATCAGCTTGCCATTTCTGTTGGGAGCTTGCCACTGCCTGCAGGGTAGGGATTCTGAGCAGTGTTGAAGACGACTTGGTCTTGGGGTGTCCAGATGACGCGGTGATAATGAACAAGTACATTGAATATTTGAGGAAATCATCTTAAAAAATGTAAGTTAACATTACGAAAAGACCCTAAAAAGATTCTGGAGCGCGTAAAAAATGATTAGGTTGTTTTGATATCTTAAATTGCCATAGGGGTAATAAAAAGTTTACTTTATTAGATAAAACCAGAGGTTGGGAGTCTAGAAGTTTCTCACAAAGTATGCAAGGTCTGAAGCTACAGTACCGCTCAAATGTAAGTTACCACCGTCTCGCGAGACGCGTCTCGTTTCTCTCGAGACATGTCTCGTTTCTCTCGAGACGAGTCTCGTTTCTCTCGAGAAGTTTCTCGTTTCTCGCGAGTGCACTGCAAGTACCAACGCTTTGCCTTTAGGTGAATGTACAAACGGCATTATCCGTTCGAACGGCCGAACGCACGGCAAGCGAACGGATAACAAATGGCTAGACAAGCCATTCGAAATGTCGGTTGAACGGCTGAACGGATGCAACATTTTTTCGAACGGTAAAGTCGAACGGGTGAACAGATGCAATTTTTTCGAACGGTAAAGTCGAACGGGTGAATGGATGCAATTTTTTTTTCGAACGCCAAACGGCTAGACGGCAGAAGCAAAAAGACATAAACACTATTTCTGTGACAAACGTCGCTAGAGATGCTAGACGGCTCCGATTTGTGTTGGAAAAAAAAAATCAGCCGTTCAAACCAAGAGATTTTCCAAGTGTGTATAGGAATTGACAACGGAAACTTTGACAACGTATAGGAATTGACAACGCTGCTTTCGCAAAGCCGTTTTCAGTGTTCTAAGTAATTTTATAAATGAAAATAACGCAATCTCAAAATAATTATTTTTGAGTGGCGCCATCGTCACATCTACGTCTAGCCACATTTACATTGAGAAATGTTCTTTGTTTTATCGAACGCTGGTCATTACCTCAGTAAGTTTTGAATGAAACTTGTTTCTTTTAATATCCAAAAGCATGGCGTCAATGGTTATTTAAGAAAAGGATGGCAAATAATTTTGCGTTTCGGACCGGCAGTAAAAAGCGTAATTTGCATATGTCAGAAACTTGCCAACAGTCCTGTATGTTTACATTGATTTTTTTGTTCGGCTGTAGCGACCACACGCATGCTTTGTACGTAGATATTCCTAGAATGCCGTTTCAAAATAGATTTAAAGCTTATTTTCGATTGTAGAACATAGCAGCGAATCAACTACAAATTGTTGTGACGCCTTGAAAACTTTACTGATGCGTGAAAAAGTCACGCTTTTGTCATGCATGCATGTATAGTCTTCTGCGTGTGCTCGCCGACTCAGAAACTTGCTTGTTTTGAAATTTGGGTTACTCTAGAAAGCTATCTCCCAGTAAATATGTTTTTTTATAACCATTGCTACAGGGGCCATTCCGGACAGAAAATAAGCTCATTTCGCGTCGCTACCACACCGTGGGTCTGGGATTCCGGGACACATCGTAACAAAAATTGTAAACAATAAAATTTCCACTATGTCGAAAAAGCAAAACAAAGCGAACCCAGTATCTAATTCAGAACCAACTGATAAAAATGTACCGTTACTAAACTGATGAAAATAATTACAACCGAACAAAAAGCCAAAGGCCTTATCTCTCTCTCAATTTGAGACTCTCGATTCACAGGTTTGAGCACGTGACCAAAAGTGTGATAAAATCTACCGAATGATTCATTCGCAAACGACTGACTTCAACAGTGCTTAGAAATTTGTATGGCTTACACTTTAGAACTTAAGACCTCTTGTGTAACGGTGGCCGTATACGTAGTAAGGTAGACAATTTGTTTGTTCGTAGGTACGCGCGAGAATCAATTTCTTTGGCTATATGTTTACTTTGTAGAACATGCATGTAAACAGCAGCTCACGGCAACCAAGGAATCGTTCGTTTCAGTTGTGTTCAAGTTGTTGGAGAGCCAAGTTGTTTGTCCGTTTAGCCACGTTATGTTTGAAAAACACGACGTTGGATGGAAATGTTTGATCGTTTAGCGTGCCGGGGCTTACGAGTCAAGATTGCAACGGATAGCTCGATCAAGCCATCCGAACAGCAGACAGTTGAGCACGCACCTTACGAACGCCCCAAAATAATTATTTTGAATCATCCGAACGGCTAGCGATTTTTTTGAACACACGGCAAGAGCCGTTCGAACGGCAAGAATTTTTTTCAAACTCACGGCAAGAGCCGT
>OZ026595.1:33320107-33330107 GCA_964020085.1 Micromussa lordhowensis
TTTTACAGACATTTTAATGGATACTTTTTTAATGCACTGTACACTGTAGCACTGTTTCTTTCAAGTTTTGTGACAGTAAATGCACCGCACCCGGTATGACTCTTATGATCACATGTAACTGTTACGCCACATATTGTAATAACTGACACAAAATGTAATAGTAACGCAAAATGTAATAACTTTTGCCACAGAATGTAATAGTGACGCAAAGTGGAGTAAGTTTCGACGCAAAATGTAATAACATCCGTAACGCAAAATGTAATAACTTTTGACGCAAAATGTAATTCATAAAAGTAACGCAAACTGTAATAGGACAAAATGTAATAATATTCTGGGCGGCATGTGTCTCTAAAAATAGAAGTGTTTGTTTCGGTGAGGGACAAAAACGCTTGGTTTCGAGAAGTGACGAACTCCTCGAGGCTATTTCAGGAGGAAAAACTAAAAACCCGTAAATAGACCAATTCGGACAACATCCATGGAAATAACGGACGCATTTCTTTTATTTTCTAAACGTCTGTATATATAACGGCGATGTTTACTGATACTGCTTTAGCAACAACTGCATATCCACCAATATGTTATTCTTTTTAACGTCACACTAATGAACTTCTTGCTACACTGAAGTTATTATTGACTTAGCTTCTTATTTTGAATAAAAGTTACCGTGGAAAATTAACTAAACGTGCTTTGAAGAAATTACATAGATATAAAGACTCAAAAATGCACCAAATTTGCCAGGGCGGGTATCTTAACTGCTTGCTTATTGATTGGTTTGTTGGTTGATTGATTCATTGATTGATTTTAAATCTTAATTTACCTTTAATTGTAACTAAACTGTAACTCTGAAGAAAAGTGAGCTAAATCGGGTCTCTCTTAATTGCGGGTTCTCCAGTAGATCTTGGAGATACCATACCAGCCATAGCCATAGGCTACGAGGCTTACCCATGCATTTGACCAGTTCTTAGCGTTAATTATATTTCTTAGAGCAATTACTGCTCCACTGTTCTTTCCCTTCATATTTATTATTTTCCGTACACTAAGATGGCGTATATTGGCAACCTCTACTAGCTCTGGAATATAAACTCGTGGAAGTGGTAAGGTGTCGACAACGCGTTTGAAAAACCTGGAAACAGCTCGCAAAGTCTGTCGCATTTGTGGATATCTCCCCACTGTTGTTTTTATAACGTTCTCTAAAACATCAGGATTAAGGAGAGGACCATAGTCTGTGTTACACCCATTAAGCTGAGTTGCATTATCCTTTCCGTGCTTTTCGTATCCGCATTGGTTACTCATATCTTCCTCTTCATTTTCGTGGGTGGTATTGACATGTTGTGGATCTTTATTGCTATGGGATTGACTCTCCGGCAAGTTAATTCCTGATGTGCTACTTGATTCGGACCCTTCATCGTGGACCGGAGGAATGCAATTATACTCTGTGTCGAGTGGATCAGATCTTCGCATTTTTGGATAGCTTCCCTCAGTTGTCTTATCTTTCTGTTCATTTTCAGGTAATCTGGTTCGGTTTCTATGCATTGTACTGACATCAGGAGCATGTTGATCTATATTGTTATGGGACTGATCCTTGTTCATGTTTATGTCTGAGGCGCTATCTAATTGGGCCAGTTCTTCTTGGGCTGGGGAAAGACAACTGTGCTCCGTGTTGGGTCGACCTGAAATTGTTTTATCCTGACATTCGTTGGCCAAGCACACGTAATGCTCTCCAGCTCCCTCTGCAAAGTGACCTAGATAAAACGTCGCAATTGGGCTGCTATTCGTAGGTGAAATTGTCTGCGTTGCCATTGTCCCGAGTGTGGAATATATAACTATTTGTATATTAAATACATCAGCTGCTGCTTGGAGGGTTAAGTGATCACCATATGTTCCATCGCGTGCCATTAATCGCAAATATTGGTCCCAAGGTGCGCCTGCGAATAATTCCATAGGAGTGCCATTTGGAGAGTTTGGATGTGACTCCAAGTATGCGACGATCTCTTCTCTCAATGTTTCTGCCGAGCGGAAGATACCAATGTTTGCAAGCTCGTGACATAGTGCAGAAAATTGGCAGTTGCCGTCTTTTGTTGGGTCATAGCTAATTAAAAAGTTAATGTCAGACTGCATGTCCGTGAATTTGTCCCTCTGATTTGAGTAAGGTATGAAATATTTCTTTTTGTGCATTTTCTTGTTGCTCTGATTTGCGAGCTTCCTCTTCCTTTTTTCTTTGTCCATTGTCGTACTTGTTATGTCATTAACGGAAATCCATTTAGTAAGAGTCTTGGAGGAACTAGGCGGGTACTTAAACTGAACCTTGTACTTACAAGCTTTTAACTTTCTTCTGAGAATTTTAGCCGTTAAGATAGACCTCTTACTGCATATTTTTTTCGCCGGAGGGTAACGAATTAACACTTTTTCGCCAATATTATAAACTGAAGGCGGATTGTTTCTCAGTCCTTTCCGGATCATATGGTTTTCACATCTTCTACTTGCCGCGGAAGCAGCCTGACATATTCGTTTAACTTGTAGCTCGTGGGAATCATAATCTTTAGGTCGCGACGATATCATTTCCTCGTACGCTTTTCCCTCAATATTCCATTCTTCTGCAGTCGAAGCTCCTGATATGTCGTCTTCCCTAAAAGGCTTGCGCCCATAATAAACTTCAAATGGACATTTCCAAGAAAGCTCCTCCTTAACATCTTGATTTAAGGCTCTTGCGTATTCTGGCAAACATTTTGCCCAGTTCACTCCCGTTTTTCGCATAGTTAAAAGATCGTACGTAATCTTTTTCTTAAATGATCTGTGGGCCCGTTCAATTTTTCCCTGTGACTGTGGGTGGTATGGGCGTCCTTTAATCACTTTTATTCCAAGCTTCTTGCACAGTTTGTTGACAGCACCGTCGAATTCTCGCCCTTGGTCGTGCTGAAGGACACGAGGAGGCCCATGCTCTTTGTAAATTGTCGATAGCGCCTCCGCGATTGCACCACTTTTCTTTCTTTCCAGTGGAATAAGCCAATGGTACCGGCTAAATACATCCATAATACTTGAATACTTTTCCATTGAACTTAACTGGCATACTTTCCATGCTTACTAAATCCAGTTGATTGCGAATTTGGACTGTTTTGGCGCGTACTGGCTTTAAAGCAGCTTTGTTTTGGAATCGAACGTTTAGCCGTTGATGTAGGCGAGACTTACCAAGCACAGCTCGGACATCTCTTTCTCCCACACCACTGCAGACATCTTTCAAATGGTGATAGAGTTTCCTCAGCCGGATCCTTTTGTTTCCTTAAATGCTTTCGTTACAATGTCCGATACAACTGATTTTCTCAATACGGGCTTCCCATCGTAGCATACCTTGCCCCGTTTGAGAGAAACATGGTCCCGATTTCGCCAAAATCGTACCAGAGCGGACTTCTGCTTGTTGTTTCTTTGCTTCAAAGGGACGTTAAATTTTCCTTTGAGCAAGTCAAGAAAAGTATCGTACGTCTCATCGTCCAGTGCAGAAATAGCGGATATTTCATACACATTGCTGGCAATCGTTAGCAGTAAAATCAAAAACCATAACATGGTGTTCATGGTCGGCTAAAATGTGGACGTGAACAGCGTGGGAATAATTCAGTTAAACGACGGAGGAATGTGTCACTTTGGTTTCATTGATGAAACAGAAATCTCCAGTCGGTTAACTGAACCCAAACCGCCCCACTTCCCTCTGTGAAATTCACCCAAAAACGTGCGTACTTTTTTGGTTTGTTTAATTAGAACCAATTTGCCACCAGAGACGAAATTTTTATTTTTATTTATTTCAGGGAGCTGCACTTAAGTTGGAAAAAACTTGACGTAACGTTTTCAAAACCTGTGTTTCACGTGTAGAAGCATTCAGGCGGAGCTGTCAAACTTTGATGTGCTCATGCACTAAACGTTAATTGGTTCACACTTAAAAAACGCGACAGTTGGTCTAGACAAACTTGAATGTTTTTAAAAGCACGGAACAATGCGGGAAAAAAGTCGGCCGTTCACGGTAGGTCGAAAATAGAGTTTTTAGTAGTATATTTTGAATTTTATACATCTGGCCAAACTAAATCAAATGCACTTTGGTGTATAATTCAGTCTTTGAATTAATATCTCGTCCCATAAATTTTTGTCACGTTGTACCTAGTAAAAATACATTTAAAAGAAACACATATATCATTACAGAATATTATTACGTTTTGAGCTATTACATTTTGCGTTACTTTTGTGTATTACATTTTGCGTCAGAAGTTATTACATTTTGTGTTACGAATGTTACTACATTTTGGGTCGAAAGTTATTACACTTTGCGTTACTATTACAGTTTGTGGCAAAAGTTATTACATTTTGCGTTACTATTACATTTTGTGTCAGTTATTACAATATGTGGCGTAACAGTAACTGTCAATTACGTGATCTGTTCGTTTGACTAATTAAAATCAAATTGCTCCAGTCTTTGTTGTAGTGTTAGAGTTCGATCAGACAATAAGAAAAGCTAATGGGATATCTCAATTGGCCTTCCTGTCAAGTTATAAGAACCAGAAATTAGAGTTATCGGGGTAAACTTTGGTCAAGGGAAGCGAAAATCTGTTTGAGTTAGCGGGGTTTTAGAGTTATCGGTTTTCCCAAACTTTTACCTGACTAGAGGGTCAACAAACCATTTAAGAGTGGTCTTTATTGTATATATGATTTTGATGACCTTGAGGGTACTAGAAAGGCATCATTATGGCGACCACATGTTTGCAGCAAAATTTCCATGATTTTTTTGTCATCCTTTCTCGATCGAAATAGACTCTATGGAGCTCAAAATGAAAGCGGTAATGGATCGTCATGATAAAGGTACATGAAAGAACTAACCTGAAATGAATAAATACTAAAAATATCTACAATTTTCATTTTTGTAAAGAGTAATCAGTCTGTAGTCTTAGAAATCAAATGGACAGCTCGTTTTTGAAGTAAATGAATTC
Organism: Micromussa lordhowensis; assembly: GCA_964020085.1. Taxonomy (NCBI): domain Eukaryota; kingdom Metazoa; phylum Cnidaria; class Anthozoa; order Scleractinia; family Lobophylliidae; genus Micromussa; species Micromussa lordhowensis. The sequence goes on from OZ026595.1 coordinate 33,325,075, forward strand.
TTTGCAGGTTTGAAACATAAGTAGTAGCCCATATGAGATTACAGTATGTGAGACAGGGATAAATTATAAACTATAAGGTAAGCAGAGGGAATAACCCCACATTTTGTGTGCTGCTTTTTTTAACCTTTCTCAGAGGTGCATGTTAAAAGCCACCTTTTGCAAGAAAAAAGAATAAATAACAATAAGTTCAAAACAAAGTCTTAGTTTGGAGTTACGTGTAAGTTGTAGAAGGGAGGAAAAGAAACTATTTGTCTATAAGCAGATGCATGGTCATGCAAAGAAAAATAGCCAAAAGCAGCCTAACTTTTATTTTGCTAACAACATACCCATTTCAAGATGAAAGACCTGGTGCATAGCCTTACAAAATTGTTTTGAGCAAAACTTTACCATTATTTGAACAGGTAATAAAGGAACAGTATTCGTTAGAATACCGTGTAAATGACATTTCGTCAGCTTTTTGTCCTGGGTGAAGTCTTGCCACTGACAATTGCCCACTACACAGTCTGCAGCTTTCTTCAACTGGCAGGAAAGAAGTTGGCCAGCCAGGATTGCCCTTTTCCTGGATTAATGGTTCCAGCGTCATTTTCCACACAAGCATCAAAATAACATAGGGAAGTCGACAGTTCTGCACATTTGATGTTGATTGTTGAAGCCCTAGATAGACTAGGGTCTGGTTCTGAATTGGAATCAGAAGTGGAGGTTGAAGATGTAACGGCTGCACTCTCAGAAGATACCTGACGGGAAATCAGCAAGGCTGGTTCCAGTGGTTGAGACTTTTGCAGAAATGAATGTATACTGCCCAAACAAAAGAGAACTTGGCAGTGTATGCAAATACGTCTACTCTTCTCCTACCTGATAACACTAGCATACCCCTTGTACTCAGAATAAAAGCACTCCACTTTGTCATCAACAATCTGTAAATGACAGAAACCCACCTTATTAGCTGAAGTGGGAGGCCCATAAGTGCAAAACAGCGATTCTGCCAGGCAAAAAGGATGATCGAAAAACACTGAGTTGATAATGCTTATTAATGAGTCTTTCACAGAATCCTCTGCCTTATACTGTTGGATACTCCCTGGCAACAGTTTACAGGAGTATAGTGGATTCACTGACACACTGTGCTTTTCTATGTGTTCACACGTGAACAGGTCCTGTCTACCACTATTCAAAGCAGCAGCTCTGGCAACTTTACATTTTTCATACAGACACTTGCTTGAATTGCTGTTCAGTACAAAAAGACTTTGATGATGCTGTGTTGTACAACTGGAAAAGAAGGAAGTAGTTCCTTGCGTCAACAACTTCCCACAAAGTGGAACATCATGTTTTGCTTTCTTGGCCTTTGGACATTTATAATTCCCACTTAAATGGAAACCACATTTCGAGCAAAGACCTTAGAGATTTATTATCCTTTGTGGATTTATATCTGAACAAAAATTTTTTTCCCCAATCTGTGAAGCAATCAGGGAATTTGTTTTTCCAGTTTTTAATAGCAGTTGGTTCGGTGGTACAGTTTCCATTAAGAATTTTATAGTAGTTTTTGCAGTGCACTTCTGATAAATCAAGGGTAGGAATCACTGAAGAGGATATTTCAGTTGTGTTTAACCATTCATGCGAAGGTACTTCAGTTGTACCATAAATAACAATTAGGTTCAAAACAAAGTCTTAGTTTGGAGCTACATGTAAGTTGTAGAAGGGAGGAAAAGAAACTATTTGTCTATAAGCAGATGCATGGTCATGCAAAGAAAAATAGCCAAAAGCAGCCTAACTTTTATTTTGCTAACAACATACCCATTTCAAGATGAAAGACCTGGTGCATAGCCTTACAAAATTGTTTTGAGCAAAACTTCACCATTATTTGAACAGGTAATAAAGGAACAGTATTCGTAAGAATACCGTGTAAATGACATTTCGTCAGCTTTTTGTCCTGGGTAAAGTCTTGCCACTGACAATTGCCCACTACACAGTCTGCAGCTTTCTTCAACTGGCAGGAAAGAAGTTGGCCAGCCAGGATTGCCCTTTTCCTGGATTAATGGTTCCAGCGTCATTTTCCACAATAGCATCAAAAATATGAGGTGTAAAAACATAGGGAAGTCGACAGTTCTGCACATTTGATGTTGATTGTTAAAGCCCTAGATAGACTAGGGTCTGGTTCTGAATTGGAATCAGAAGTGGAGGTTGAAGATGTAACGGCTGCACTCTCAGAAGATACCTGACAGGAAATCAGCAAGGCTGGTTCCAGTGGTTGAGACTTTTGCAGAAATGAATGTATACTGCCCAAACAAAAGAGAACTTGGCAGTGCATGCAAATACGTCTACTCTTCTCCTACCTGATAACACTAGCATACCCCTTGTACTCAGAATAAAAGCACTCCACTTTGTCATCAACAATCTGTAAATGACAGAAACCCACCTTATTAGCTGAAGTGGGAGGCCCATAAGTGCAAAACAGCGATTCTGCCAGGCAAAAAGGATGATCGAAAAACACTGAGTTGATAATGCTTATTAATGAGTCTTTCACAGAATCCTCTGCCTTATACTGTTGGATACTCCCTGGCAACAGTTTACAGGAGTATAGTGGATTCACTGACACACTGTGCTTTTCGATGTGTTCACACGTGAACAGCTCCTGTCTACCACTATTCAAAGCAGTAGCTCTGGCAACTTTACATTTTTCATACAGACACTTGCTTGAATTGCTGTTCAGTACAAAAAGACTTTGATGATGCTGTGTTGTATAACTGGAAAAGAAGGAAGTAGTTCCTTGCGTCAACAACTTCCCACAAAGTGGAACATCATGTTTTGCTTTCTTGGCCTTTGGACATTTATAATTCCCACTTAAGGTAATTCCCTTGAAATTGTTCTACTATCAAACTTTTTTTGAAACTTGGCGTAATGAACATTCATGATATGAACATTATAAAAATGCAATAAAAAAATGGGGTCACCGTGCTTGTTTACGCGTCAGGAGGCTCTTAAAATGGGGTATTTTTACCGGTTGTGCGTTCAAAGTTCGAATCACCTTCATACAGAATTAAATCTTGGTTAATTGAAAGGCACAAAGTTTTGTCTTGAAAGTAAAGCTTCATTTATTGACATAAGCAGTATTGCTTCATTTAAGCCGTTTTTGATTGCTTGGTTGCGGGGATATTGCACTTTTTCGGACAGTTCCGTGGTTAACTTGAAGTCCTCGCCTTGGCCAAAATGCACCCAGTTGGGAACTGTTTTCCAAAAAAAAATCATGTTCTACTATCAAACTTTTTTCTCTCTTCAAATATGTTCTTCATTAGACTAGTCTTGGCAAATACCTGAAATAAAAATGGGGGGTCACCGTGCTCGTTTAAGAGAAAAGGAGAATTTTTTCCGTTATTGAGCTTATTTTGAGGGAAATCTCTTACGTTTTGCACGTGCACGCGCTCATGTGCACGCGCTGATGACGCGAAAATCGTGCGCAGTAGGGATGCGCAATGCAATACTAAGGAATTACCTTAAATGGAAACCACATTTTGAGCAAAGACCTTAGAGATTTATTATCCTTTGTGGATTTATATATGAACAAAAATTTTTTTCCCCAATCTGTGAAGCAATCAGGGAATTTGTTTTTCCAGTTTTTAATAGCAGTTGGTTCGGTGGTACAGTTTCCATTAAGAATTTTATAATAGTTTTTGCAGCGCACTTCTGATAAATCAAGGGTAGGAATCACTGAAGAGGATATTTCAGTTGTGTTTAACCATTCATGCGAAGGTACTTCAGTTGTACCAGCTTTCATTTTTAAGTCCGATGGAATAATTGAGGGTAGTGAAGAAAATTTGTTTTGATTTTAAACTTTTTTGGAATTCTTCAATTGTTCAAAAGTTGCCATTTGCATTTAGGACATCTTGTATATAAAGAATTTTCTGCTTGAGCCAAGATCTCCAGAAAACATAATTATATTTAATGGTTATAGGCTGATTGTTCCACAGTAAGAATTCCCCATAAATATAGGTTATTTGCCGTCCAAGAGGTCCGTATTGGGAAAAACTGTGCCCAAGGTCTTGAGTACGGCCCGAGGCCGCAGGCAAATAACCAAGGACGGCAAATAACGTGTTTATTTTTTCTTCGGGACTGCTTTAAAACCAACTTTTGTGTTGAATTTTTTATTAAAGAAATTCAGCTCAAATCTGGTGTACGTGCGCGCATTCATGAAAAATAAAAAAATGTCTTTTTTTGCTGCTTTATTGACCGGCAAATGACACCAAATAAGGTGAAATCGCTGAACTGTGAAAATGCCATTCAAATGTCACCTTTCAAAGTATCTGGCTCCATAAAAGGAAAGTTCACCTGACTAAAAGCTGTCAAATGGCTGTCAAGTTATTCAAAAGCGGTGAATGTTTATCATGTTCTCTCTATAGTTTTGAATCAGAATAGGGTCCGAAGTTAATCTTTTCAAATCTAGTGAGATAAAAACTTTAGATATGAAATGCAGAGAAATAGACAAGAGAAATGTTGTCCTCAATCAGAATCGGAATCATCGCTGATTATCGCGACACGTTTCTTTTTTATAGCCGGCTGCGAGGCGACAACATCTTCTGAACAAAGCGCCTCAGGGTTGTGGTCACCGAACTGATTTATGCGAAACAATAAATGTTCTTCCGTTGGGGTTATTGATCTTCCTGCCTGTGGACGATTTCCTTTGGCATACTTCTTGACAAGCTCTCTTTTCTTTGCAAGGAGTACTTCTCGTGACTTAGCAAATTCCGCGTCTTGGAACAGATTAAAAGTAGAGTTTTTGTCCTTCAAGTATCTTTGAATGCTTCTTTGGAAAGAGGTCAGGGAAGATGGTTCATAGACTCCGCCATCTTTCTTTTTCACGTCATTGAAAAATTTGCACAAGAGTACGGTGAGGCTGGCAGCTGGAATGGTTTCTTAGGGGGTGTTTACATGGGAAAACTCCCACCGGCGCGAGTTTCACACCGGGATGACTTCGTGATTTCGTATCACGTTTACATGATGACTGGGTCACTTCATACCATGTTTACATGAAGACTGAATCAAAA
>OZ026595.1:33335107-33377607 GCA_964020085.1 Micromussa lordhowensis
TTTTTATCTTGATTATATGATAGAAAGGCCCCCAGAACTTTAATTGGCTCTTTTGTAATTTTAAACTCCAGAATCTTACAAGTATTGTATTTCATGGAGCCTAACCACATTGCTTTGGTCTTCTTCTTCTAGTTTTAATCCTGAAATGGCCTCAAATGCTGCTATAGTTTGGAGGTGTGATTTGAGCGAATCTGTGCTATTTGTTATGAAAGTTTGGGTTCTGATGGATCTTCAATGCTAGCAATTCCACAGAGAGGATAAAGAGGAAAGGGCTAAGTGGACACCCTTGTCGCACCCCTCTTGTTACTTCAAAGTAGTTGGTCATACGGCCACCATTCATAACAGAGCTTTGTATGTTATTGTAAAGAAAAGAAAACCATTTCTTGAGCTTGGCACCAAAGTTAAACACTTCTAGGGTTTTTGTTATAAAGCGTTACACAGATTATTCGCATGGGTTCAAGGTTTTCCACATGTATTCTTCACCGATCAGACTTAAGATATAACTTTTGATTTTACTTCGCTCGATTTCTCCTTGCACATTGTTTTTTACTTGCATCATATGATGCCTACCAGAGTTTCCAGTCCTTTTTCACGCGAACAACTGACACTTTACATAAATTCCTCAAGGAAACGATGTAAATTCACTACTTAACACTCCCTCCTAGCATGTGATACAAAATGTTCCTCTACAACAGTGGCTTGTGTATTAGGATTGTTCAACATGTAAATCCACAAGTGGGGTGATCAGACCCAGCTCCTTACGGACTACTAAATATCACAGCTCATCTGTCCATATGAATGTTCATGATGCTGTATCACAAAGACTATCCCTAGATAGCTCTCTCAGCATTCATAAGGCAAATGCTTAAATATATGAAAGAAAACCAAATTTTCAGTTTTTTTTAATATGCTCTAAACAACAACAATGTAGTACACAGGTTTTTGTCTATCTGTGCTCAATCAGTATTGTCTATCTGCTCTGAAATTGCTGATATGGCACTTCCCATTGAGGCCATTGTTGGATAGGGCACCATATAGGGCATCCTCGTGTTTGCCCCTCACATCGCACAGAATTTCTCCTTCCCTTGTGACATCAAGAATGAGGAGCCTGGGCTCTAGTAAACACATTTTCAAGATGGCGTCTCGTCGGAAAGAAACACGTCGGGAAGAAGGGTTCTACGGAAGATTGCATCGCTTTTCTACGGCGGAAGAGTGGAATGTTCTTCGCCTGCGGTCCGTTGTCCGAAGAAGAAAATCTGAGGTTTTCGAGGTGGAGATTATTTTGGGAGAAAGGAAGAGAAAGGTTCGTGAATTTCCACTCTTTTTGTGCACTCGATGTATAAAGCTTATAAATCTTATAAGCTTATAATTCCAGTAACCTATTTATTTGTGTATCTGGTTCAGGAAGTACGCGGGTTTCTGGTTAAGTGGTCCGGATGGGGGAGCGAGTTTAGCTCTTGGGAGCCGGAGGAACACTTTTTAAACCCAGCAATTATCAGGTAATTAATGTACATACATATTAAAACTTTAAGCTGACCATCAAGCAATTGCTATAAGCTTACTTAAATATGAGGTCAAAAACTGACTTTCATGGACACTGCGAAAATAAGCTTTTTAGCACTTGGCTCTTTTTTTTTTTTTTAGGGACTTTGAGCATCCAAGGCTTACTGCTGAAGAAGTTCAACATTTTTCAGAGGTGTTGATGAATTTGTTTGAGGCTGGGCTATGCCGAGATTTAGTTTCAAAATTCACCATTGATTTCCCAATCAGGGCCTTTAACTTTTTTTTCAGGGACAAAGGGCAGCAGGGCTCACGGGGCACTTGGGCATTCAATAAAGAGGATTTTTGTCTTTGCAAATTTCCACGAGGGTGGGACAGGGCATGGGTAAATGCTCGCGGAACAGAGAGGGAGCTTTTGTTTCCAGTCCTCCTCCGCCCCTTTCTTTCCAGGTCCACTCAGCTATATCATGCTGATGGATCAAAGAGGCAGAGAAGGTGGACACAGAGACTTTCAATCTCTTTCCGCAAGCACACAGTCTAGCCATGCCCTTTTCCTCTCTCCCAGATGGAACAGGCAGATAAAGATTTCATCATTTTTCTACAAATCAAGTAAATTATTTTTTGTTTAATTTTCGGTACTTACCAAAAATCCCTAAATTTGTTGATACTGTTTCCACTTTTATATTACATTAATTAGAGATCACAGAGGTAAGCCTTGTGGTATCTACAGCCAATACTGAACCAAGTTTCTGTAGAATTAGCAACTGAGAGTATTTTGTGCCACCCAAATTGCTAATTGGAGAGTCAACAGTAAACTTCAAAGCATAATCATGATGTCCCAAGTGTGGGTCAAAGAAAAAACTCTTGAGTCCTTGAGAGGGATTATCCCAGCAGTATGTTTTCTGTACAATACATGTTTATTCACCCGTGTAGAGAAAGCCATTGATAGACAGTGATCTGTTCCAACTCAGTGTTTTGGTAAGGTGATATTTTAGCTAGAAAGCTTGTCAATGAATTCTTGGTAATTATTTTATTGGCTGCACAGGTTCAGACAGAGAGTTAGGTAAAATACAAAGTCTATTGTATGTAGACAATGACAGGGATGTAGATGGAGGCATGGGTGTTTGACTGACTTGTTTGGCTGAAGAGCTACTGGCTAAATATTGTTTAAGATCAACTTTAACTGGCATGTCTATTTATTGGCTGCAATAACCATAAAGTAAACTGATGTAAACTACATGTATTTAACATTGGTACTTTGTAGAATTAAATAGAGATTGGTATGATATAGCTACAGTATAGTGATCTTCTGTATACATGTGGCAGTGAAACAACTGAAATAATGACCTACATTTGTACAGTTAGCAGTTGTGCTTGCTAAAATATGCTAGAGGATAGTGTACTAGAAAGTTAATTTACAATACCAAGAGTTGTAGACAGCAATAAAGTAGGTAGCTTTAGCTACAGTTGTTTGAGTTGTTTTTGACCATTATTTAGTAAGTCCTCTGACACTCTTGTTGTCAATAGGTGCTCAAGTGAGGTGCATGGGAATTTGAGACTGGTGCTTGCTTGTTGACATTTCATCATCCATTTTTTGTGGAATCTCTTCACTATCTTATGTCAAACCAAGACTGAGCAATTAAGTAGAAATTCGGTGGAATTTTTTTGTAGCATCGCTCTTCCCCCCCTCATCCCAGTGCTGCGTATTTGCTTTTGTATAACTGCGCTTCTCCCTTTGGCTTTGAAGCAAATCCTCTTGTCGTTTTTCCACAGTCAACAGGGATGCACACGGATCCCATCTGTTGATCTTACGATGGAAATTTCTTCTCACATCATCGTTCTTCTTTTCAACACCTGCCGGAAGGAATATAAAAAGGGGAAATTTTTGCCATCAGAGCTCATTTCAAATTTTTCAAGAATTAGTACTAGAAAAAATTAGGATATTATTAATTTGGTTTCACAGTTTTGCAGTTCTGTTATAAAGCACAAGAAAGGTAGTGTTACCTTGACCAGTAAACATCTTGATGTTCCCATATCTGCGAAGTAAGGTTGGGCAGTGATACACCATGACATGTATGTATGGGGTTATAGGGTTTGCAGCGTCATACCCAGAACCCTTCATTGATAGCAGTTCCCTTGCCCATGATTTAGCCTAAAATATCAATTGAGTAGTGAGTGTAAACAGGCACAATTTTGACAATTTGCTATTTTAACAGGCAGTCTTTAACCTAGAGCACAAAGTATTAGACAGATGACATCCTTCATTTCACAAGTGGAAAAATTTTGGATTATCAAGGAAACTGTACATGTTCTGTACCCGTATGTCCTCCCCACCCCTCACTCCCCTCCTATTTCTTAGAGCATACCTATAAAATCTGTTGCTATAGAAAAGTCACAGTAATCACCTTGGTGTGAAAAGTGTCAATTTCCTGCTGGGATGGATTTTCACTTGACAAAGTGACATAAAGTTCTTCAAATTTCTGTGGAATGGGATTAGAATATGTTACATATTTGCATATTTTTGTGAGTAGATATTAACTTAGTCATGTTTTAATGTATTACTGAATTACAATATGTAGTCTTACATTCCAAAGCATGGTAACTTTGTTCACACTTTTCTGGGGAAGAAATTGTCCAAATTTTGCTGGTAACTTTTGGAGCAGTCGCTTTTTCTCCCCCCCCGAGAAGGGATGTCCAGTCCCACTCGTCGTCTTTCTTCCAGACTTTGAGGCTGACTCCACAGGAGCGTACAGTATCCATGAAGTCTTGCAAATGTTGGTCTTTCTGCTGACGTTTTGGCTTGCCAAAATTGTCTTTCTGTCAGAAATTTAATTTAATGATATTACATTCATTTGTCTGAATTTGCAGCATTTACAGGGTGTCAAACGAGTCCTTTATTCCTAAAAAGTCCTATAAATTAAGCAAAAATCCTATATTTTCGTATTTTTTAAGCCTTCTTTCATAAAATATTCAATAAATATTTAGAAAATTAAGTAAGCGTTGCATTGGCAGTTTAAAATCTGCAATTCAGGAGACTTGCCAGTATGTCACAAAGATCCCTAATAGTGCTTGACACTCTGCATTTACTGTTCTGGTCAGTTACATTTTGTAAAGGAATTGGACTCAACGTTTTTAAATAAAACTGGTGTGATAAAAATGTTTTTGCACCTGTGGATTAAGTTTACCTCATCCCAGTCCAAAACTTGGTAAATAAGTCCTGCTTCAAGCCTATCTGTGATTCTTAATAGCAGGTGTAATTCATCAACAATGACATGGTCTATTGGAATTGTAAAGAGGGGTTGCTCCTTACACCCTGGATCCTTTTTCCATTGCTGGTGTAACAGACGTTTCATTTCTGGTGACTTACAGTAGTCTTCAGTCCTGTCCATGTTTTGCCTACATATATGCAAACCTAATAGTTAATACATAATAAATGTGCATAGACGTGTATGCGGTGTGACCAGGTTGAAACATCCATTTTAGTTGATAAAGGGTACTAAAAGTAGCTGAAATGTAAGTTTGTTGTGAGATTCACAATTTGTTTTCATTTAATAAGTATGGAGATTGTTTGTGAAGCATAGAAATAGAATTATTTTTAAAATTAATATGAATAAATTCTTACCTTTCTGTTGTACTGATTTTGCAATAAATACAGCTGTTTTTGCAGTTTGCCTGGAGCATTCCCAAACACATCAAGAGAAACTGCCACAGAAAAATTCATTGGCAACGTTATTTACACAAATCAGCAATGGACATCATGCAGTGAATAATGAATGGTCTTGAACAAGGTTTGTGTGTTTACTTTCTATCATAACACCTTTTATTTTACAACTATAGCTACACGTACGTATTGTTCAATTTTCATACCTTGTAATCTCCTCCAAGAAAAAACTCGAGATTCAGTCTCTTTCCGTCAACCTCAATCCATCCAGCATCACTGAGTTGATTTACATCTTTGATGACATTTGCTAGTGTAGACTTTAGGCTTTCATATTTTTCAGGTGCCTTTACAATTGCTATAGCGTGGTTACCTAGTGATAAATCATTAGTCATGCATAAGTACTCTTTCATATGCTCAAGTAATTATAGTAACATTAAAACAAAAACAATTATATTCTTGAAGCAATCATTTTATATGTTGTTTCACCTATAATAACTAGATTTAGTTGTAATATTTATACAGACTTTAGTGAAGAGTTGACTTAATCTAACGACATGGTCCTCAACTTCAAATATATTCAGTTTTCCTCTACACTTTCCATACAATAAGGTGGACCATAAACTAAAACACCTTAGCTCTTCTAACTGCCTACTCTACCTGAACTGGACATAACATTAGCATCTTCTGTCAACAGGCTGAATGAGCAGACCACTAGATTACTACTGTGGGAGATTGCAGCCCCATCACCACTTATTTTTACCTGGTAAGAAAACCATTGTGTAAAGGAAATGTTTAAAAATTGTATCATTTTGCAGAAAATTTTAAGACCTTACTTCAAACAAATTGAGTACCTTCAAAACATCTGGTATGGATGCTTCTTTGTTTTGGAGCTGTAGAGGAGGGAAAACAAAGCCATTAATTACTTTTATATATATATATCTTCAAACTGTGCCTGTTATTTTGGCACCTTACATTTATGTACCCATGTGCATGACAGTTGTCTGTTTATGTATAGTTGTTGGTGGTGTTTTTATCATGTACTATCCTTTTCATTTTCAAAGATGTTTGTATTTTTTGTTTTGAATGTATTAGTATTACACTAAAATGTTGACTACAAATCCTGAAATAAAAGTGAAGTACACATAATTATCACAAATCCATCTCTATGGGTTCCAAAAAGTGACGTGGAATTTTGTGATTTCCTTGCAGATATAATGCCTGGATGATTTGAGAAGACTAACTCAAAAGAAAGCAATAATATTGTCAATAAGGCCTATAAGGAAATGCAAAAGAAACCCCACTTTTTTATCTTGTTTTCAGTTAATAAAATTTTTTACTTACTTCCTTAGATATCTCTTTCTTCAGCAATTCTGGGAATGACATTTCTGCTCCTTGGCAGGGGCCTGGAGTTTTGCTGATTTTGCCTCTTATTTGTTTGTTTATGTCAGCCTGGCACTCTTCAACTATGTATGATCTCATCATGGATTCATGACCCTCAAGTTGGGTAAATTCGTGATAAGCCTCATTGGATACACCAAATCTGTCCAAAATGTATACAATTTTTTTTACTTTTTCTTTCTCTTCATCATCAAGCTTACTGTATTTAGATGATCCATGGTTGTCTTCATTTTGGAGAGCATTTGCTGTTGATGGGGTAGCTCGTGGTGGATCTTTGGCAACACCTTTTTGTCCTGCAAATAAATTGTAAAATGTGTTATAGTCAATTTGGTATTGTAACAAGAACTGCAAGCTTACTTTATAAGCATTTTTAAGCTTCATAATTTCTTCTGACTCTCATGGAGTGTATTGTTTGAGGAAAAAAGTATCACTAACATGCATACAGCTACTGTTAACAGGGGCTGGAGAGCGTACTTGGTTATATGCATTTGTCAGTAGTGGTGGATAGCAATGTTAAAATATACAATAATTATATCAACACAATTTACATGTCAGATTTAAAATGTGTCTTACCGGGACTTAGCAAAAGTTCATGAACCTCTTTGGTTTCTCTCTCCTGTATTTGTAGAGAGACTCTGGTGTGAAAATAATATTGCTTGATTAGTTTTCGAAAACTGCCCAATACTGTTACAGTAGCTGTAACTATAGAGCACCTGGGGAAGTGGTGCTCCTACTTGTTAAATGTCACTATTTATAGACCAGGACAAAGCCAATCTAACTTGTTACACTACTTGAATAATTGGGGGTTGGGGCAGGGGGCTAGGCTGAAGGAGGGAGAGAGGACAAAAATGTCCTGCTTCCCAGACTTCCTGGTTGGGTACCAGGCTTCATAGTAGTAGGCCCGGGTTTGATTTCTGGCCAGAAGTAAAAGAAGAATGCACCTTTTATGGGCCCTATGTGTCCCTTCTGCCCATCCACTTAGGGTAGGTCTGCCCAGTAAAGGTGATAAACCCCTCATCCCTGGCTCCCTCCCCCTTACTGGCCATCAGTAGTGACTGATGTTAGATGTCCCTTAAACAGTGACCATCTTTTCATAGGATGCACCCTTTTACTTTCTACTCCCTATTCTTCGGGTTTCAGCCTTTCACTCCCCTTACCCCTTCCCCACCGATACCCACCACACCCTGCCTCCCTTCCACTGACTGGACAGTCATGCATTGTTACCTGAAATTGTTGAATTGTCGATATTTTTGGCGACCTCCAACTTCATGGATTGGTTTCCCTCTGTTTTTGAGTCCACCCGTGGCCTCTTCTAATTTATGGATCTTGCGTTTTTGCTCCATCGCTTCATTTAAAAGATCAAGCACTTCCTCAGCTTTTTCATCAAGTTTTTTCTCCAGTTCCAAAATTTGCTCTTTAAGCATTGTGGTTTCCTGGAGATACTGCGGTGCAAGTTCAGTGACTTGAGACTCTTCAATGGAAATTCTTCTTACAAATGAGGTGCGGATTGTTTTTCTCTTTTTGACATTTTTTTCTTTTGCAACTTTTGAATGAAGGTACCGTGTTTCCACTCCAAGCCGTATTCCAATTCTTTTCTCTTCACTGTCACTGATCTTGTAGCCAAGGGGCTTCAATGAAGAATTTAAAGCTTCAAAATAGTTTCTTGGTTCAGATTTTAAATCTTTCCAAATCCAGAATGCTTTTCCCACAATTTCAACAGTATAGAAACGTTCTGTAGATGCCACAGATGGTGGAATCACATTTACCATCAGTGGATGCACAATGGCCCATTCTGGGATTTTCTCTGTGTGTGTTGACTCATGGCCATTGTGCGCCATAACGAAAAAGGGAAAAATTGTGATCAAAATCACATTAAAACGAAATAAAGAATCAAGATCTGTATTGAAAATAATTTCAATAAACAATCGCGTTTCAACGGATCGTAAAAAATGAGCTATGTTTGGAGTTGATCGCGAATTTTTGCAGTTGTTTTGCGAAAAACGCCGGCACAGTTTCCTCCAAAACTTAAACTTTCGCGGGAAAACGACTGGGAATCCAAGCCTGTTGATATGACATAGAAAGAGGAAACTGGTAACGAACGTTAAGTTACTATGGTAACTTCTCAGATTTTCACAAAATGGCAGCTAAAACGGAATTGACGCAAGTAAAAAGCTGTGGCTGGTCTGCTCGGACTTTGACAGTATTTATCGCGTGCACAGAAGTGGACAACGGGAAAATTTCAAGGCAGAAAAGATAGCAGATAGAAGAAAGGTATCTTTTAATCATTTACTCTTTATGTAAACACACAGGCTATTGTTCACTTTCGCCTTCCGCACTTTTTGTTCATGCTTCATTCAGTGCCTTTGATTTGTATTTAAGTGTTCGAAAAGTTCGCCTACCGCTAAATTCCACACATTTTGAATTCCGCCTGGGCTAGCTTTTGTCATCAAAAAGATATTTGATCCGCTGCTACTATCTCGAAGCCTTATCGATCCCAAGTTGTCTACCGTGATTGGTCTCATTTAAGCTTTCGCACTTTTGGATCAGAGGCTTCGATCAATAAAAATTGCTGGTAGTAACTCTCACTTATCGTGTTGTGCTTTTAAATTTTCGTTCGAAAATGTACGACCGTGATAAACTAAGCACTTCTCGGGAGATTGGGGCTAGTAAAAAGCTTGAACCGTCGCGAGAATCTGTGCGATGAGAACATCATGGGCACCGCAGGTGGAGTTAAACTGGTCATTGCTGGTGGCAGCATACCATACTTGTTTACTGGTGGTGTGTGTAAATAGGGTACTCGTGGTGGTATCCCAACCTGGTTTATCCTGGTAGGTGTCCCTGCATTAATCTCTCATACATAAGTTGGTTCCCCAGACTGTCATACATTAGCCATTTGGGTCCTTGTCTTGCCTGCTGAGGACGATCTTCGTCACAAGCATCCTCTTCCATGCTTGTTTCTCTATCAATGGCTTGAGGGTTTTCAGTCGTTGTTACTTCATCAGGAGAGTCAGTGATGGTAGCACTTGCTGCCATTTAGCCTGGCGTCTCATCAGAACTAAGATTTGTGGAGTTTGCTTCTGCTCCCAGTGCTTCTTTGCTTGCAGACTGTATCTGTATTTGGCATTGGTTGGTGGTATGAAATGTCTGGAAGGTCATCACTGCTGTCACTTCCATGGCTATGTCCATCTTGTATTAGTTACTGACTGTCATCATAATGATGTAGTGTTGGTGGTCTCGGTGTCCTTATGGAAGGAATCTCCTGCCATTGTTTAAAATGGTTACGATACAGGATACCACTCTTCTTGTCTACATGAAGTTTGTGCCACTCATTCAAGAGCTTATGAACCAAAGGTGGTTCTTTTTGTTTCTGCACAACTGTCGGCTTCTGGTTTGCTTTGTTGAATTTCAGGACTTATTTATTATCTTGCCACACAGAATAAGTTACAGATATAATAGAAATGATACTAAACAGTTAATTGACATTAAATTGAAATAAGTATACAGCTTGAGAGGAGTGACTGTGGCGGGGAAATCTCCGAGAAGCAAGGCTTATGAGGAAGAGAGATTTCCCCCACGGGCAATTTAAATACTAGGCGGCATTTTAAAAATAAATAATAAAGACGTATATCTTAAGTATATAAGTGAGGTTACACAAGAAGATAGATATAAAGTATTAAGTATTATGGTATTTAAGTTGAATCTTGTCTGGCTCTTAAAAATGGCTTGATCACACGCTTGAATATATTAAAAGTCGGGGCGTTTTTAATGTTGCTCGGTAATGAATTCCATATTGTAGGACCTTGAAACAGGATCGAAAATTTCTTGATATTTGTTCTACAGTTATGGGGTCGGTAAAAGGTAGAGTATCTTGAACAGATCTGCATTTAAAAATGTACTTTCCCATTTAAAAATGTACCTGATATTTGGAGTATCTTAGTTCCTGAATCAACCAATCAGAGTTTAAATACATTTTAAATGAGATCCTCGGGAACTAAGTTACTGTGTGAACCAATCAGATTTACTCTGTAATCTGAATCTTTCCCCACAGTAACTAAGTTCCTCAACAAACCAATGAAATCAAAGAATATCCACAACGACATTTCTAAATTTAGGCTCGTCTGCTTTATTTAACTCAACAACGAAACCTGCAGACCACAATGCGAAACTAAATTCTATTTTTCTGACGCTTCGTAAATAGGGTTTCCGTTAAGGGAAATTACAGAAACATCTCTCTCTGCAGGTCTTCGCTAACCAGACACTTGGTATTAGCTTTTAAAACACACACAAAGCTATGTGATGCGTTTTCTAATTTCTTACATTTTCAGTGGAACTTCATAGCGCATAGTTTTGATAAGTTAACGTACAAATTGTTTGCAAAAGGCTGTTCAACTAAAGCGCTTCTTTCGTGACTCTGGTTCGCTGTGCAAAGCGTGTGGCATATTTCACAACCGCAACCGAGATATCAAATGTTGTTTGTGGGAACTTAGTTACCCATTCGACCAATGACGAGAGAAATTATTTTAATCACAATACATACTGACGTGTCAGCAAAGGCGCCCTGCGGAATATCAATCACCCACTACGCATCAACGAAAAAACCCTCCAACTTCACGCATGGTGGACTGTAGGTGATAGGCGGTAATCGATGGAATATTCTTTTTCTTAATTCCAATCTTCAAATGAGGAAGATTGTAAATCAAGTAACAGAAATGACCTCGTTCAAAAGAAATTAATGTTTTTGACAACTGTTTCCATGTCAGATTCTTACCGATGGGATAAGAGGTTATCCGTTCTGAACTGACGAGAACGCAACTTGTTTACAAAATCAACGAGCTAATAAACCAAAGAGCGAGGTTTCGTTACTCTAATAACAAACATGATAGTGGCATCCGGCACAAGCACTGCATTCAAAGCTGACATTTCACACGCGACCTCGACTAAACGACACCAAAGAATTTGACCTTTGCACGCACAGAATCAAATATACATTTTGTTCCTTGCAGAAATGGCGTTGCAACCATTATATTTAGGGTGTATCCTAAACTAGGCGAAACAGATTATTTCTACTTGCAAGACGAAATAATCTCGTGAAAGCAAGAATCTAAATAAAGTAAACGCAATAGTAATAAGAAATCCATGCTTTCAGGACGCTATTTTAAATTAAAGATATTTAAGCTTATATTGAAAATCACTTACCTAACCAATTAAATTTCCTCTTGACTGAGTGAAGCTGATGATCTGCTATGCCAAGTTATTTGCTTTTCCAACAGTAAAGGTATTCTCTCGATTTATTTATTTCCTTCAGCTCAGTGGAGGATGCGATCACAACAAGAGCTTTGTCGGCTCGCTTCGCGCCATTTAGTCTTTTTGGCGGGTAAGCGGCGCAAAGCTAACTGAAACGTCGCTCAAGATTTGTTTTCCATCGACATCGGTTCAGATTTTACGCTGCATTTATCAAGTAAATTCTAAAAGAATCGGGCAAAGCGAAAACAGTATTGCTTTCAATCCTCTTTGGCGTAAGGTACATTATCGCCTTTGATCGAGCGCAGCCCCGGGCAGCAAGATAGAATTCTTGGGGCTTGCATGCTGTAGCTATCCATGTGTATTGTGTATTGTTTGTGATGTAAGTGGCATAACTGCGAGTTGATTGGCCAAACAGGTAACTAATTTCATGATTTAACAAACCATTCCCTGGCAAGTCTAATACAATCTGAAACATGACTCTATGTTGACAGGACAAACACCAGCGATTATTCCGTGGCTTTACATATTTCCTTTTCCAGGGGTCGCGCTCCTTTTGGTCAGCACCAAGAATCGCGACCTCTTAAATAGTCTTGGGCGCTTTCCATTCAACAAAATTCACCGCTTCAACTTTTCGGAATTTTCGCTGATCGAATGGAACGAGACCAACCGCTTCCAAGAATTCGAGGTCACGTGCTCTGCAACAAAGGGCATTCATACGCTGCTCAGCCCGCCACGTGAGCTCACGCTCGGTATTTAGACTAAACCCGACATCTCTTGCGAGTGGAAAACAAAATTTTCGATCATTCCGGAAATTCCATCAAAGAGGGGTATTCCTAACTTTTCGAAAACTTTTCCCCGAATCCATTCAATTTCGGACCGGAAATCTCGGAATTTTTGGTCGAATGGATATGGAAAGCGCCCAGGTCCACCGTTCGCGGACTTCTAATCGCACTCTGAGAGGGAGATTGGACAAATGTTATTGGCTGGGAATACGAAACGATTACTCTGCGCATGGTGACAAATTTGTACCTTCTTGGTGTTGACCAAAAGGAGCGCGGGCACTGGGGATTAGCATAGGCTTTGCAGTAGACGTCAGTGCAGTGTCGCTCAAAATATAAGGAGAATTACGGTATATTAAAAATCGTCTTCCCCTTTAGTCCTATATGCGCAAACGTTTTTAGATTTCAGAGAAATTAACAATCTTCACCCAATTATGAAAATATTTAGTTTCCCTTCCCCTTCCCGTTCTGCCTTGCGTAAAACTCATACCATGCATAATCCAGGAAAGTCTTCCCGTTGGAAGGTAGGCCAAAATTACAAAGACAACACAACTTGAAAACTTCTTAACGTTCTACCGAAGAATTTATTGTAGGGAGGCAGCGTAGCTGAGTGGTTTAGGGCGCTGGATTTTAAATCTGGAGGTCCCTGGTTCAAATCCTCCACCCTACTGCTATCTGGATTTGTTCTCGGTAGTCCCGAGTTCAACTCCTCGACTGCGTTGTGTAAATAGCCAACTGGTCAGCCAACCAGTTGGGATTCTTAATAGTTTATGTTCTATTTGAATTATTCAGTTACTTATTTACAGTGTCCCCAATTAGCACTACAGTGCTAAATACATAGACACTTAAATAAAGTTATTATTTTTTTTATTTTCTTTAAAATAAGAGATCGGTTTCTATTGCTAATTGTTTCTTTTTTTGTTAGGTTTATTCTTCTTTCGCGGTGGTTCATCTTCAGGAGACGTTTTCCTTCCGCTTTTTTCTTTTTCTTTGCTTCCTGCAGCTTTCTTAGTTATCTGCACCTGAATAACAAAAGACATCGCTTTTCAGCTGAAAACCTATCACAGTGTTTACAGTGTTCACAGCAGCCCGCTTTCGTACGGGGTCTGCGATTTTAGCCAATATTTATTTTGTGTCTACTTACTGGGGGAAAGTTGTTTTTCTTGGCAATCAATTCTTTAAGTTCCTTCTCTCTTTTTTTGTACGCTTCATCTCTTTCTTCTATATTATTTGCTGACACGGGGTTTAACTGCTGCATTGCGAAGAGATCGAAATGTGCACCAGCCTCTCGATAGTCTTCATCAGTCATTCCTTCCCAGTACGTCCTTCTTTTTCTTTCATCTTTTACAAATGTTTGCCACCAAGCTACTTCTTCTGGTTTCATTCTCCTGGAAACGTGTTTCAGTGATCCCTCCATCGCCTCAATTGTAGGACAACGGGTATTATCTGGTCGCTGCAGCGACGGTGTCCCTTCTGGTAGTTCTTCAAGTATAATAAAACCTGTGTCCTTCGGAAGCCACTCCTTCTTGTTAGCCATAGCCCAATTCCTATACGTCATCTCCACTTGGCCCTTGTCGTTCAATTTAAATCTGAAGGCGTGTGGGTTACTATGATGTTTTAAAGTAGCCGTATAAGGGCGAAGCCATTCTTTGATATCAAAAATGTTTTCCCTATACACGGTGGACGGAGATGGCGTATAGGAGTTGTGAATGACCCTCCGTAGTTGATCTAGCGTAACCGCGTCCATCCTCCTCAGGGCTTCGGCGATTCTGCTAAACATCTGTATAAAAGATAACATACACTTTTGTTTTTTGGACGTTGAATGTTATGGTTACTGCGTGTTTGCGGAGCAAATAACTGACTGCTTTTTTTGTTCAGCCAGTAATCAATAAACCTTGAATTGAAATATCTTTACCTGATCGATGTCTTCGTGTGTGTGTCCAACCATAAGATATGACAGACGAACCTGTGAAGAAAATAGACTGATTGTGAAAAGCCACTCCAAAAGAGATCTGAAATATTTTTTTTCACTTACTCGCATCTGGCTAATGAAAAGTAATCAGTTTCTAGTTAAGAGATAATTTTTCATTTGTCACTTGTTTTGCAGTACATACTTTTATATGCATATTCAAGTAGAAATCCCTCTAAAAAGAATTCTCTTTTTGCCAAGTTTGTAGGAACTATGCTAAAGTTCAATGTTAAGAATTCGGAAACTACCTTTTTGAAAACTCCGACCTTGACCAAAAGAGCACAAAATCCAAGGATGTGGATATTCTTGCAGTCCCTGTAGCAGTTGTCTAACTGCAAGTATAGCACTGGAGGTAAGCTTCCCCTCTTCAAAGCCAAAACCAGCCCAGCCAAAAAAAAAAAAAAAAAAAGAAAAAAGAACCAATAAAAAAATACAAGGACATAATTGGTCAATGTCTATCACACCACTTCAAACTCAAGCGAAGGACAACTCCTTATAATGATGCTCAACAAAGTTCTTACCTTTTTAATAATATGCCGGAATGTTGATAGTAACGCATTGGTCGTCGGGTTGGCATCTTGAGGCCAACGCATCAGATCCAGAAAACACAAAGCTAAGCCGTGTCCGTGTGACAGGGTGCCAGTCACGTGCGTCTTGAGAAAATGGGCATTGTCCCCTTCCAACTAAAACAAAAACGAAAATTAACTTCCATCTACCGTAATTAAAACTTCCCTAATATTCGGAGCATTTTAAGTGTGCTGTCTACCTTTGAACATTGGATCCAGTGAGGCAAATGTGTCTTACTTTGATCCATCCCGTCAATAATTATAGACAAGTATTGATCTTGATTGCGCTCAGCCTTTTTTTGATGTTTGTAGTATTTTTTTCGTTCACCGCTACAAAATATAAAAAATAGGACATTTGATAGGACTATTAACTCAGGAAAATAAGTACAAAGGAAGAAATGTTAGGCTTAAATTACGCGATTAGTAGTCGGTGGCTAGTGAATAGTTTTTTGGTCATACGTATGTTTAATATAGTAGTTGGACTAACTTTTAAAGTCACTGTGAATTTTCTGTTTTAGTACATGGTCGCGTACTTTTCGAGCAATTTAAAACACACAACCCCGTGTTACGGGAAACAATAGCAACACTCAAAACATGCGCATTCGATTTACCCAGGAATCTCTCTTCTCCTGCTTGCTTTCAACTCCTATATATAGACCTGGGAAAGGGAGAGTTCAAGGGTTTGTCTAGACCAGGGCTCAATCTGTATTCCAATAATACCAACTATACAGACGAAATATACGTAATGTAATGTATATGTAATGGTATTGTGCTAGTTATTTTTAGTCTAAAGGTTTTTTCTTTATTTACGCTTGTTGATCCATGTGAAGTTGCTTTCTCTCCGTCCACGACACTTTAGCTGCTTTTTCTTGTGTACAGCGAATATGTTCCGTTATCAGCAAGCAAACTCCACACTTTGAAAACCGATTTGTCTGAAACAAATCGAAAAACAATCGAAAAACAGTTGAAAGACACGTCATCTAAACCTGCTCTGGAGGCTTTTAATATTATTGGACGTGTTCTATGTGCTTTCCCCGTTACTTGTTACCTTTGGAATGATGACATCTTTAAAAACTTCTGTCCACATGCGCCTGAACTGAGTCTGGCTTAGAGGGGTTTTGGAAGCCTCACGGTACATTTCGTAGATCTGAGCAATTGTCATACACGACGGAAGCTCCCGCCTTTTTATATCCGGCATCCTATTTGCAAAAGAGGTCACGAATTCTTCGAACCACAGCTCTGCCTCCATTCTTCTCTTGGTTTTATAGGTCATTCCTTGGCGAGAGTGAATGCTGCATGTGATTCCTCGTTTCTCATACTGGTTTCTCCAGTGATGATATCTGTCGAGAGTAATGCATTTATCGAACGTGATTAGTTCAGTTCACGGGTGCACCTGTTAGTTTGTGGCAAAGTCAATGTTTTTGAAATAAAACAACAACGGCAACAAAAGCAAGGCGCGGCACAAGATCGTTCGCGCTGGAGAGAACCTGTCATGGAGGGCCACATGCGTCCGGGTTAGCGATGAGGACTGTTGATGATGATGAACAACAAAAGCAATTTATGTGGAATCTACATCTAGTTGCGGTGTCCCTTTTCCCTCTAAACATCTCCTTTCCAAACTACGAATCCGTGTAAAGGGGTGACTAGTAACGCTATTATGATCTCAAGTTTTCTTCAGTTACAAGGCGATTCCACATAGCATTTCTATTAGGTTATTTTGTGAACTAAATGAACACTCCTAGTTTAACAGTAGCTCGAATGGTAAAAGGCATAGCTGTAGGAAGAGAGTCCCTACGATGTAATTTGTAATTATACATCCCACTTTAAATATGCAAAGCTATTACTGTTGTAAAAGGACCTACCTTCCATAGGCTATTCCATGGCTAAATATCCACGCTTTTTGGCACACATATTTTTTTTCAACGGTATGGACATAAACTGTTTTTTGGCCCTTTGACCTTCTGGCAACCTGGAAAAAATTTAAAAGGAACTGCCCTTGTACCTCCCTAGACTTTTTTAATAACCATTCTCTCGTTTGAAGATGTCTGAAGATGTCTGAAATGGTTAAAATGGACTGAATGCATTTTTTTGAACAACAACTTGCTGTTTTGACTTCTTTCGCGATGTTGTCATAATTAACTTTCCTCTTTGGTATAACTTTTTCCGCTTTCCTTTCAGTTTTCAGAAGTGTTTTCTCGTGGTCTTCATCATACTCCATTTGCAGTTCACCCTTTTCAAAAGGGCTGTCAGAGTCTTGTTCAAGGGAGGGAAAGTCATCTACCACATCCTAAGGTCGCAAAGGCAAAAACAGTATCAGTTGTCAAATTGTAGAATAATTTTCAGTTTTCATTTACCTACTGCATGGTACGACCAAGATGCACTTCTAGTGATCCCATCACAAATCGGGTTACTCCATGTTACAATTTGATATATATAAAGTACTTTTATTTGACAATTATTTTGTATTATGTGCAAACCGTATTCCAGGCGTAGTCTAACCAGTCAGTAAAATTAAACACTGCTTGAAGGCGGTATCAAACAATAACCAAAAGAAAGTTACCTTTATTGATCCTGAATAGCACCTTGAACGAAACCGTTTAATATCTATTGGAATCTTATACTATGACAAAGACTCCAGAAAACATTATCCTAAAAATGTTTACCCTGCGGTCGTCATCAAAACTTTCGTTGAAATCTGTCGACGTTGATTCATCAGAGTGTCCCCAGTAGTCCTGGAGGAAAAGGAAGACGTTTGATGTCA
Organism: Micromussa lordhowensis; assembly: GCA_964020085.1. NCBI lineage: Eukaryota > Metazoa > Cnidaria > Anthozoa > Scleractinia > Lobophylliidae > Micromussa > Micromussa lordhowensis. The sequence continues at coordinate 33,352,986 of OZ026595.1, forward strand.
GAGTCAATGATGATACAGTCAATGCCGGTTACAAATTGTATACCTAAAAATTGCTGCTACTATTTTTCCCCACTATGGAAAGAGAAAAGAAACGGCCACTCCATCTATCCTTTCAGCCGTTGGCCACTGTGCGTTTAAACAACAAAAACAACTTTATTTAAGTGTTAAGCCCATCTAGCCGAGGGTATAAAAATTACACTTTATAAAAATCATATCAATACAGGCATCGGCTGGCTTCGATAACGGCATTAGTCTATGACTACTGCGGGGTGTTTCAGATGTAATTTTAGAAATTTATAAGGGAACCTTTTAAAACCAAACCTCTGTTTCTTCTTCATAACTACTTTCATCCTCTTCTTGCTCATACATGTAACAGTTGCAAGCCCCACCACAGCTACATGAACTCTCAACCTGCTAATGTGAGGACATTCATAGATACATATATATACAAACAAGCACACATACATATGGTATTACTATACATACGTTTCTTCAGAAAGAAGGGTACAAAACTATTTCTAAATCAATCAATAGATCAATTAGTCAATAATTAATATTAATCAGTCATGGTCAATCATTCCATTAACCAAACATTCAATTAATCAGTAACTTAATTGAAGTGTCGACGACGTCCAAAACTCAGTTCATAAAAAACATTTGCGAACGGTACTAGTGTCAAGAAATTAACGCTTAGTTTTATCTTTAGGCTCAGAAACCGCATAATGTTATGCGGGTCACAGCTAGAGACATAGCTTAGGCAATGATCGCAACACCCCATGCAGCTACTTGATGACATTCCATCAACTTACCTTCCTTGCAGACCTTGCACCTCCTCGCAATCTCAAACATCCTGCCGAATGTTCCTGTGTACTACTTAGATACTTTTAAGGCACAAAATAAATAAAAAAAATTAATTTTATTAATGAAATAATTTAATAAAGTATAGAAAAAAAAATTAAAAACAATCCAATATTCTGACACGTTTTCTCCAATCGGAAAGCAAAGTCATCATAAACTGTCAACATAGATTTACCTTTGTCTTCTTAGTCATGCTATCCACACAAGAAATCACGATATCATGCTCTGTCTGATCTTCTTTGGCGACTATTGATGGAGAGTTTTCTAGCGCAGCAACATACCATTCCAATTCCTGTTCAACCACCTTTTGCGCGGTTACTTTACTGCCAATCTCATTATAGAGCCAGAAGAAGGAAAAAGGATATTTTGGATTGCTACCGCCGCCGTTGTCATCCTTGGCGCCGTGATATCGATATTTTTCTTCTACCCTCTTGCGCTCGTAGCCATTGTTGTCACTACAATTTGTGGTATTTGTATTCTTCGTTTCGATTGATCGTGCAATTTTAACACTGATTCGAAGCGCTAATATAACGGTCAACACAATAGCAAGAACGACAAGGAGGTCTAGTTTTGCGAGCTTTGTTGTTGACATCGTCCCGGTAGAGCATAATAAAAACAACAGGACATGTTAGCTACAGTTGATTTTCGCGCCATTTCTTACACCCTGCAGCGTTATTGGTTCATAGTATAATTGTTGCCCGCCAATTCGCAGAATGACGCGTGGTAATCAACCATTAGTTTAGGCGGTTGCTTATTTCCTCTCCCGTCCAATCACAGAAGGGAATTAACTAACTTCCCCTGGGGATTGATAAGAAATAAGATCCGTGGACATGGCAAGGGGCTACAGAGTGCAGGCTAAAGTGGAACAGAAGACCGACGTGTCGCTACCAGTCACCATTCACAAAATTTAAAACGTTTTGTCGGAAATTGAAGTATCCCAAACTGGGTTGCTGCATGCAGCAATGTTTTAATTTATTCCGGGGACCTTGCACAAGTGCAATGTCGGGCTTATGTCGCTCAAGGCTGTCTCGCGTTCCATTTTCATGCAAATAAAAAGTGCTGTCGCCATCGGAAGACTGTTGTCGTTTTGCGATTCTACTATGAACGAAATTGACGCGCAATTTGTAGAGCACCAACCACCTAAAAAACGAGCTAAAATATGGAGTGCGTATTTTTCATTACCCCCAGAGCAATTTTAAGATTGTTCCAAGCTTTTACTATTTCATTTGGTGGATCACTTAACACATAATGACCCTCTAAATCATTACGTCATAACCTGTGATGACAGAAGGGGTCACATACAGCATCTGTCAAATACATGTCTCTGGTTTGAAATTGCTCAACAGTGGTCGAGAAAGAATGTTTGCAGTTAATTCTCCGAAACGTATTTCAATGCAAGAAATCTTGACAACCGTGGAATCAGCCTGGGTTATTGATTATTTATCAGGAGTCAAAATTATTTCCCGAAGTATCGATTGGTCTTGACCAGCTCGAAGCTTTTAGTCAGTCTCAGCTGGTGAATAATTACATCATAACCCACAGTGCCACGGTACTCTTTTGACTTAACATTGCTCAATTGTTGCTGATAGGCGATAACGTGATGTACACTTTGTTAATGCAAACGCTTTCAACCAACATTTAGTAGCAAACGTGGAACCAGTTTTGTTGCCTGACTATTTTTTCCGCTCTGCAAAATAGTTCCCGAGTACAGATCGCTCTTGAGCAGCTCGAAGCGTTTTGGTATCATTCTCTACATGGTTACGTCATAACCTGTGATGGGGTCACATACAGCCGGCATCTCTTTGTGAAATGCACGGTCGAGAATGAATGATCGCATGCAGTTAGTTCTCCGAAGAGTATTTCAAGTCAAGATTTCTTGGCAAACGTGGATTCAGCCTGGGTGATGTATTATTTTTCGGGAGTCAAAAATATATCCCGAAGTGTCGATAGCTCTTGACCAGCTCGAAGCTTTTAGTCAGTCTCGATCTCGGCTGGTGATAGCCTGAAATGTCAGTCATCTCCCGCCCTCAGCCTAATGCCCGGGCGAGGCATTAGGCTGAGGGCGGGAGATGACTGGCATTTCAGGCTAGGCTGGTGAATAATTACACCATAACCCACAGTGTCACGCTACCCTCGACTTCACATTGCTCAACTGTTGCTGATAAGCGACAACGTTATTTACACTTTGTTAATGCAAACGCTTTGAACCAACATTTAGTAGCAAACGTGGAACCAGTTTTGCTGTCTGATTATTTTTCCGCTATGCAAAATAGTTCCCGAGTTACAGATCGCTCTTGAGCAGTTCGAAGCGTTCTCTAAATGATGACATCATAACCTGTGATGGGGTCACATCCAGATCTCCAGTTTAAAATTGCTCAACAGTGGTCGGGAATGAATGATTGCAGTTAGTTCACCAAAAAGTATTTCAAATCAAGATTTCTTGACAAATGTGGATTTAGCCTGGGTGATGGATTATTTTTCGGGAGTCAAAATTATATCCCGAAGTGTCGATAGCTCTTGCCCAGCTCGAAGCTTTTAGTCAGTCGCGGCTGGTGAATAATTAATTACATCATAACCCACAGTGTCACGCTACCCTTTTGACCTTACATTGCTCAATTGTTGCTGATAGGCGAAACGTGATTTACACTTTGTTAATGCAAACGCTTTCAACCAACATTTAATAGAAAACGTGGAAGCAGTCTGGCTGCCTGCTTATTTTTCTACTTTGCAAATTATTTCCCGAGTTATTGTTCGCTCTTGAACAGCTCGACGTGTTTTGGTATCATTCGGTAAATTATTACCACATAATCCACGATCCCAAACTATTTTAAACACAATGACGTGACCTCGCTTTCGTTCCATTTTCAGCACCACCTCCTACGCAGAATATGCACTATAAAAATTCACATTTGATACAAATTGTATATCGGAAAATTGTTGAGACAGTTCGGCTTCTCTTAAACGATTTCATTCATCTCAAGATGGACAAGCAGCTATTTTATGTGCCAATTTTACCTGGAAACCGCACGGGTTACGTTGAAAGCGTACCTTACCAGGCGCCAGAATTCTGGCCATTAGTAAACGTGCTGAGAGAGGTAATGTACCGATACCTGTCTCGTAATCCCGACAGCTGCGATCTTCCACGGCCCGGAATCGACAAGAAGTTGGACAAGCAAGTCAACCTCTTCATCGAGATGAAGTTTGGGAATAAAAACGTGAGTATAGTTTCAAAACTGAATGTTGCAGACGTTGTGCAAGTCATAACGTTAGTAAAGGTGTATATAAAATTGAATTTCATTCTCCTTCTGTTAGAGCATGAAGAAGGCGCAGCAAATAGCTCGCCTGAGTAGACGTTGTTTCGCTGAAGTTGAAAAACTGGCAGCAGCCCCTGGGAGGTACTGCAAAAGTCAAAAAATCACCTCCTACACCTTCCAGTTTCTGAAGCACTCTATCTCAGAGGAAGACGCGTATGAAATTCTGCGGAAAGTGGTTAGCGGCGAGAGTGTCCTACCCGAACTTAACAGGAAATATAGGGTATGATAATATATTTTTTTCCTGCCAAGAATGCACTGTCGGCTGAAGTAAGCGCGCTCCGGATTTTTTCTATTGCTTTCTATGGTCACAGTAAACGCTTTCGCGAGTTTACAGAATGAATTGAGAGAGAGAATATGGCAATTTCTAAGCTATTTATCAGTTTAGGGTCGGTTGGTATGGTGGAAAACGTTACTTAAACATTACAAACACTATGTCAGTTATCAAAATTGGATGTTAGCACTTATTTTACTTTCTACTTTCATCATACTTGGGCAGATTTGATATATTTTTTTTTAATCACTTCAAGTCTACAGCATCTTTGAAGAAGGCAGGAAAGGGAGATGAAAAACCCGAGGATGAAGAAGATGAGGATGCAGATCTGGTTTGTGATTCAGTCTTTCAACTGTAATATTTTTTTTACCTTGGAAACCTTGTATTTTACTTTCTAAGGCTTGTATGCATGACAGTTTCTGGCCAAAACTTATGATATTGTGGCCGTTGCATTTTTGCAGTTATCCCGTCCTGTAGACGTTGGTGGGTTGTTAACAATGTCATATCCAGTGAAACGTCACCTTTCGTTATTCCTGACATTTCTTCCAGGCCCATCAACCATCCACAAGTAAATTACAAAGTGAGGATCTCCAACAAAATCAGGAGATTAAAGATCTGGTAAGTTAGGCTTTGAGCCTTAGCCAAGCGACAATGTAAATAGTTTTAAAATAAAAGTATTTAAAGGCAAAAACTATACGAGGGTCTGGAGTTTCAACCAGATCGCCGGGCATTGATTACTTTCACGTGAAGTGTATCTTTCATTTTCGTTGGGTTCTCTTTTATTGTGTAATTAATTGATTTTGCTTTCAGCGCACCGAAATAGAAGAACTTCGCGAAGAACTAAGAGACGAAAAAAAATACCACCCGTGAACTTCGCAAAACACTAAATTCGGTAAGTTAATTATGTGAGTAATACTGCTTGGTTATATATTGTAGAGAGTGGCACAAATAAAAGAAACGATTTTTTTACTGGTTTTTGCTTTCTTTTTATTTTAAAAGGCCTTACAAGAAAACTTAAGTCTCCGACAAAATATAACGGACCTCGTTGATGAGAAGGGCGAATTGCGAAAGTGGTTTGAAAAGGTAACCGGTGGGGCTATTACGAGTTTCTTATTATATTTACCTTCTTTAAAATGCACACTAGCATGTTGCAAACTTAGTGACTAACTTACCTTTTAATGCAAACGAAGATAATAAGATCATAAATTAACTTGTAACATTACTATATGTTTATTTCCAGAAAATAAGTGACCTTGAAGGCGAGGTGGCCTCCCTCAAAAAGCCCTTGTTAATGGCAGACCTTGAACTTGAGGATGTAAGTGGAAGTTTTCGTTTTTGTTAACATATTTGTCACATATGGTTTAAGATACTGCACAACAATATCGGCTTTGCGCATGCCGGAGTCAGCGCAGGCGTGTTACTGGGGCTAACCCGCGACTAGCGACAAAGCGCGAAAAAATTACTGGACTACTGGCAAATCGACGAAGAAATTACCGACTAGCGAAAAAAATAAACTGAGATTTACTGACAACCAACGACAGACACGTGTGGACCCCCTCCCCATTTACACCCTCATGATAGGCAATGACAGATAGTGACGCAAAAAGTAGCAGAATCTAATAGTTTTGCCTTTACTGTTTGCAGGAGCAGCCATTAAGAAGTGAACCGACACGTCCCAAAGTTAAGGTACAGTCGGAGCAGTCGATGACATTCTTATACCCCGGAACGAAAGAAAACGTTGTTACGTTTTAGGAAACAGAGAACAATTCATCTTTCTTTGCTATTTCCAAAATTGACAATATTAAATGCGGATCTCACTGTACCTTGGCAGACATCTTATTGTTTGATGGGCCTCTTTCTAAGACTCATTTCAGCTATAAATAGAAGTGTTATTTCATTATTATCTGTAATTGATAAATTAAGCTTTTGTTTTGTTACCAGCTTTTTGTTTCTTTTTTTCTCCTTTTCTCTGCTTAGGCGAGCAAACCGTCACACTCGATAAAAGAGGCAAAAGAGAAAAATAGATTGATGATGGCGGTAAAGGTAAATTCGCATTTACTTTGTCGACATTAAGTGCTGAAGTTCTCTGATTAACCCTGATATGCTCTTTTGTTATAAAGGTCAAAGGGAAAGATGTTGAGCTTCTACTTGAAGATGTTTGCTCTCTCGAAGAAAGTGATGACAAAGTAAGAGTGGAAAACAGTAGTATTTTCATTTTAACCAATTTCCTTCCAGAAATGAAGTGACTTGTTACAAGACAAGATTACTAACAAAGAAGAAAAGTTATAGAAAGCATATTAAGAAATCATCACATAATGGACACCAGGCATCAGGTCCCATACTATCTAAGCTGTTGGAGATAATTTGTTCGCCCGAACACAAATTGTCGTCACGTTGTTTCCTTAGATAGTTCAAAACATCCTAGTTCGTCGTTCGAAATTTACCCACGCTGAGCAAACGCTGCAAAGGAACAAAGTGAAATGATTTCATCTTTTGATATCGTTTCTGCTGATTCCAGGTCACGGTCCATGGAAACATTCTGGAAAGAGAAAGCAGCCTCGAAGAAATGCAGCAGGAAGACTCAAATATGGTTAGTGTACCTCCAAACGTATTTTATCTACTTGCCCATGAAGCTAGTTAATTAGAATATTTCTAGTTCGGATGAGTCAAATTATCAACGGTACATGTAGTTTTGTTTTAATGAAAAGGAAGTTTAACCAAACTAAATCCACCTTTGACAACCACGGTTTCAGTTAACGGTGCGTGCAATTACAGTTACAAGTTTATCTATGCCATGTATGACTACCTTTTAATGACATCTGCGAATAATGATCTGAATTTTTTTTGTCATCGCTTCCAGGTTCCCGAAGAAATTCTCCTTGCTGAGAGCAAAGTAGATGACACAGATTTAGTAAGTACGCCTTTGACTAGTTTTTACTAAATAATGTAATGATTCACCTTTGATAACCACGGTTTCAGTTAACGGTGCGTGCCCAAAGTGTGATGCTTGTTTTTTTGTTACTTTCCATGAACTTTCAAGTTATTCCTTCTACTTTACAATTTATCTATGCCATGTATCACTGCCTTTTAGATACATCTTTGAATAATGATCTGATTTTTTTTTTGTCATCGCTTCCAGGTAACCGAAGAAGTTCTCCCTGCCGAGAACAAAGTAGATGACACAGATTTAGTAAGTACACCTTTAACTTTTTATATCGGTGCTTGTTGTTGTCTTCCCTAACTTTGAATCGTAATAGTCATCAAGAATTTTAACGCACGGTTGTTGTATTGAATTCTTGTTCAGCCCTTGCGTGTTACGCTTAATGCGGATGAAATTGTAGCACCTTCTGCAAAACAGGCTAAGAAGGTACTGTATTCATTCATATTCATTGCTTTCAGCTTTTAATTGATGCAGGTTTCCTTTTTAAATTAAATATGCGTAAAGCTAATTCAGTCAACATACCCGACACAACCACCCCAACTGAACGTATTAATTTTATCTACAACAGGAATTATGTCAAGACATGACAATAAGAGAATGGGTTGCCGTTTTTTACCCTCACAAATTCTATGTGGGTCGGGTCATAGACCTGCCCGAAAACGGTAACCCGTCTTTAAAATTTCTTGAACGGCGCCCAGGAGACGTTTTTGAGTATAGGAGTGATACTGAGGAAGTGGAACGCCAATATATATTTAGAAGACATTTGAGGGTTGGAATGAAAGGGAAGACCGGGTTTTCTATCCCAGACTACGGCGGCATTGAAAAAGACTACCAAGAATTTAAAAAGAAGTACCTTCTTGAAGGAAAGGTAAGGTCTCAGGTAGCAGAGAGTTCATTTTCCTTAAAGGTTAAAATTAACTGTGCTGAATTTTCGCAGATCTTTGGAAGACACACGAAATTCGAAACAATCAGTTACCGTGAAATTTTAATGCCATGTGCAAGGTAATATACACAAAGGGAGATGCAGTGGGACTGTTTGTTATATTTACTCGAAATAGTCCAGTTCTTTTTGCATTGACAACGCTTTGTTATTTTGTTGTTAGGAATTCAATCAATTATTTTTTCATCATCTTTAAAGCAGGTTAACATGGAATTGCAACGAAGTATCAGTAGCAAAACTACAAGGGTAGAATAGCAATAGAGATATTTAGTTATACAGTTGCCTAAAAGGTGATTGTCGTCATACAGTGAAAATGAAACTCCGCTTTGCAAACGTTTTTGAAATGAGGAAATTCGACCCTTTGGGAACAGTCAGACTATAAAGCCAAAGGTTTTCTTTTATCTTATCTTTTATACATACCTACCTTAGGCATTGGCCTTGAAATCTACAAATGAAATTAAATTTTTCTTAGGTTGACTCTGCATGGAGCCTTGAAAAAGATACCAATCTTCTGGCAACCATCGCAGAGGTGAAGAACATTAAAATCAGCATTGCTGATTTTAAAACAATAGACGCGAATGCCTCGCAAGAAGACTTCAGGAAAATGTGCCGCTTTGCCAAAGAGAACAGTAACGGCAACTTTCACATTGGTTGGTTGAATGACCAGGTATCTACTACATAAAAAGAGAAAACAATAAAAACAACAACAATGCTTTATTTTGCCCTTAATGCTTAAACACATTTGACAAGAAAAGTACAAAACTGCAATAACTCGAGAATACAGTGTATGCACAAAAAAAATTTAACTCGGTAATAAAAAAGGCGCTCTTAAGTGATCTTTAATATTGCATATGACCCTTATTTTGTTTGTTTTTGACAACAGAATGTGGGACAAATTAAGTGACATAATGAATTTTGTCTCCTAAGGTCATTAATGCTTCCTTTCAATTGCTGGAAATTGAAGGCGAAAAAGAGGTACGAAAAATATTGAACTAATTAAGTTGGTCTTAGAACATTTCACAGTATTTTTGTTCTTGTATAATTGTTAACCGTGCAATTTGCCAGGTAAGTAAGTACAACTCAGAATGACAATTCTCCACAACAAGTCCCAAAAAATTTTCAGTGAAACAAAATCGCATCAACTATCTTTCCGTATGGTGTGGTAAAACATAGTTAATAGAGTAAAATTGTTATGAAACCGACAAAGTTCTTTGTTGTATGTGCTTGTCCTCTTTGCTTATTCCCGTCTATTAACTATGGGTAAATATTTCCGTCTGAAAACCAAATAGAGAGGTTAACTGTACCTGTCTTAATTCTTTGAACAGGGGAAACGCGTATTGTGCGCTAGCTCATTTTTATGCAAGAAGCTCGACTCCTATAACCCAGACGAGTCGAAAAGGTTAAAGAAATGGTTCGACCAGGTAAAATTGAATTTCAAAGGGAATGATCTCTCGTCAGCTCAGTAAAAAGCCTGAGATAATCAATAACTTTGTCCCTCTCCAATTTCTTCCATTCATTCAACAGGAGAAATTTCAAAACAGCAAATTGATCCTGGTTCCAGTGCATAAAAATGGGAATCACTGGGTATTAGGGGTAAGTCGTAAACTGGCATGTTATTGAGATACTATCACGCATAGAAATAGAGAGTGAATTATGTTCAAACTTTATCTATCTCCTCTTCACAGACACGTCGAAAACGCCAAGAAGCGGCCCTCAATTGTGTTAAGAAGGGCTCACTGTTACGTTAAAAAACGGCACTCGTGATGGAACGCTGGTAGATTTATAGTATGCTAATCTCTGATCAATAGTGAGTAGCGTGGCAGTGTGCCCTTGTAAACAAAATGACGCCCGGCCGCTTCTTCGCGTTTTCAAAGATTATTCGCTCTCGATTTCTGTGTTCATAATCTAATTATCTAATAGAAACGCAAGGGGAATCGTGAAAGCACGAGAAAAGCATTGGGAGCACTAGTCGCAGGTGTGTTTCCACAGCTTTTTGGTGTGTGTTGGCTATTTTCTGACGTGTAACATTGTATGGATCAAAGACTCTCCTCTAGATACCTGTTTAATAACACCACATACCTTAATTACTGCACGTTTCTTCTTTGCTTCCCTGCCCAAAACTAAAGTATTGTACAACTTTTATTATTTTAGGCTATAAAAATGGAAGAAAAAGTAATTTCTTTTTACGACAGCGAAAATGGGAGACCCATGCCTTCCTTTTTCGAAAAAATGAGGTATGGACATCTTGTTTAGACTAAAACTGATTCGTACTGACTCGTATTGGTAACACTGATGATCAGTAGGCAGCCAGTCGACGAAAATTAGATCACGCTTGCACGATAGCGGCCAAGCCCACATGAGCAAGACGTTCCTACTGTGGAGTGCCCGTTAACCAAGAATGGTTACGTTCTTTTATCAGTCATGTATTGAAGAAGTTATTTCAGTAAACATGTCACCTTACTCGAGTTCTTTTCTAGGGCAAAATATCCCCGGCGACCTATATTACAAATACGGATGTTACGATTGCTCTATGAAATCCATTAACAACGTGCTTTTACATTTCATTCTTAGGAACCTTTTGTCCACACAGGGCATTGACCTGCATGGGTGGAGGGAGGAGTGGCCAAAATGCCCCCAGCAAACAGATTCCTCAAGTTGTGGAGTCTTCGTCATAGAGGTTAGTACATCCAAGCTCAACGATTTCAGTGTTGTAAGGCCTTTTATAGTTAACGATGTACCCAAAAGTAAGTTATTGATATCACTCTGGCCTTACTTTGCAGAATGCCAAACGTTTGGTCCATGGAAGACCATTGGACTATACGCAGGTTTGAATTAGTCATTTTACCTTAGTATAAAGTCTTGGTTTACATTGTCATAATTTCCCCGAAAAAGAGTGCATTGAGTTGAAGCGATAACTAGTGAAAGCGAAATTAATACTTATTTGGAGACTAGCCTCATTTATGGAAAATAAAACATTTGTGAGGATATATTACGCTCCACCTCTTTCTTGATCATAAGTTAAGAAAATCGGATAAAGTCATGTGATCTACAGTTCAATACTTACTCAACATTACTACACATTTTAGAAGCATAAGTGAGCAGCTTCTTTTTAGCATATATTAGTATAGTGTAGTGTAGCGTCTCAAACCTATTGTATTTGGTCTTTCCAGGAAGATGCGGAAGACCTGCGATATGACGTGGCAATGTCGCTCTTGGCCTACAGTTGTAAAAGCAGAAAGTCAAAGAGCCTTTAGATACTATTATGTTTATTGATTTTATTGTTTAGAAACGTTATTTTAATGTAACTGGGTTTTCACAGCTTTTATTCCATGTATATTCTAATAGATAAACGTAGGCATTTTGGCCAGCTCTTTAGTTCATACACGATACGCAGGTCGAGAGAGGATATATTGAACGACCGACCAACCGTTCGAGTAACTTGTAGAGAATAAATGTTAAATAAGGCAACGCAAACTCCTCTTTTAATGAGAAACTTGAAAAAAATGGCGAGAAAGAAAGTACTGGGAGCCCCTAATGAGTTTCTTGTAGTACTTTAATTCGTCATACTACAGTGGTAAAGAAGTCAGTATTGAGTAGAAAATAGGAAGGCGAAATGCATTTGATAATGATAAAATAGGCTTTTCAAATACGAATTGTTGCACATTGCGCCGTATAGAGCTTTGTCCGGCTGCATTCTTATCTCCAACCTGGCGACCCCTTAGCACACCGCACAAGTACTCACTCAGCAACGGGGTGGAAGAAGAGATTGGTGTCTCTTGGCGCCCTCTTGAGTTTTCCGTCATTCGATAGACATGTCTTTCAATAATCCGGCTATGTTTCTAAGTAACCGATGACCTCGCGATATTCTAAAAGGGCTTTTTTTTTTCAAAAAAAAAAAAGCGTCGCTTCACATACGTTTACCAGGGCAGGCAAAGTAACAGGGAGAAGGTCTTCGATTTTTTTAACACGAAAAGGAATTTTTCTAGCCGTAGGGTCTCGTTTTGGATAGAGGGAGACACGGCCACGGGTTCGTCAGTTTTTAACTGTTATGTCACCCTCTCTAAATAAAGTTATTATTATTATTGTTTGAGTTATTGTCTTTCGGCCTAAAAAAGGAACTCTTTCAACTATGGAATTTTTTTGCTGCTTGTAAACAAGGTATGAACGATAGCATTTTTAATTTCTGCAACACTGAAATTTTTGGATCTGTCCGATACGAAAGAAGCGTCTTTCAATTTGGCCGTTCAGCTTTACATTATTTATTGGTCAACTAAGTGTAGTAAAAGCACTTGTAGAGAGACAGAGAGGTACTTAAAAGTTTACAAGGTTCTATTTCTTAATAATTGATATCGCAAAAATCCAAAAGCTCTAGAAAACCCGAAAAGTTTTTGCTTATAAGCGGGTTTGTGACTAGACTTATTTGTTGCGTTTCTCGCTAAAAAAACCACACGCACAACAACAATAACAACAAAAAAAAACCGAAGGTAAAAAAAAAAAACAAATAAAACAGCCCCCTTCAAAGAAAAAAAAATTGTTGGACTCACCGGGATTCGAACCCGGAACCATTGCGATAAGTGCTCGCTTGATACAAGGGAGCCGACAACGCTCTACCTCTTTGAGCTATGAGCCCAGTTAAAAGATTGCGCGTGTAGATTAATGCTTTAATAGTGTCTGCTAGGGTCAAAGGTGGGTTCTCGGGTTAGGTAATTTTAGTAGCTACGATAAAATACTTTGCAGACTTTTTTGTATTAACTGTACCCAGTGAATCTATGCTCTGTGTAAGTTTTTCTTGTTTTGACAATCCTGTAGCTTAGTGGTGTTTAACCAATTAATTTCCGAAAAAAAGCCCTAGTAAGGAAAACTGAGGTTTTGTGACCGTCACAATGTCAAAATCCTTTTTGCATACATCATAAACTGAGCGTGTACTCTGCAGAAGCTGCAAATGCTTCATACATACACACATAAAACCTTTTTACGGCTGAAACAGTGTAGTGGCGGGTAGTTTCTTTAGTTAATAGGTTGTCCTGTTGCGAGTGTCTCCTCTGCCTAAAATGACGATTTAAAGAGGGCATTTGCAGGAAATAACTCCCGCATTCCATACAGTAAAACGGCCCATGGTGTGATTTTTTTAAGTGATCTCTTAGGACAGATTTTTTCCTAGACTTCTTGTGACAAATAGGAAATGGACACCAGTAAATTCCATAAGAGTCAGGATTATTTATGGTAGTTTTGAGCTGGCAAAAACTGGCTCCAGACCCTAGATATAATGCAACAGAGGCATTTGCACCGCCCTTGGCTACTGTCTTTGCACAAAACATCATTTGCTGCTTTGGAACTTCTCCTGCTGTTCGTGTTGTTAGCGGGGGAATTGTAGTCTCCAAGCAAATAGACTTGCATTCTGGCTGAGAAGCTGAAACAGCTAAATAATCGCGACGGTATAACCTTGCTTCATTACAGATCCTTCCCAGGTGTGGCAGGCACAGGGAATTTTCTTCCAACTCTTCTTCCTCACTTTCCAACACAACGTCATTGTTGACATCTGCTGGAAAGATCAAGTTGTCTCTACATGTCGGCAACTCGTTGTCAACAACCCTGAGGTTTTCATTATTAGGTGATATGCTTCTGCTATTGATCAATGTGCTTTCCAGTTGTGGTAAGATATTGCTTCCTGTATAAATGTCTTCGTCACTTTCCAAAACAAACCCGGCGTCGAAATCGTTTTCGTCGCTTTCAAAAGTAACCTCGATGTTATTCGACATATTGCAAGTTACCACTGAGAACTGTTGGGAAAAATCCATCTCTATCCTCTTCGTTCAGACTGAATAACGTCTATATGTTTTTTTTTTTTTTGTAAAAGTAGAAAAAGTTGGTAGATACTCATTCAATCGAACTGTAAAAATGGCAATTAAAGTAGTTGAGCGTCGGTTTACTATGAGACGCTGCCACGTGTACCGTTCTGCAAAGCCCTGCAAATATCAAGACGGAATAATCGCTGGTGTTTGTCCTGTCAACATAGTCATGTTTAAAAATGGATTAGACGTGCCAGGGAATGGTTTGTTAAATCATGAAATTAGTTACCTGTTTGGCCAATCAACTCGCAGTTATGCCACTTACATCACAAACAATACACAATACACATGGATAGCTACAGCATGCAAGCCCCAAGAATTCTATCTTGCTGCCCGGGGCTGCGCTCGATCAAAGGCGATAATGTACCTTACGCCAAAGAGGATTGAAAGCAATACTGTTTTCGCTTTGCCCGATTCTTTTAGAATTTACTTGATAAATGCAGCGTAAAATCTGAACCGATGTCGATGGAAAACAAATCTTGAGCGACGTTTCAGTTAGCTTTGCGCCGCTTACCCGCCAAAAAGACTAAATGGCGCGAAGCGAGCCGACAAAGCTCTTGCTGTGATCGCGTCCTCCACTGAGCTGAAGGAAATAAATAAATCGAGAGAATACCTTTACTGTTGGAAAAGCAAATAACTTGGCATAGCAGATCATCAGCTTCACTCAGTCAAGAGGAAATTTAATTGGTTAGGTAAGTGATTTTCAATATAAGCTTAAATATCTTTAATTTAATAGCGTCCTGAAAGCATGGATTTCTTATTACTATTGCGTTTACTTTATTTAGATTCTTGCTTTCACGAGATTATTTCATCTTGCAAGTAGAAATAATCTGTTTCGCCTAGTTTAGGATACACCCTAAATATAATGGTTGCAAGGCCATTTTTGCAAGGAACAAAATGTATATTTGATTCTGTGTGTGTAAAGGTCAAATTCTTTGGTGTCGACGTTTAGTCGAGGTCGCGTGTGAAATGTCAGCTTGGAATGCAGTGCTTGTGCCGGATGCCACTATCATGTTTGTTATTAGAGTAACGAAACCTCGCTCTTTGGTTTATTAGCTCGTTGATTTTGTAAACAAGTTGCGTTCTCGTCAGTTCAGAACGGATAACCTCTTATCCCATCGGTAAGAATCTGACATGGAAACAGTTGTCAAAAACATTAATTTCTTTTGAACGAGGTCATTTCTGTTACTTGATTTACAATCTTCCTCATTTGAAGATTGGAATTAAGAAAAAGAACATTCCATCGATTACCGCCTATCACCTACAGTCCACCATGCGTGAAGTTGGAGGGTTTTTTCGTTGATGCGTAGTGGGTGATTGATATTCCGCAGGGCGCCTTTGCTGACACGTCAGTATGTATTGTGATTAAAATAATTTCTCTCGTCATTGGTCGAATGGGTAACTAAGTTCCCACAAACAACATTTGATATCTCGGTTGCGGTTGTGAAATATGCCACACGCTTTGCACAGCGAACCAGAGTCACGAAAGAAGCGCTTATGAGATTTTAGTTGAACAGCCTTTTGCAAACAATTTGTACGTTAACTTATCAAAACTATGCGCTATGAAGTTCCACTGAAAATGTAAGAAATTAGAAAACGCATCACATAGCTTTGTGTGTGTTTTAAAAGCTAATACCAAGTGTCTGGTTAGCGAAGACCTGCAGAGAGAGATGTTTTTGTAATTTCCCTTAAAGGAAACCCTATTTACGAAGCGTCAGAAAAATAGAATTTAGTTTCGCATTGTGGTCTGCAGGTTTCGTTGTTGAGTTAAATAAAGCAGACGAGCCTAAATTTAGAAATGTCGTTGTGGATATTCTTTGATTTCATTGGTTTGTTGAGGAACTTAGTTACTGTGGGGAAAGATTCAGATTACAGAGTAAATCTGATTGGTTCACACAGTAACTTAGTTCCCGAGGATCTCATTTAAAATGTATTTAAACTCTGATTGGTTGATTCAGGAACTAAGATACTCAAAATATCAGGTACATTTTTAAATGGGAAAGTACATTTTTAAATGCAGATCTGTTCTTGTTGAATATTGATGAATCTGATTTCCAGTTTGAAAGATTTGATTAAAAGCAATTGGTAAAGCGTCATTATGATATAGGTACATGAAAGAACTTACTTGGAGTGAGTAGATACTAAAGACATCAAGAATTTTTAAATTTGCAAAAAGAGGTTTACTCGAAGCCTTGTAGTCAGCCCTAGAGATCGCACGGACTGCTCTTTTCTGCAGTAGGTAAATTCGTTGCAGGTTGGTGACATAAGTAGAGGCCCAAATTAAATTGCAGTAAGTAAGATATGGATAAACAAGGGCATAGTATAGTGTAAGAAGAGATTTTGAGGGCAAATAGTATTTTGCTTTATAAAGTAACCCGACAGATTTAGAAATCTTAGCCGTAATAAAATTAACATGAGTTTTCCACGTAAGATGCTGATCAATATAAACTCCGAGAAACTTAGTATTATCTACTTGTTCAAGTATATTATTTTCTATCACAATCTGTCTATTGATAGGTAACATTTTTTGCCTTGGTCTGAAAATCATAAGTTTTGTTTTCTTGACGTTGATTGATAACTTATTGGCTTTTAGCCAAGTTGAAACATTTTGGAGCTGATCGTTAAGATGGGAGGTAAGTATATCCAGGTCACTATGTTCTAAAAATACACTGGTGTCATCAGCAAACAATATGAATTCGAGGTCATTAGAACTAGAGCAGGCTGGGAGATCATTTATATACATTATAAAAAAGAGCGGGCCTAATATAGAGCCTTGCGGTACGCCACAAATTTGTCTTAAAGCATCAGATTTAGAATCGCCAATTTGGACATATTGTATTCTATTACGAAAATAGTCAGTTACCCATTGATGGGCTATCCCAGTGATGCCACATGCTTCTAATTTTGATAGTAGTATTTCGTGATTAAGGGTATCAAAGGCTTTTGATAAGTCAAGAAATATTCCGGCTAAATATTTTTGGCAGTCAACGGCGTTAGCAACTTTGTTCAAAAAATTAATCAAGGCGTGGGAAGTAGAGTGGCCAGGTCGAAAACCGAACTGATGTTTAAACAATATGTCATTATCGACTAAGAACTGAAATATGCGATTATAAACAGCTCTTTCGAAAATTTTAGAAAAGGCAGGAAGTATAGAAATTGGTCGGTAGTTTTGTGCTAAGCTGGCATCATCAGATTTATAGACAGGAATAATTTTAGATATTTCAGTCTATCTGGAAAAACTCCTGACGACAAAGATAGGTTTATAATTGATAACAGAGGACCTGAAATGATGTCGAGTGTTTTTTTGATAATAGAAATTGGAATGTTGTCAGCTCCGGGGGCCTTACCGTCCTTAAAACCTTTTGTTATTGTTTTGAGTTCCTCGGCAGTTACATGAGAGAAGCTTGCCCATGTAAGGGTCTTCTTTCTGTGCTCTCACTATATCACTTGTAGTTCTTGAAGTTGGCAGGTATCCTGGAAAGACTGTCAGCATCAGTGTTCAACTTGCCTGGTCTCTACCATATTTCAAAGTTGAAATCTGCAAGCTCTCCAACCCATCTCAACCCTGTGGCATTTAGCTTGGCAGATGTTAACACATAAGTTAAGGGATTGTTAAGACCTCTATTGGCAACTGATGCTAGGGCTCCTGGCTAGACCAGGTAAAACAACATTAATTTTAGCCCTTCGATGAAAACACAACAAAAACATCCTTCGACATTTTGACCTCGTCCTCGCTGTCTCCCCGCCAGGTCTTCTGGTATAGCGTGACTACAATTCTTATTGCCAGCCGTCGCTCCATCCTCCCCTCCAGTGAACCCACAAGGTGAACGAAAACGAAAGTGAACTTAGTTACAAACAAAAACAAACAGTTTCCATGAGATAGGGATGGAAGTTCTTAAAAAGTCACAGTTCAGCATTGTTCTCTTAAACAGACTCCTCTAGCATGCATAGCTTAGCGGCAGGACACATCGGGGTTCTGTTTGGGGTTTTTACTTCTGTCATACGAACTCTGCCATCACTCCCAGGGAACGTCTTGAGTATTTACATGAATGTACTGAAAAGTTCTTTATTTAATTTTTTCCCTAGCATATCCTTCAGGCTAAATTTTCTAGTACTGTATCCCTGGAGAAGAAGAAAGAGGCTTAAGCCTCTGTTTTAGATACAGTTAATGCGGTGAACGCTGAGAAAAAAAAAACTGTAGAACAGGTACATAAAAAGAACCCACTTTCAATATTTTTTTCCAGCAAATATTGTTTTAAAATTTAAACAAATATCGAAATATTTTCGAAAAAGATTGAAATATTATTAGGTGAAGAGGAGATGGGAGGACATGACAGGGACAGTAAAGAAGAAAGAGAGAGGAAACAAGGAATTAAAAAGGTTGACAGTGACTGGAAACGGCCACTTGGCAGACGAGGTAGATTAGCTTCCAAATGTGTGCTAGAGTTGAATTATTCCCATGTCACAGAGATATTTAAGAAAAACTGAAATTATTTTTTGAAGGATGATGACCTACTAGACCCATGTGTTGAGACCTTAAATCCTGCTGAGAAGGAGATCGCCCACATTTTAGGGCCACAAACTTTCACTGGAATTCCTCGTGGCCATGATTCTATGGGGACATTTGGTGAGGATTATACTTGTATCTATCTTCTCTGTAAAAAAATTATGTTTAGACACACTTATGTTTAGTTTCACACTGATTTTTGGTTGACATTTTTTCTATCACTGGGAATTTTTATTGCTTTGTCCTCGTAATCTGAAGTGAAAAATAATAATTAAATGGTTTCAAAATATTTTACCTACCTAGCACAACAGATGCTTTGTAATATTTGTTGATTGTGGGAATGTTCCATTTATTATTATGACATTTGTTATTTATCATAACTTTTTGCAGGAAGTCAGCCTGGCAGATGAGAATATATGTACTGCCAATGTTACAATCAAGATAATATATCTCCGATTGTATTTGAATAACACTTGGCAGCCAAATTTCTCACATAAACATACCATGCAAATTTTTACTACCATCAAAATCATTCCAAAACCATTCATTTCTCAAGGAAGGGGGAAGGGGCAAAGGAGGAGGATGCTAGTGTAGAAGCAGTGACAGTGGCAAGGATAATTACGATATTACTTACGGTCATCCAGGATTAACCAACTGTACTGGATGACAGTCGTAACCTGTGTTGATGATCATTGTAAATTAAGTCTATGACAACAACAGCTACTAATAGTGCGGATATGATTCAACCTTGCAGGAATCGTAAAACACTGTACTACTAATAGAGCTAATTTGATTCAATCCTGTAGGACTCTAAAAACAGTGTACAGGCAGACCGTCAGCTGGGCCAAACAAGGAAAAGGCCTGCACCAAAAACACTTGCACAAGCCCAGCTCGAAGTAAGATACTCCTAACTATACAAACATTTATATTTTCAAAGTTTTTTCATTGACAATTTTAGAGACCAGGTGAAGCGTTTTTGTTCAACTGCTGCTTAACTGATTGTGGCATGTTAGGACCTTTGCTTTCCTTCACCGTACATAGTGAGAACTAACTGTACTCAATCACAAATAAAACATCTTTTAGCGCCCAAGTTGCTGCCATGTAATAAAAGAATTGGTTCATACTTTCAGCTGTGCGTATATAGAGTTATGGATGCACTTGGGAAGTTTGGAGAGCACTCAACAAGCTAGAGAAACTCTTATGCTTCTTTCGTGCTCTCCAAACTTCCTGCTTGCATCCATAACTCGATATACATGTACACATGCAAAGCATGAACCAATTCTCAATCTTCCTTTAGTACTTTGAAACAGTTGCCACATATTACAAACTGAAGACGAGGAAGGTTCAATTGGAAATTGACCTCCTTAAAGATCAGAAGAGGGAAGGTAGGTTTCCTGTGTGCTGACATATTCATTTTGAAATAAGAAACTGACCTTTAAGGCAGCCCTCTCAAAACCAATTCTAGCTTTGAATAGTATAGACTTCTATGCCTACACTCGATTTCTGACATGTTCATTGGACACGCGACTTTGATAAACGTTGAAAACCATTGGGCCACGTAACTTCATAATTTAACTTTACAACAATACAAATTTATAGCTTGTGTTACAAAATTTCCTTTGTGATTTTATTTTCCTTTGTGTCGTATTATTTTATCAAAATATGCAACAAGGAAATCAACGTAAACCACATGTTCAATCAGAATTTGACAATACAAATCTTGGAAACTGATAGCCAAAATGGGTACTTCCCTTGCCTGCCATGAGACCTTTGTGAAATGAATAATAAAATTGATGGAACTGTTGCATATTAGACTCCATGTGCTAGGGTTCACTTGTTATAAACTCCAAAAATTCCCCGACAAAATATTTTCACTAAAAACAAATAAATCTGGCAAAAAATCAAAGCCTCACAAAAATTCAAAATGACTATACATGAAATCCACAAAAACCGTATTACCTCAACTACTAATACAACCAAATACTCTCCCTATGGAAGGGGAAGAATTCAGTTCAGTTCTAAGGTAACTTGTTTAGGAATATTTCCAACATGACTGAAATAATAGACAATGAGTTTGAAATAATGATTGAGTAAGTTAATGTTATTTCTAATCTTTATCTTGTCATTTACATGAACAGAATTCTATTTTTTTAGTTATTATAACCCTGAGAATATTCACTTAAACTTTGCATAAAGCAAATGACATGTTTCTCTTGTTAAGTAACGCTCCGGCTACGAACTGTAGCAAGAACAATAGGTCTGCGGCAACGGGAGCCGTTAATGTCTGGCACAAGAAGAAGTGTTAATTAAATTTTATCTGGTTATCCCATTGGATAAAACGATATTAGCGCGAAATTCAAATGGTTGTATGGAAATTTTAAACCTTTAGAATTCGATTACACCGCTCAAATTCACAGATTGTCTGTAATTTGACTAGAGCTTTCAACATGAAAAGTCTTGAAAAAATCGTATGTGAGGAATCGTGTTTATTCGTGACTCATCTCGCCGAACGCAATAGTGTGCCTTGCTTTCGTCGCAATTTTGACAGATTTGTCAATTATTCACGCCAGTTCATTGTGTTCGCGGGAACTAGTCTACCATAGTTCGGTTTCCGATTTACCGCCAAACCGCCAGTAACGCAACAAACAGAAAAAAGTTAAGATTGTAATATAGTGAGTGTTGACTTCATTAATTTATCTTCATCTCCGCAGCTGTCCGTGCTGTCCGAGAAATCAGAAAAGTAATCTTCGATTCCATCTAATCTCGGGTAAATCCTTCTATTTCTCAGTCACCATCCCGCCCCGATCGCTTCGCTCATTCTTTTGTTTCGCGCACGCCGGATTTATTTTTTCCGTCTTCGCCAGCAGCCTATTCGCAAGCTAGACTTTCTGCTATAATTTACCAGAGTTGCTCATGTCCAGAACTTGGCAGCTTTGTAGAGCTTGTCGTATCGGGTGACTGCCACGAAACACGAAACACCAAGAATAAGCGAACTCTGGAGACCGTTACCAGATTTTGTGGCTCTAGAAAATAATAAGAAAAAAAAAACATGAACGTAACCATTCTTGATCACAAATCTTAGTAGATGTTCATTGAAAAGACTAAGGAACATGCAATAAGAGGACCGTCTCAGTTACGCGGTTAAAAATTGTCACCTATTGATTGGAAGTTACAACTAAACATTTCCGTTTGCTGTCCCGATCAATGCATCTGGATGTGATCCACGTGTCTTCTTTGGCACTGTACGCGGCAAATTTTCAGTCGCGCTAAGAAATGGACCAGAAGTGGGTTTCTAGTGTTCTTTCTGTATTTTATTGGCGAAAAACTGTCTAAATTGCAGCTTTTTTCTTACAAGAAAGCGAACATGCCAACCGGAGACATCTTCTGAACTGGACTCCAAGCGGATGAAGCCCGACTGCAGCGTAAGTTGATCTTCGGATCGACGTTTTACCAAGGAAAATACGACTAAGACTAATATTTTGTCTTTCCTTTACCTCTTTGTTCATAGAAGAAGCGTCTTACCGAGCTATATGGGAAAAACCAAAGTTCAAACAAAAAACTTCGCATCGCTGAAGAATTCGCAATGGGGAAGAGTTTGACTGAACTATCCTCGGAACTGGGCATCGCCGTAGCAACTGCGGAGGTATACGCAATAGATTGCCTTGCAGCGGGCGGGAAACTTGACCACGAGCAACTAGCAAGTTATGTTGGCATCTCAACTGATTCTTTCCAGCGCATCAAAATTGCAATTCTGTCGAATGAGGACAATAAGCTACGCACAATTCGTGATGCACTTACTGAGGAATTTTCCTACAATCAGATCCGTTTCGTCCTGGCGTGTTTAATTTGTGAACTAGAACTTTAGATGCTTGTCGCTCAAGAAGCTTATGTTCCTTTTCTTTTGTTACTGTTAAGAAAATCAGTGGGACTAGCGGACTTTTTGTCGGCGAGATTTACAACAAAGTGTGCGCGTCGCGTTAGCCACGCGGCCGCGCACGCGCCTAGATAATTACTTGAGTGCCTTTTTACTGTATACAAGTTGCGGAGATTATAATCAAGAATGAGACTTATCGCCTACACAAACCAATGTAAATCTCTGTTGTTTGTTGTTCGTTATTGAGAGAAAAATCGTACTTCAGAGATGTAATATTCAAAGTTGTGATAGTAACAATTTTCCAATGACAAATAGAAAAGAAAGAAAATGACTTGAACATCAGTAAAGTTTATTTTTGAAAAACAATGCATATGTTTGAAGTTATTATGAATGCATTAGCTCGAGACTCTAACTTTTACAAGTGTTTCCCTGCCAGTTATTGTCAAGAAAATAATGGGTATTGAATTATAAGCTAGGAAAAATTGATGGAAAAAGCATCACAAAATAATTTTTAAACTCCAAAGGAAGTTAGAAAGAAGATTAACTTGGACAAATTTCAAAGTAAATTGAAAACAATGTAGGAGTCGAATCAATTACTGAATACATTTTGAGTGTGCATATATCCAAAATGCCCCTTTAAAAATGTGTAATGCTGGTAAATCACACCAAGTGTGGGTTGGGGTCAAGGGCTCCCTGAAAAAGTTCAAAGGGTGATAATCTGATTGGCAGAAATCTACGTAAAGAAATCAGAACAGTCTCTTAAATTCTTGGAGCACTATGTACACCCTTCGCTTCTTTCTCTGCCCTAGCTGAAACAAACAAGCATTTCAGTCCAAAAAGGGCTATCACCCCTTTTATATTTTAGAGGGACCAAACCTCTTATCCTATTTTCCCACCCATGGAATATTTTAAACTTGGGGAAAAGGTTATGTTAAAGGTGCATGTATATTCACTTTTACTCCATAAAGCCGTAAAAAATGTGCCTTGTTGTGAATAAAACAGTGACTTGATACTTCAATTTTTAAAGTAGTGTGGAAATGCTCCAGACTAACACTTGACAGCAGATAGCTATTTGTGTCACTCTACTTAATTACCACAAGAAATAAGGTGAAAAAAGTGAACATACAGTAGAATAACACAGACATTTACTACACCTTAACCCTTTAAAGATGCTTTGAAAATGAACCCAGAAAAGAGTAAATTAGAAGAAAGGGCTGAGTCCCACAACCTGCTAGGAACTGAATTGTTGAAGTTCTCTAACCCTGAATGTGTCCTCTTCACTGACTGTGGAAAATTTCTTTTTAAAAGTGCTTGTAAGGAAAAAAAAGTTGTTCTTCTTAATTCTTTTCAAATAAATATAACTATTACTTCTCCCAGATATTTTTATGCCTATATATGCCAAATGAAAATCTGTCACAGAGAAAACTTTTTCCCATAGTAGCACTTTCATGAATATAAAATTGACGAAATAGAACACATGGACAGGCTGACTCCATGTGTTTGGGTCAACATTATGTCAAGCCACAATGAGAAATTCTGGGCCTGGTAGTGACTGTTACCCTGGAAGCGGGCAATTACTGCACCTTTAGTTCCATGAACATGGGAGTCAATAACTACTGTCCACGATAATTAATAGTGCCATCTCATGTACCAGCAAAACATGAAAGGATGGGTGTTGCTGTGACAATGTCCTAACAGCGCTGCCTAACTGATCCAAGGGGTTGGCACCAAACACATTGTATTCACAGTACACTTGTCCCACTTGACACGGGTCTCCAGCTAGGTCTATTCCTTCTTCAGCAGTGACATTAACACCTTTATCAAAAGGCTGATCATGAATACTATTTCCAGCTATTATGGCATGTTCTAAAGCAGCTTCTGCCCCACTAAAGTGTTATCCAAGTTACGCTGCTGATACAGTAAACCAAAATTAAAAGCAATGAAAACACAAGCATTACTTCCATTTGGGTTGCCAATTGTTGACTGTGACATGTTGAAGGGGAAATACCACTCTGTTACTCCAGTTCCTACATTAGCTCCCACCAAGTCGACTTGCAATGCTGAGGTT
>OZ026595.1:33382607-33392607 GCA_964020085.1 Micromussa lordhowensis
AATACAGCGAGTCCATCGTCTAGGAAAAAAGAGAGGAGAAAGCCCCAGACCCATACTCGCTAGATTCCTACGATATAAGGACTGTGGAAAGCTTCTTTCGCTGGGACATTGTCTACGGGGAACAAACTACAAAATGTATCAAGATCTTCCGTTTGAGATTGTCGAACGTAGGAGAGCGCAGATGGAAACCTTCAAAAAGGCAAGACGCAACAATATTCCCGCAGCCTTCAGCAAAGCACAACCTGACAAACTGTACATAAGAGGAAAATTATGGCCTTTTGGAATGCCATTAGAACTGTGAGTTAAATAACATTAAGTCTTGAATATTTAAGTTTTAAGTATTTTCAATTTATATCCGTTATTTCACCCGAAGCACCTTTTTTGTGCTTACTTGAAATTAAGATAGGTGGACGGGACGGAAAACACGCTTTCTGTCGGAATACATCGTTTTTCTCAGGCTTTGCTGGCTTTTTCGAATCTCGAAACCAAGCAAGCTATATTTCCACACAAATGCTGCGCTCAGTCAGTGATGGTTTTCTTTTCTTTTGGTGTGTTTATTTACATGTATGTTATCTTTTTGTCGGGGAAAAAGTGGCCTACGGTCATGGAATTAGTTCCTTTGAAAAATCTTATAATTTTGATTCTGTGAAACTTCGAAAAAATGTTTGTTTATGGAAATCAACCCGAACAGTTATGCATTCCAAATACCGTTTCTGCTCAAAAGATGCAAATCAAACAGGTAACACCTCATCTCTGTCGGTTCACTGTCAAAAACAATACCCCTGCAATTAACCCGTAGTAATGGCTGATCTAAAAATTGCATCTATGAATGTCAGGGGAATAGGAAATAACAACAAGAGAAGAGAGACATTAAACTGGCTCAGAAATAAACAACAATCAATTATCTTTTTACAAGAGGTACACTGTACGGAAGCAACTATTGACACGTGGAGATCTGAATGGGGCTACCAAGCTCTCTTTAGCTGCTTTTCGGGCAACTCAGCAGGTGTCTGCATTCTTTTTAACAACAATTTTAAACTTGATATTTTAAAAACCTTTTCGGACCCCTCCGGACATTATATCGTATGCGATATTAAAACTGACGAAAAACTGTTCACTCTTGCAAAGATTTATGCTCCTAATGAAGACGACCCGACCTTTTTTCAGCAATTTTTTTATCACTTACACGATTTTGCATGCGAAGAAATAATCTTGGGAGGTGATTTCAATCTCGTGTTGGACGTTAAGGAGGATAAGAAGGGCGGCCTTCCAAGAACCCACCAAAAAGCTTTGAAAATAATCAATCAAAATTGCGAAGAACTTGATTTAACTGATATATGGAGAACGCTCAACGCTGATAAGCACAGATATACATGGCGCCGGAAGAAGCCAGAAATTCAATGCAGACTTGATTTCTTTTTAATAAGTTCAGATTTAATCTGCGATACCAACCTGGCAGACATTGTTCCCGGGTATAAAACAGATCATTCGATGATATTGCTTAAAATAGCCCTACACTACAACCCAAGAGGAAGAGGCTTTTGGAAGCTAAACACCTCGCTCTTGAAAGAGGAGGAATATTTGAATTTAATCAAAAAAACTATTTACCAAACAAAAAGCGAATACCAGTCTGACAATTCGGTTAATCCAGCCCTGCTTTGGGAGATGATCAAAATGAAAGTAAGAGAAAAATCCATATCATATGCAGCAGCTAAAAAGAACAAAACTAAGCTCCGTGAGGATATCCTCTACAAAGAAATAACAGGTTTAGAAAAAGAATTGGATGAAAACACTCTCCTAAGCGACTCACAAAAATTACTGTTACAGTCAAAACTTGATAATCGTAAAGGTGAGATGGAAGAAATCATTGAGTATCGCACAAAAGGTGCCATTTTACGGTCGAGAACCCGATGGCATAATGAAGGAGAAAAAAACACAAAATACTTCCTAAATCTTGAAAAACGACATTATAGACAGGGAACAATCAATCGCTTAAAGAAAAGTGAAAACGACTTTGCAACCACAGATAAGGAAATCCTTCATGAATGCGAGTATTTCTTTAAGGATATTTATTCTTCTAAGATGAAAACTGATTCGATTCCTGCAGAAACTGACAAGTTTTTTTTCTCGGAGAATGACACCGTTTTAAGCAACGAAGAACGCGATTCCATTGAAGGTTTGTTAACAGAACTGGAATGTCTTAATGCTTTGAAAGATATGGAACCTGACAAAAGCCCGGGAACAGATGGCTTGCCTTCTGAATTTTACCTAATGTTTTGGAACGAAGTTTCGCAACCTCTGCTAGAAGCTTTAAATTACGGTTTCGAGATCGGCCAGATGTCTATATCTCAAAAACGGGGTATAATAAAACTTATTCCCAAGAAGAGTGAAGAACTTTACTACGTCAAAAACTGGAGACCGCTTACACTCTTAAACTGTGATTATAAGATAGCTACAAAAGTGATTGCAAACCACTTGAAGACCCATCTCCACAAACTGATAAACAATGACCAAACTGGCTTTTTGAAAGGACGGTTCATAGGAGAGAACATACGTCTAATAGACAGCGTTGTCAATTACACCGCTGCTAAAAAGATTCCTGGACTTCTACTTTTCCTTGACTTTGAGAAAGCGTTTGACACATTGGAATGGCCTTTTATACAAAAAACACTTATTTCTTTCGGGTTTGGCCCTTCCATTGTCCAATGGTTTAAAACCTTCTACAACAATATCGAAAGCTGTATTATGAACAACGGTTGGGCAAGCAACTTCTTTTCGGTCCACAGGGGTGTCCGCCAAGGCTGTCCTCTCTCCCCTTACCTTTTTATTCTTTCAGCCGAAATTTTGGCCAAAGCAATCCGAAAAAATGTAGACATAAAAGGCTTATTGGTTAAGGATACTGAGATCAAATTAAGCCAATACGCTGATGACACCACTTTAATTCTTGATGGCTCAGAAAAGTCACTCTCTGAAGCCCTGAGGGTCTTAGAAAGCTTCGAGAAAGTTTCGGGCCTCAGACTAAACAGTAAAAAGACTGAAGCTCTTTGGATAGGTTCTTGTGCTGGTAAAAGTGAAAAACTGTACCCTGAAAAAGATTTCAACTGGCAAAATACAAAAGTTAAAGCGCTCGGAGTTTGGCTTTCAACTGACCCGGAAATTACAACCAAACTTAATTTCTTCGAAAAAATTGAAAAAATGCGAAACTGCTTGGGCTGCTGGACATTTCGTAGACTAAGCCTTATCGGGAAAATAACAGTCCTTAAAAGTTTGGCTGCCTCTCAAGTAACTCATCTTTTGTCGCCTCTTCAAACCGATTCTCAAATTATAAAACAAATAAATGACCTCTTTTTTGATTTCCTTTGGAACGGTAAAGGGGATAAAATCAAGAGAAACGTTATCACCCAAAACTATGGCAATGGAGGACTTAGAATGATTGATATTGCCTCTTTCAATAAAGCCCTTAAGTCCGTGTGGATAAGAAAGTACCTGGACGAAAGTAACAAGGGGAAATGGAAGCTCTTTTTTGACGCTGAGCTCGAAAAACTTGGTGGCCAAATTGTTTTTAGGGGCAATCTTGACGTTAAAGACTCGAAGAAGCTTGCTAACAATCTTAGCCCCTTTCTGAAAGAGATTCTCGAGATATGGTCTGAATTGAATTATCAAGGCTCAATAGAAACGGTAGAGTCTTTTCTCACTCAAAGCTTATGGTATAATTCTTTGGTTAGAGTTATGGACAAACCAGTTTTCTATAAAAGTTGGCATCAAATGGGCATTTCTCAAGTGAATCAAATAGTTAAGGAACAACCAAGTACTTTCTTGTCACCAACAGAATTTGAAAGTAAGTATCACACCAAGGTTTGCCCTTTGACACTCTATGGAATTACATCTACCCTCCGAGAGCTCTGGAAAAATAAAAAACCAACTAGTATGCCACTAAATTGTAAGGAACAAGAGTCTTTCACAACCGCCTTTTTAAAATCGAAAAAGTCCAGCAGACTGGCTTATCAAAAACTGGTGGATGCAAAATTTAACCATAAAATTCCTAGTCAGGAGAAATGGAGCAAGGTTTTCCCAGAAGCTCTTGATCTAACCTGGTATAACGCATACATGACTGCTATTAAATGTACCAAAAGCACAAAACTGATTGAATTTCAATTTAGATTCCTTCACCAAACCTTAGCAACAAACGTATCGTTAGTCAAAATGGGATACAAAGATGACATTAGGTGTACATTTTGCCATGACGAAGCTGAACATTTTACGCATCTTTTCTGGTTCTGCAGCAAAGTAGAACTTTTCTGGAAACACCTCATTGCTTCTCTAAAGGACCGTAATTTTTTATCCAACGACTATCTTCTTAACAATCTTGTCGCCTTGGGTCTGAAGCCTGACACTTCCAAAAACAAAGCTACAATTAATTTTGTTCTGTTGCTTGCGAGATTCTATATTTGGCTTTGCAGGAGCAAAGGAAATATTCCAACTATTGAAAATTTTAAGCCTTTTTTAAAACAATATAAGAAAGAAATTGAACCTTTCTCTTGTTAGTAACCTTTTACCAGTTCGAGGTCTCTCTTTCTCTTTTTACACTTTCCTTCCTATTCCCTTGCTTCAATATTCAAAGTATCTAAAGGTTCAATTTCAGTCAATCGGCAGGGAAGATATCTTTAATCTTTCTTTTTTTCTCCTTTGAGCTGAAACTCTTTCCAGTAGAATTAACCATACATCCCCGCCCCTTTTTCACAGTGGACATGGATATGTTAAGACTTGAGTATTGAATTGTTAGTAGCATAAGTATCTTCTATTGTAAGTATTGTAAGTGTTGTATTGTAAGTAGAGCAGTATTGTTAGTAACGTAAGTATCGCACATTGTAAGTAAGTATTGTAAGTGTTGTATTGTAAGTAGAGTAGCATTGTTAGTAGCGTAAGTATCTCACATTGTAAGTATTGTAAGCGTTGTATTGTAAGTAAAGTAGTATTGTTAGTAGAAAAAAAAAAAAAAAAAAAAAAAAAAAAAAAAAACAGAGCCAAGCATTTTGTGATTTGTAAGCATTCCGATATAGTTCATGGACGTGTGGAAAGGCCCAGCGAGTGTCACATGCCAGATGATAGGGAGAGCTTTCATACACTCCCAAATCAAAAGTGTTTATGACCCACTTCTGACCCACCTCAGCGGTTGCATCCTCTGAGCATTTGAGAAGTTCGCGGGCAACTGAGCTGTCTGTGATTGGTTGATGGATAGGTGTAAAGTACTCGATGGTAGACTTTCTTGGTGGGGAAGATCCTGTAACAGAGATAAAGCCGCCTAGTGCAGGAACAGTCTGGATTCCACCATTGAGCCAGAGACAATACTCTTGTACCTTGGTTGCATACACTGCTTCAACTTCCGCTGGCATAGTAAATTTGCAGCCTTCTGGAAACTTGGGACCAACACGGTTAAATGTCAAAGGCGGCAGAGTTGCTGGGGGTGTCGACGTTTAGGCTCCGCTGAAGAGACTTGTCAATCACAGGCAGTGTCCGTACGTCAGAATGCTCAAACTCAGAGTTGACTTCCTGGACCATGATACCCCCGGCGCTGTTAACGATGTTAGAACCATGTACGCTGCTGGTGGTCTTGTTCAAGTTGTCCCATTCACAGTGAAAGACAATGTTACCTTCTCCTTTCACAATTTGGGGAGTTAGATGAGTAGACACTTCATCCAGGGCCTTTGCAAGGGCTGTTTCCATCTCCAGACCAAAGTCGTAGGATTCTGAATGACCCAGCCTGTTTAAAATTGTAGTAAGTTTTTTGCATCGAAACAAGTGTCTGATTGTCATGCAAAGAAGGATGTGCTTTGGTAATTTCCATGTTCCGTCGGAAACAGCACGGCATAGGTCTTGGCCAATGGAAGATATCAATCGCTTTACTTTCTCACTTGTTTCGTTTTCTTCCTTTCCAGCAATTAGTAGGCTTAAAAATCTGATCAGGTCTTCAGGTAAAATATTCTCAATGCTCAGTTCTATATCATCAGCTGTTGGTGGCCATGGTATTCCTTCGGATTCCTTGTATGCTTTTAGTATACTGCCTCAAAGAACCAGAGCAACATCACGACATTTGTCTGTACCTCCAAGAGAGTAAGCACCTGAGAGAGCATCTGATACGGTTATACTGGAACTACATACAAGCCAGAACGTAAGAGCACCAGCCCTATCTTGGTTTACCTTTGCGAAGAATATTTTGTCACTGATCGGGTCATTCTGAAGGCGTTTCATAAGCTTCTCAGCTCGATAGTTCGGATTTTCATACCCATTAAGTTTAAGTTGGTCAACATACAGTAGTCTTAAAGCAACAAGTCTAATAATTCCATTTGCTTCAACAACGTGAGTCTCATGAGCGGCTAACTCATTAATTTCATTTTCATCTTGTGGCTTTCTGATTGTGCTAAGTCGACGCTCATAATTAGCAAATGCTGTGCGGAAAGATCGTAGACACGATGGGTGATGCTTTGCTTCAACAGCGAAAAGATCAACGTCTTTAACTAAACGATGGAGTCGATCCGTACCCATTTTCTGAGCACGTGTTGCTATATGCTCCCACACATTTTCTCTGTTTTTCCAAGATGGAAAACATTCCGCTCGCTCAGTTTTTCGATCAACTTTGACTTCCTTTTTCTCGCAAAAAATACACTCAGGAGGGAAGAGGATACTAGCACTTTCGGAAGTCGATCTGCGCGATGACTTAGGGCGTTCCTGTTGGTGGGTTTCTGAGGATGCTTCAAATTTCTTGTCTAAGCGGTCAAGGTTACTTGTGAACCTCTGATAGCAATGGCAGTGATACCCAACACAATCTAAATCCTCAGGGAGTGTTGAAGGAATTAAGTCGCATGCGGATTCCATCCGAAAAGGAGAATCATGTGCTTGGTTGAGCCGTCTGTCACGAATATCCAAAAGCTGCTGCAGCTTTTCAATAGGAGTTCCCTGCTTCAACTTATTCAAGGGTGTAAAATTACCATAATCATTTAACGATGAATTATGAATGATGCATCTGTTATAGTCGCTATCGCTGCCTCGTTTTCGTTTCGGCATTTTCAGACATAACCACTACCTCCCAACGGTAATCTTGAAATAAGAAAATGAAGAAGGAAGTCAAAATAATAACTTATATTTGTAATGTAATCCACAGTTGTCTGATTTCTATATTTTCTCAAATACTAATCACTTAGAATCTTTTCATATTCTATGGAAACAAATGTTATTTAACTTTTGGAGATAAGGAACAAAATACAATTAATCTTAATTAAACTTGCTGAACTTCATCAGTCAAATTTCTTACATTTGAAGTTCGATCATCGTTTTTTGGAATTTATACAAAATCACTTACTACCTGTTTTACTAAACTGTTAAAAGAACATCAATGTTGTAGTATTCTTACCTTTAAACCTTCTAAATAAGTCAATCCTTGTTGAATAACCAGAAAACTTGCAGACCTTTCAAGGAGGTTCCTGGAAAAGCTCCGCCATTTTGTTTTATTGCCCGAGTTGATACTGGTAACTAGTGAACACAGGCATCCCAAAGTCAAAGCACTTTAGCGTGTCAGGATCAGAATAACACATCAAGATATAGTTCGCATTATATTCCTTGCCCCTTGTTTAGGGGAGGTAGATATAATTGTTTCGATGTTCTCTGATGTATGGAGTGAGATATTTTCAGAAAACGATTTTTCCGTAATGGCTGCCAGAGGTTGCATTGACCTTTACACACGCCCTAGCACATCAGAAATACATCGCACTACTTCACATTTAGTGTTTCCGTATTGTTTGACCATTAGTTAGGGGAGGTAGAAGTATTTATTTTGATGATTACTGCATTGTGGGCCAAGATATTTTTTAAAAACCGTTATTCCGTAATGGAGGCCGTGATTTGCACATTGTCTTGAATCAAAAACACGTGATCAACCAAGAAATGGTTTTGGAAAGTTCCTTGCCCTTGAAAACATAGGTTTAGATGCATTCATGATGTTGGTTCGCCTTTTTTCACTGAGTTAAAGCAAAAAATGGATTTTTCGGGAATGGCAGCTAATTTGCATAAATTAGCATAAAGAAGCCTAAAAACCTTATGTGGGACACTTTGATTACCTGTTAACATCTCATTTCGTTATCCACACATATTTGGCTTTTCAGTAATGCTAGTTAAAAAATGATTTCACGGGGGTGCATGGGAACCCCTCCTACCGACTAGACTAAGTGTGTAAGTTCTGACTAACAGCTGAAGTGGCAGAGGGTATAGTGTTTCAACTGAAAGATGCTGCAGGGGATGTACTTGAGGTCAACTGTCCCTGTAGCTGTTGAAGATCTGCTGCCAATCTCTCACTTTCCCTTCGGCGTTTTTGGTGGTAACTGCTCCACCAGCTTTTAATCTGGTTCTCTTTCAACACAGCCAGCCCTCTTTCCCGCATTGCAAGAATGCAGTCTGCTGGATCTGCACGGATTCCTTCACTTGCTTGTCTGTTGTAAAACTCAATCATTACCTCTTTTTGCTCAAGGGTGAATGTCACTCTTTTTGCACCACCAGCTTTCAGTGCATATCCAGACTCTGCTGTATGTGTGGTTAGCCCCTCAACTGGAACCATGTTAACTGGAATAACAGGCTCTGTTGCATGCTGGATAAAGCGGATGCTGTATGGCTCTCCAGAGTAATTTCCTCGGTCTGTTGATGAGAGATAGAGCTCTGCTGTCGTGGTTGCACCAGTTGCTCCTGCAATAGGGCATGATCTGCTGGCTAGAGCTTGGACTTGAGCCTTGGTCTTCTTAAGTTCTTTCCCCGCACCAGCCAGAGATCGGGCAATTAGTCCGCCACTGTGCTGACCAGCTGTTGGAAACTGGAAGTTCCCAAAAAGGGATATATCTTTCAGTGTCCCAACTTTGTTTGGTGCCTTGGTTCGGTCTATGTTCAGCTTACGGCACTGGACATTCTTCATTGACTATGAAAAAAGCAGAACAAAATAGAAAGAGAGTAATTAAAATTTGTCAAATGACAGCAAAAAACAATATTTACCTTGGTGATATCCATAACTACATTAGGAGTTTCAAATATGAGACATCCTCAAAATTATAAAAAAATTGTTAGGTTCCAGGCAAGTGAACTTTGCAGAAAAATTCAAATAGCATGACGAGTATTAATCATCATGACATTTAAATTGTGCACCTACAATGTAAGCAATTACATGTACATTTCAAGTATCCAAGGCTTTCTGGAATGAGAAGTTACTAGACATAACATCTACATGTAAGACTGTGGAGTTTTGCATTTCAAATGCATTTTGAATAAGGAGTTTTGGTTAAGGTAGCTCAACATAGCATAAAAAGTTTTCTCATCTACTAAACATGCTATTGACGTTCTATAAATGACATTATGAATACGGCAACAATGCATACCCCAATTATCTCTCCAAGCTGATTTCCTGTCTCCAGGTTGTTGCCAACTCGCACCCAACGTACTATTTTGTGGCTAATATGGGCAAAATGTGTGTCAAGCTGGGACTTTCCCTCTCCTGCTTCGAAGTTGTTGTACTCTACTAAGGTTAAATCAAATGCTTGATTTACTTCAGCCAGGTAAAGTAGGAAGCCTGAATTATGATAATGAGGGTCATTATCTGTTGAAATTAAAATAACATTCAAACAACCAAAATAAGAATAGAAAATAGTTTTCTCAATATTGATATTTCATATCAGCACATGCAGACAGTCATCACACATGACAATGTGACTCTATGCACAATAAGAGATAGCAGGGTCCTGCAGACATTACCACGCCCAATTCCAGGTTATTCATAAGAGATCCAACAGCTACATTTCAAAGTCATGGCTAAAAAAAGTCAACACATCCAGCACTAAACGTGCACAAATACTGCTTTGAAATCACATACATTTATCAAGGCTGTTGCCTAACAATATTCCAAGGAGCCCAGAAGGGCAAAAGCTAAAAAGTTAGGAGCCCAACAGGTAATGTTTTGGGAGCTGCTGAA
>OZ026595.1:33395107-33442607 GCA_964020085.1 Micromussa lordhowensis
AGTTCTTGGTTTTGCCGTTGGAAAGGACTTTTCCCACTTGCAGCGCGCCCAATTTTACTAGTGGATTTTTCCACCGGTAACGTAAAGTACACGTTAACTAAGGAACAAACAAGTACTGATTATACGTCAATACGTCGCGCGCGATCAACTCAACTCGTAGAGCAAATGCCTGCTAAGGTCAAGTAGTGTAAAAATCTTTTTCATCTTCCTATTGTTCTATTTAGAGATATGAACTTTACGGAAGCAATTGAATATAGTCTATCCAAGTTAATTTCAAGTTGTTGAAAGAAGGACAGGGAAAAGCAGTTGAAGGAATACGTGTTTTTGTTTACTTACGGAGGTGATCTGAGGTCCTGCGTGATCCGGATCGTTTGAGAAAATTACTTTTGGACCTTTCGAAGAAGAACAGAATGACCAAGTTTCTTTTCTACAAAGAATGGGCATCACAGCAAATTGGACTCGGCAAAGAAAGGGCATCGCAACAAATTTGCATCGGCCAGTGTTGAAAGCAGTCGTCGATCGATGAAGGACTTTTAAGAACAGCGCTTTTATTCTCTGCCGCTGGTTTCGACTTCGGTTCTCAATATTATTTAATCAACAGAGCTTTACAGAATTAAAGTTCTCCCCGACTAGTTCCTTGTTCTTTAGTAAATTTGGATTCTTGTCGGTGCAAGGTAGATCTACCTAAGTTTATAGCATTTGTAGGTCGATAAAATAATTCCCTATCGGTTTAAACACGGTTTTGTCTTTTCAGGAACAGCTTTTGTCATTTGTCAATAATGCGGACTACAAACTGAACTGTGTACAAATAAATTAATTTGAGTTAGAGAACAGTAGTCGTAAACGGTTTGTTGGGAATCATTTTTCCGATTTCGTGACGATCGCGCGCGAAGCACATGAAAAGTCAGAAATGTCAATCATGTTTTTCGCGCCAAAAGGTTACGTGTGACTCACATTCCTTGTCGACCTCTCGCGACTTACGTCGTTCGCGCTCACCCTTGCGACTTCGTCGCTTGAAATTACCTTCTCGCTTCGAAAAGGTCGACTTGTGGCAACTCTAGTGTTTACTCGGAGATGACGTATTTAAAAAAATGATTGTAAGGCCACGACTTGGAAATATGAAATAAGCGCCCCCGTCTCAGTCTCCCGAATTTGAAATAAGCGCCCCGAGCGCTAATATTTGAGGATTTACGGTGTGTTGAAACTCGTGCGATGTTCACAACCTTAATTTCACTGTTTAAATCTTGTTCTTTCGAGTATTTTAAAATACCGATTCAAAGGGAAACTCGGTCACTCTCATTTGGTGAGCAAATTCCCCACACTTCGGGTTAATTAAAACTCATTTCCGGCACATGTCATAAAAGCGGGGCATGAGTGCCCGCTTGAAAAAAAAATTAAAAAAAAAGATCGGTTTTGAGCCAATTTCCGGCTAATTTGTCTCACCGGAAGCTTAGGGAATTACCATTATTTCCGGCCATTTTTTCAATTCTTTCCCGTCTTTACCCCCACTTGGGAGAGTTTTCTGTAACTGCCATAATGGGGCTTGCCCTCGGTGAAATGTTTATTTGCTCAAAAGTTGCCGCTAAATCTTTCGGAGATGGAGGTCAGGCCATTGATAAGGATAAGGAAAGTGATTTGGGACCAGTTGCTAGCTTCTAAAGCTGAAATTATCCAGAAAAAAGCTTTTTTTAGGTTGTAGGCGATCAAGCGCTGTGTTCAAATGGAATAAATTATCGGCAGTGTCTCGCACTGTCAGCATCTGTTTTCCGCTTCGTTCTCTTATTTGGCCCGTCGCGGTCATTTTTTGATCTAAATCACCTAAGAAAAGTTCGATAAAGATGTCCCCATTCAATTTTCAGCTCTCAAGCAAAAAAGACTAGCTATTTTTGACCGAAACATTGATCAATGTTATCTTTGTGTTTTTGCGTTGCTATGGGCGACCGTCGCTTCCTCTGTTGCGTAAAGCAATGAAGCGAGTTGACAAAAAAAAAATTAATTCTGGTTTTGTTCGATTTCGCCGAAATTTTAACATGATGAAGCTCAATTGTTAAGGAACAGATTTTTCGACGCCGTTGTGTGGCAGCTATAGACACTAAAGAGATATATGGCTTCGAAATCAGGGTTTTGAAGAGATTTGTGTGCAAAGCGTTGGTTTCGCGTGACTTTGTAATCTGAGAATTTTCTTGACCCTGAGGAAAAAAATATCCCGATAAGGTCATTTTATCGATGATTCAAACGAATATAAATTTATATATACTCCGAGATGACTTTCTAGTGAAAAAAACATATTTTAGATGAGCGCTGGGTTCTTAATTCTTTTCCCGCAAAAATGGTGCCGGAAAAGAGTTTTAAGCGGCGAATTTAACATGAGACTTTGATGCAACAGGATCAGAAATGTTATGGATAACCACTTTTGTGTCTACATTTAATTTCGTCAGTCGGCAGCGCCTTTTGTCACTTCATACGGGAAAAAAGTCAAGGCCATTTTCGTGTCTACACTAATTCCGTCAGTTGCAGGCGCCTTTTTCGCTTCACATGTGATGGATTTTGTTTGCGATGCACTCCAGCTTGGCAACTGCTACACGGTGAATGTTTTGCTTCCTTACACGCAGTGTCAATTGAAGTTGAACGACTGCGCGGAATTTTGCACAGAAAATGTTTGCATGGCCGAGGTTTTAGAAATTTTCTGTCCCCAAAATAAGACTGTTTTGAGTTTAGGTGTGACGTATTCAAGGGGCATTTAGTAAGTTTGAAGTACTACTGGGAAAAATCCAGGTCTTTAAAAGACCCATGTGAACCATGGACTGGTGATAGCGTGTATTATAAAACGGCAAACACGGTATAAAAAGGGAAGGTATGACATAGTTGCTTAGATTGAACTTGGGCCAAACAGTTTATTTGTAATCGCTTGCTGTTTATTGGGCTAGCGTGCTATTCACTTGCATTTTTGAAGCTTAGATCTTGCAAAATCATGCGAAAAACAATGGAAAGGCTAGTTCAGACAATTGTTAAGGTATACTAACTTAAGTTAATGAATCAGCCATTTTAAACACAACAATATTTATTTCACATCAAGAATTTGTTTTACATGATTTGCAAAAAGTGACAGAAACCGACTATAAGCGAGCTGAAATAATGCAAGAATTGGAATAAACGGCAAATGTGGATAAGTTTAGAGTTGCACTGAGTAATTCTCTGTTAGATTTACTACAGAATTATTTTCCACTAAGATCAGTTTTACATAAATTATGTAAGCAACGACAAATGTACTTTGAAATGAAAAATTATAACAAGTAGAAACAATTTAAACTACAACAAAAATGACAAGTAGCGAGTAATTTTTTACTGCATCGTGACACGTTTAACGATGTTTTGGTTGTTGTAATAAATGGTAAATTCATTTGATAGCAGTAACTTTTCAAAAATCATGTCATCTGTCATGGTTTGGAGAGAGCTGCCGATCATTTGTTGCAGAACTTCTTGAAATACTACAAAATGATGGAACCTTTCATCAGAACTGTCGTTGTTTTGGACCAGAAACTTAACCATCAAGTTTTCTTTACAAAGAGAATTTCTTACAACGTGACCGCAGTGATCACACTTAACGATTGTAGAAGCAGTAACCTGTTTGATCTTTTTGTTGCAATGCAAGCACTGCTTGAAACGAGACAATTCTTCTATGGAATAAATAGAATCTACCTTAATGTTAAGTTCCGACTCCTCTTCGGGTGTAGCGCCTTCCACTACAAGCTGCTGTAAGTTGGAGTCAAGTTTCTTGTCAATTACTGTATCTACAGTAGTGTTAAGTACAGTGGTTTGATCATCTCTACGTAGTCTGACTTGCTTAAAGGAGTACACCTCTTCCACGTTTACTTCGTCGATGTTGTTTTCCCAGAGTATCAGTTTTAACTGGGTAGTTTGATCAGCAATGTGACAGTTGCTTTTCTTTAGCTTAGAAGCTCCAACGATTTGCGGTTCATTGTCTTTTCACAACTTTAGCTGTCACATCAACGATATCCATATCCGCCGCATTCTGCAACATCGATTGCAATGTCGAATTGCCGGTTTTCTGGATGTCAGTGAACTGGAAATTATACTCAGACGTTGCTGGGGAAGACAGTTTAGTCATGTCGTTTATGAAGATCGTTCGGCCATCCTCCGAAATATTGTACCGTTCGAGTTTCAGTGCGGTTTTGGTAGCAGCTCTGTCATCTAAAAAGCTTCGTTTGGAGCGCGAGAAGCACACGGCAGGATGAGTTGCTGATGCCGACTGGAGCTTTAGATTGAAGTAGAGCAGAGATCCTTTCTTACTGCGCTTGACAGGGGACAGGCTTTGTATATAGGCGATTAGTGGTGAACTTGGTCGTTTTGTTGGAGTCGTAGGAGTCGACGTATTGGACTCATTTTTCTGTGTCTGTTGGATCTTCAAGGTGTTGTCACAGGGCGAAGTTCATTGAAGCGGAGCTTGGTGTTGGCTGACCAACGCAGTTGCGAAGACATCGTTGTTCTGACGAGTTTGACTCATAAAAGATCTTTGGGTTTGTGAGGAGACTGCACTTTGCGGAACCTTCGGTTTCTTGGATTTCGCTTGACGCGACATGATTAAAAAAAAGAAAACAAAAAACACGATAGAGAGCTATGTCTTATGAACATTGAACAGAATAAGCACGTGTTAGAAAATTCTGTCTTTTTATACCACCTACTCGGATCGAAATCGTCGCGTTTTGATTGGACAATTTTCTAGGCGTTCCTCTGAGGGAACAGGCATACTGAAGAGCTGTTGGATCCTGTGTCACAACCAGGGAATATATAACTGTAGGTTGTAGGTTCGATCCTGTCTGATCTGACAACCAGTGAACCTATATGACTGTTCTAGCAGGACAGCAGGACACCAGAAATTTGCTTGCAGAATTGAATTCAAGGCTGTCTCTTTAGTAATGAGCATACAGTAAACAGAAAGTATTTCCTATTATTTTAACAACTAGCCACGCAGTGCTGCGTTTCTAAACACATGTCGTGATTGGTGGATTTCGATCTGGTTTGTTTGTTTTGGTTTTTCACGTTAACGTTTATTTGGCTTCGCATGCTATTTTGGTAGGCGCAGTATTAAATAATTTGTGCGTTTTGGATGTTTATAATCAGTGAAAATTTTGCCCAAGCCTTAATGCATTTCTGAACTAAATAATATTTGAAAAATTGTGCCCCCAGACACGGTCTTTCGGGCTTAGTGCCCAGTGGTTTTTAGGATAGATATGGTAAAACAAAAAACAAACAAAAGGCAAGAACAGCTAATTAATGGTGTTTCAACAGTTGTTGCAAAATTAATGCAGATAAATTGAATAAGTGGCTGTCTTGTTTTTAATATGAACAAAGCGAAAGAGTAGTATGACTTTTATCATGGTCATGGAGGGACAGTTTTTGTCCTGAAAGAGGAAGTTACTAAACACTTTTTCGCTCGGGCTTTCACAAATAGTGTATGCAGCGTCTAATGTCAATGTCCCGAATGAAATCATATATACCATAAAGAATAAATTATTTGGTTTCCTTTGGAACAACAAAAAAGACAAAATCAAGAGAGAAAGTATTTATCAAGACTATGATAAAGGCGGAATTCGGATGACTGATGTCGATATAATGATAAAGGCATTAAGACTTGCCTGGATCCCAAGACTTTTAAATCCTGACAGCCTTAATTGGAAATCAATACCAGATTATTTTTTTAACAGACTTGGAGGATTAAATTTTCTGCTCAGATGTAATTATGACACAAAATATCTAGATCCTAAATTGCCAGCCTTTTATAAGGATATTCTGTCCTTTTTCTCTGAACTTAAATCTCAGTACAATTATGATCAGGGGCAGGAAATAATCCTGTTCAATAATAAAGCTATTTTAATCGGCGGGAAACCCTTCTTTATTCGGGAATGGTTTTCCAAAGGAATTTTTTGTATCAAAGATTTACTAAATGAAAATGGAAAATTTCTTTCCTTTCAAGAGTTTCAAAGGAAATATGACTGTAGAACTAATTTCCTAAATTTTTATCAAGTAATAAATGCTATTCCTAAAGCATTAGTGATTAAAGCATGTACTCAAGACAAACCTCTTAAAGAAAATTATTTAGGAAATCATAATACTAAGATTAAGTTAGCCGAAAATACTGAAATTGATTTACAGAAAACAAAGGCGAAGGATTTCTACTGGCTACTAAATGAAAAGACAAATAATTCGTTTCCTACCGGCCCGAAAAAAATGGAGTAATATTATGAATTTAAACTCCACCGAATGGCGACACATCTTCAAATCGGCAAAACAGATTTGCAGTGAAAATAAATTAAAAGAATTTCACTACAAATTCTTACATAGAATTATAGTTACCAAGAAAGAATTATGCCGCTTTGGTATTAAACAAGATAGTGATTGTTTATATTGTGGAAAGGAAGACTCCATCGAACATACATTTATTAACTGCCAATTTTCAAAAGCGTTCCAGCGAAGAGTTATTCAATGGTTCAATAACTTACATTTCACTAATCAACACCTGTCGGTTAGAGAAACTTTATTCGGACTTCTTCCCACCTCCCCAGTTGTAAACAAAACTCTGTTAAGAAAACTCAATTACACCTTGTTGTTTATGCGCTATTACATTTACACCAGCAAACTCCACAATAGATCAATTACTCTCTCTGATTTCGTCACTAAATTAAACGTAAAATATAGCATTGAATGTATAGATTAAAATTTTATCTTATAGTTAAATATCTTAAAGAAGATGTTCCTTCAAGTCGTAGATGCCTGTATTTCCTTACGTAGGTAGCATCAATAATATTGGAATATTCAAATAGTGCTGGACTAGAAATTTATGTTCTTTTGTCTAGTATGTAGTGTATTTAAGTGTATTTAATTTGACTGTTCCATTTGTTGTAAATAATGTTTGTCTGATTTTCAAATAAAGCTTTAATGTAACCGTAAAAAAAAAGAAAAAAAAAAAAGAAATAGAGGAGCAGGGTTGGCGCAGTAGTGAGAGCGCTCGCCTTCCACCAATGTGTCCCGGGTTCCATTCCCAGACCCGGCATCATATGTGGACTGAGTTTGTTGGTTCTCTACTCTGCTCCAGTTTTCCCCTCTCCTCAAAAACCAGCATTTAATTTAAATTGGTTTGATATATATGATTTATTTCATTTAATGATTTGATTTGATTTATTCGCTTTACAATCTCCCCAATTAGTAGAGCACTCATGCTCAGCTAGAATGAATTGAGACTTAAAGTTACTGTTATCATTATCATTATCATTATTATTAAGGAATTTCTTAGCAATCCCCATCCCATAAATAATGAATGGGTAACAAAATCCTAAGTTATTATTCCTTCTGGTTTCCACTGGAAAAAGCTTTTCTCAGTCAGAATCTCCACCCTGAAATAAATCTTAAGTTCTGTTCAGTAAGTTCTCTTTCAAATATCAATACATTATGAAACAGGGAGAGGACAGGAGCAATAAAAATAAAATACCAAGAAAGGGATCCTGTGTTGATGTAACATCAAATTCTTGTAACTATTGTTAGAAGACATGTATGGCAGTGGGAAGTCAGAATTAACATTGGATATTGGGAGTGAAACGGTATTCTCATCCCAAGAGGCTGTGATGCTTTTAGTTAGCACCATGAATTTTACCCTGTGGTCAGTCTCAAACCAGAAGGCTGTAGTTCTCATACTGATGTTCATATCTGATTGGCCGAGAATACAAATGAATACTCTGTGCATGCTTGAGAAATCAGGTCAGGCCAGAGGCCCTGATTCTTAGTGCTGACTGAATGGACTGCAGCCTCTTGTTATGAGGAGAGTTGAAGGGTTTACTTAATGCAATAAATTCTGTGCAGTAATGTGTTTGCTTTGATTTTGGTGATGGCTTCTGGTACAGATACATGTAGCATTTTTTAACTAATTAAGTTATTTTCATGATGGAGGCAGTGAATTGGTTGTGTTTTATTATGCACTTACACACTTTACAAAATAGTTGGTGTTATTTTTCATGAACATAACAATGACAAAAAAAAAATGAAAAACTTTATCTTTATGTAGTTATGTGTCATTGCATTATTCTAGCACATATGTGCTAACTGGGGTATCTTATTTCAATCTGGAAAGAGACATTCAAAGATCATAACTCTTGTTAAGAATCTGAACTACTGGGATGCAGACCAGCTGGCTATTTACAAAAAGGTGTTGTGAGGATTTGAACCAAGGACCTCCATATTTAAAATCCAGTGCCTTTAAAAACAACTCGCTGACATTTCCTCAACAACGCCTGCATGATATCATATACAAAACCGCTAAAAATGGCAGTGACAACTATGTTTTCTGTGTACTGTCTTATGAGAGCATATTTAAATTGCTTCTCCTTTGAATGTACACTGTTTGTGACACTTGATTGGTAAAAAAGCTTAGTGTGATGCACAATATGCTCTGTCATTAAGTGACTGAAGTTGTTATTTTTTTCATATTATGCATATACATGTAGCAGATGGTACCTTGACAGAGTGCAGAGTTCAACTTGCAAATTGATAAGCCAGGAATGGCCATAAATTGAACTGTGTTTTGGTTGATCAGTGCTGAAAAGTGCTTTGTTCCATTAGTATTTGTTTACGTCTGATTTTGTTGACTTGCATCCTATGAATCTTCAACCATTGCCACTTGTACATTGTATGAATTACCATAACTTGAACGTCTGTTGTTTGTATGAGCCAATACTTCTTGGCACTGACTGTTTGTGATTTATTGAAACTGCAGCCTGACAGCAGAAAAGGAAGTAGGAATATATCACATGGCAATACAAGTTGTCCACAATTTATATCTCTGTGGAGTGTTTATCTTGTTCATTTTCTTGTTGTATCCTTGTGAGTCAGTTCTGCAACAAGACAAGACTAC
Source organism: Micromussa lordhowensis (assembly GCA_964020085.1). NCBI lineage: Eukaryota > Metazoa > Cnidaria > Anthozoa > Scleractinia > Lobophylliidae > Micromussa > Micromussa lordhowensis. The sequence goes on from OZ026595.1 coordinate 33,404,031, forward strand.
AAATTAATAAGTCATATACATGTAGTGAGTGATTCAAACACTGCTAACTGAGCTACATGTAGATTACAGAGTTAACATGAGGGACCTGTCCCAAAGCATACGATCATTTAAGTACATGTATGTTAAGTTGTGTGGCTTCATAGCTCATTGGGTAGAGCATCGCACCGGTATCGCGGAGGTCACGGGTTCGAATCCCGTTGAAGCCCTGATTTTCTTTTTCAGGCTTCTTCTTTCCAGTTGCTTAAATTGGAAAATTCACTGCGAGGATCATTCTTCACTTTCATCTATGACCGCAGTTCAAATATATGAATTATTTCATATATACTTACATCATTTCACTCCTCACGGGAAGATATGAACTCAACAAAATGACCTCGCTCCCAATGTGTGGCTTCATAGCTCAGTTGGTAGAGCATCGCACCGGTATCGCGGAGGTCACGGGTTCGAATCCCGTTGAAGCCCTGATTTTTTTTTTTTCAGGCTTCTTCTTTCCAGTTGCTTAAATTGGAAAATTCACTGCGAGGATCATTCTTCACTTTCATCTATGACCGCAGTTCAAATATATGAATTATTTCATATATACTTACATCATTTCACTCCTCACGGGAAGATATGAACTCAACAAAATGACCTCGCTCCCAATGTGTGGCTTCATAGCTCAGTTGGTAGAGCATCGCACCGGTATCGCGGAGGTCAGGGGTTCGAATCCTGTTGAAGCCCTGATTTTTTTTCAGGCTTCTTCTTTCCAGTTGCTTAAATTGGAAAATTCACTGCGAGGATCATTCTTCACTTTCATCTATGACCGCAGTTCAAATATATGAATTATTTCATATATACTTACATCACTTAAGTTGCTCTTACTGTTAGTTATGCAATAGTGGAGCTGCAGAAAAATTACTTACCAAGTATGCTGCATGGAATATTTGTGCCCCAAGGGGTCACAAGGACTCAAGAGAGAGAGAGAGAGAGTCCTGATTTGAAGAGTTTTAGCTACATACATACAGTACATGCATGTTGTGTTCACTTAACAGAGCATTCCTGAAAAGGGCTTTTCAGCATGAATATCAAAAGGTTAATACTTATGGACAATTACACATGAGTGGTGTCAAGAATCCCGACTTTTGAAAAGAGGTTGCGGACATTGCAGTTCTTGAAGTTAAGTAAAAACACTTTGAGATGGTTCTTAAAAGCCAAATCATTAAACCGCAAGACCATATGTCCTTCTGGATGTGCTCTAGTTTCACGCAACAAACATTTTGATTGTGACAGCAGCTTTCAAGTGGGCTGTAAACAATTGTGAATTTCAACAGTAGAGGAGGTTCTGCCATTCTGATAAACATACTAGACAATTCTACAAGTTGTTAAACTCTTTTTCATTTCCCAATACTTTCAAGAGTGCTTTTCACAGCTAGTTGGTCCATTGATAAAGTGAGGAACAACACCGGAAGTAGAAAAAATGTTTCAAAACTGGATCTTTTTGTTTTCCCTTGTCTAGGCCAATGACAAGTAGTTGTGCCAACTCTCTAAAGAAACCTTGAATTGACCAAAACTGCTAGTGTTTTTTTTTTATTCTCTGGAAAAGAAGATACTATTCTGGTGACCAACATAAGTTTCCAGGCTCAGAATGCCAAAAGCAGGCTCAAGTGCACATTATACTTGATGTCAAAAGCATGTTTTGTCCCCCAAACTGAGCTGTGCTATTTCAGGAGTTTTAATGAATTGCATATTGGTTTTATTCATAATAACATAAAATATTTGTTTATCTTACCTTATATGACTGAGAGTCATACAGAAAAGCTGATTAGTTGTCTATACTTGGCAATGATTCACACAGCAAAACATATGACACTGGTTGCAATGTCTGTGACAATAAAGTTCGAGCTCTAGTGCCCTTGCAAAACTGTGAATGTAGGTTCAAATGAAATAAGCTTAATTTTAGGTCACACAACTTGCAACAGTTCATACAAACCCCCTGATACTTCACAAGAATTCTGAATAAATACTAATTCACTGAATATGGTGGTTGTTTTTTTTATGCTGTGTCTGTGACAGTGTTTTTTGCTCTATATCTCTAATATATCATAAATCAGTCAACTGGAAAAATTGAGTACAGCCCAGTTAACATGTCAGTAGGCACAGACATGTTCATTTGGAAAACTTGACAACTCCTTTTTATCCAATGTCTAGATGCTAAATTAAAGTTTCATTAAAATTGAGTCTGAATGCATGTATTATGTCTGCAATGGTGGAACCCCTTTATACAACACTGAACAAATAATATAGGAAACTAGAAAAACTTAACAAATATCGTTAAAAACTTATTTTAGATCACACAATAATTCATTGATGCATACATAGAGTGAACTATACCCAGTTGATGGTTTTTATTATTTTACTGTTTTACAAATCTGTTCCCTTAATTAGTTGAGCAACATCAGAAAACTAACAGGTTGTGGAGAAGGCGGAAGGAAACATCTTGTGCAAACTAAAGCTTAAATTATTTTTGATAAAGTTACTTTTTACTTAGTCTTTCTATAGCATATGAACCCTCAAGTTGATTGAAAGACACACCGATTCAGGCTATTACCGGAAGTTGCATGAAAGCGAGGCCTAAGGGCCAAGAACTCAATACAATATGGCGGAAGATAAAGAGATAAGTCACAGCAGCCACAAATGCTGCGCTGCAGCGCAATGTATCAATCGTTCAGACAATCGGAAAGATCTCACCTTTCACGCTTTTCCCCAAGACCAAGATCAGAGGAAAATATGGATGGCAAAAATGAAATGTGGCGATCAAAAATTCACATCTAATACATCACTTTTCTGCTGTTCGGCACATTTCACCGCGAAAGACTATAGATCTTCCTTGACTAGAAAAAGACGCGATCTGATCAAGAATGCGGTTCCTTCTATTTTTCCGTGGACGGAGGACTACGATAAAGGAATTCGAACTGAGAGGTCCGAAAGAGCAAACGTTCGTGATAGCAAAAAGCTTCAACTATCAGTTGCTCCCGGGGTTGCTACGGACTCTGTCAACACTGCTGAGAAAGAAGAAGCCAAACTGCAAGAGATTGAAGGGATGGACTTAGTTGCCGAGATTTGTGAACTCACGCAAAAAGTGTTTCTTTTGAAATTTGGCCTGGAACGTTTCAGTTCCAATGACGATGACATATTTTTCTACACAGGATTTTCGTCTTATGAAACCTTGCTAACATTTTGGAACTTCGTCAAACCGAGTGCTGAGTCGCTTCTCAGTTGGAACCAGGCACGTTCTAAAGTTAATGGAGAACTCGAGGACACTGCATTTCCTTACTTACAAGGTCAAAAGAAAGAAAAACAACGGACACGAGAGATTGAGCCAATTGATCAGTTGTGGATGTTTCTTTCGAGGATGCGACTTGGACTGTTTGAACGTGACTTGGCACATAGATTTAACGTGTCTGTAGGCACTGTATCCGATATTGTTATCACTTGGGCAAACTACCTTTACCTGGTGTTGGGTAGTTTGCCTATATGGCCTTCAAAAGATAAGATAAAACAGCACTTACCAGAATCATTTAAGGGGAGGTATGAGAGTGTACGAGGAATTCTTGATTGCACTGAGTTGAAATGTGAACTTCCCAAGGATTATCAGAAGCATTCAGAGATGTACTCTGATTACAAGTCTCATGACACATTCAAGGGGTTGATATGTATTTCACCTTCTGGTTGGATTACCTTTGTTAGCCAGTTATATCCTGGAAGAATCAGTGACAAAGAAGTTGTAGAAAAGAGTAACTTTTGCCAGCTAATTGAACCAGGGGATCAATATCTAGCAGACAAAGGGTTTGAAATTCATGATCTCATTACTCTCAGAGTAGGGAGTTTATATATTCCTCCAAAGAGATTCTCTGTATTTGACCAGTTTACAGAATCCCAATGTTTTGAGACCATGAGTATAGCTAATGTGCGAATACATGTAGAAAGAGGAATAAAAAGGATAAAGGCTTGGAATATTTTCAATCAAGTTCTGCCTCTTTCCAGCTTTGGATCCATTAATCATTTCTGTTTAAAGAAACAATTTATTTATTCTATTTTTAAGTGATATTTACATTGAAATAGCACTTGAATACAGAATCAAACTAGAAGTACTCTCGAGAAGATATAGATGTCAGCTCTGTAAAACCTGCCTTTCAGACAGCAGAAAATTAAGCCTCTTCAAGAGCTCCTGCATTTAGGCTTAGTTTTTTCATTCATGAAAAGTTCACAATTTAAGGTGGTACATGAGGCTAATTTAACAACTTCGGATTGCATTTATTTCTTGTTGATTGGAAGAATACTTAACAAGAACGGTCTGTGCTAAATTTGAAGTCCTGAGAGTGACGCGTTTTCAAGATAGAAGCGAGAGAAGTTTTGTTTCTAAGGGCAGTTTCCCGCGAAAATTGAGGGCTACATACTCTGTTGGGTGTGGCTTCATCATGGTGTAATATTTCGAGAAGAATACATTGCTGACAGATGTGTCAAAGAAATGTTTGTAATCTGAAAAATGAAACCAACTTTTGCGGACTAATAGAAGTCACGTTTCTGGCTTGTAAATCCTCTCGTTCCTGGTGATACAAGCAAGCGCGCTAGCTAGACCAGCAAACGGATTTCATTTTTCCTTCATCAAGTATGGACCACCTCAACGATGCTTTCGTCGGACTCGGGTAAAACTTTTTATGCTTGCTTAAATTGTAAATTAGTACGGTCAACATTGTGATAAAGTATGGTAACTTACCAGCTATAGTTTCTTTCCAGTTACAGCGGTACACCTCGCGGCCTCGCAAATATCTTCTATAGAGTAGAAGTAAAAGCTAACGAAACCCCCGAGCAATGCAGACGTCGTGTGTACCGGCGATTATTTGGGATTCTTTGGGTAGGTATACTACATCAATATTTTCCAGCACATGGTTTTGTTTGTGCAAGGGTGCACAAAGGTCGAATTTCTGATGATCGACAATGAACCCTGCCACGCATTCACTGCATAATTTACTCTCCTCGACCTTTACCTTTTCTCCTTTCCTTTTTTAGTTTGGAAACAAAGTCGGACAGGGAAGGTTCCGAGGGAAAGCCGTCCCCACGTACGTTTATCCGGAAGAAATAAAGAATGCCATCAGGGAACGAATTGACGTGAACGTGCGGGACTATGACAACCCACAAGGACCCGCGGTAAGCACTGATTTCTGTTTGTACGTACATACACGTCCCCAATATAAGCAAAACTTTTTACTTAGGGACGGACCAAGTTATCGGTTGGGAGGGGGTTAAAACTGCCAAGTAGCCAGGGAAAAACCTAAAACAATGGAAAGGTTGACGAAAAAAATTCATGTGGCTCGAGAAGCCCCCAATAACTTTCCAGTGGTTCCTCTCTTATCCCGTGGCATACAGCAAGGAGAGGTGGTTTTTTTTGTGGGGGAGGGGGGGAGGGGGGAGGGGGATTTTCGGGACAATTTTTTTTTCAGTGTCATCACTTGTGAAACAATTTTTATGGCTGCATTTTCATTGGACATACAAAAAATTGTTGAGGGCTTTTGTTTTATCAAAAATTAGACTTTTCATTCCACCACCCCCTCCACCCTCTGTCTCGGAAACATTATGCTTGTCTTTCTGTTTTGTATTTCAGGTATACAGTGTCACCCTGAAGGACATGGCGGAGGCGAAGTGGCCTTCAAAGTAAACAAAAACAACAAAAAATCTCTTTGACTATTATTATTATTATTAAATTTATTTTGATAGTTTGTGTTTTGGACTAAAGAAATCAATTTTTTCCATTGAAAAAAACAAAATTATTTTTAATGACCTATTGAAATCAATGCAACATTAAGACCACATATAAATAGAAAACTCTGATTTTTTTAATTACTTTCACACACCCTTTTGATACCACTGAAAAGTAAGATATTTTCAATAAACTATTGATATTACAAAAAGTAAAATCAAAACCTCAAACTAAGTTAATATTTATTCCTACATATTATGAAATTGTTTGTATCTAATTTTCAATATGAACAGATCTATAATTGAAACTAAATAAATTTATCCCATTTTGATATGGTCTCATATGTGTACTTTCAATGGTGAACAAAAATTGATTACGCAGCTTGACATTTTCCCACCCCTTAGCCTGTAACACTTCTTATAGTCCTTCCCCTAGAGAATTAGTGTAAATATCTTGCAAAAAATTCGGCAAATCAACTGACAATCAGGTTAGGCAAATCTTGAGAACAACATAATTTCAAATGCAGAAAAATTATTAAAGGTGACACCTAAGGGACGATGTTCCATTCATGTCCATGAATATTAACAACAATTCAAGAACTGATAAAATATCCAAAAGAAAGAATTTTTTGTCTTTAAACTACGTGTGGAATTGTATGGACAGTCTCTGTGGCTCTTTCGAAGGTGAGAGGAGCTGCCACACCATTTACACTTTTTCCCACCAATTTCAACTTGAGCTCCATTTGGGGCTGGGACATTCACTAACACTGGAAGTGCAGGTGCTGTTCCACCGGCTAATGCTGCTTGGGTGACATGTACAGCGGTTTCCTCACTCAAGAGTTCTTCTTCATCATCATTGTCACCATAGGAATGCCGAATTTGCAACCTTTGGACATATTTCTTCCTAGAAAGTAAGCGTAGATTTAGGAGGATTAATGGCTGAAACAGTTGATGGGAACAATATTGTTTAAAAAATCTACAAAAATTTAACATCAAATGAAGAATGACCCTCGCAGTTGTGAGCTCAATTTATGTCACTGTGAAAAGAAGCCTGCTAAAAATTGAGAACTTCAACGGGGGTTTGAACCCGTGACCTCATGACATTGGTGCAATGTTCTGACCAACTGAGCTAGGCAGCCACTGACATTAGGTAAGGTAAGGTAAAGTCTGCATTCGGGCCAGATGGTCCATCAGGCCAGAGCTTATCCCGGTTTCTGTAGCATAAAGCGACTGGGAGTACTTTTCCTCCCCCCTGGATGGGATGGTAGTCCATCACAGGGTTTATACCCCCAGCAGTAAGTTCGCCGGCACCCATTTATACACCTGGGTGGAGAAAGGCATTGTGTGAGTACAGTTTTTTGCCCAACAACACGACACAATGTCCCCAGCCAGGGCTCAAACCCGGACCGCTCGACCCAGAGACGAGCGCACTAACCATGAGGCCACTGCATATCCCACTGACATTAGGAGCAGGTCAATTGTGCCCATCATGGGAACATACAACCCACAACTGACCTGCTCCTAATGTTAGAGGCTTCATAGTTGGTTGGTTGGGGCATTGAACCAGTATCGTTAGGTCATGGGTTGAAACCCAATTGAAGTCCTGAATTTTTGTCAGGGTTTTTTTTTTGCAATTGCATAACATCATTCAAAATCTAACATGTTCAAAGCTACCTGCATGCTACTTCTCTTCTTGGAAGCATTAGCCTTCAACAATTTACCATTGGCAGTCCCTAATTTACTCCTGATAAGATAGCAAGGTAGCTCAAAAAGTGGTTTTTCTACATATATCAGAAAGAATACCTCAGGGTTTGTTCCTCTGTCCTATTAATCTTGTGTTGCACTCTTTTTCGCTTGCCAGCCTCTGTCTTCTTCCTCTCTAGACGTTTCATACGGTCTTCGTTATCTGCCTCACACTGGAAAATACCAAAAAAATATTTAGTTTACAGAAAGACTCCTCAACATTTCTAAGCATTATTTCAACCTGTTAAGCATTATTTTAGCGATTTTTTACTACGCATCTAGCTCCGGGGACACATTTACCAGCAAAATACATGTGTAGGTGTGTTATAGTCTGAAAATTTGACTCACCATTTCTCTGATTCCATCGAGAATTGGCAAACCCATTCTGGAGTACAACTCTATTATCCAGTGGTATTGAGGACCTTTCCTTTTGTAGCACCAGGTCATATTTGCCTGTATTAGGCCCAGGTTTGTGGCAGCTTCATAGTGTTCCTTATGAAGATTGATGTCCTTAGCCCTGAATTTGGTTAGTACACTAAATGTGGACTCGGGCAAGTTTGAATGACCCTTCCCTAATTCTGGGGAAATGACCTTTTCAGCATCCTTTGCTCTCTCATGGCACTCGATTTCATATGCTAAAGCATGAAATTCGCATTTCAAAACATTAGCAGAATGGTAGGGCTCTCCAGCACACTTCAACTCTTCAACAAACCCATCCACGTCAGAGTTGCATCCCTTGCAAGAGCACTTTTTTAATGGGTGAAAATTACAGGACCCTCCCTCCCACTCGTGAATGTCCCTGCAGTGATAACTACCCAAGGCAAGCATAGTGTTCCTATAAACTTCAGGGTCTGTCCCAGCTTGTACAAGTGCACAGTAATGATTTCGTTTAGCACCTTGTATGAATGCAGCCCCCATACACCCACAAGATGGTTTGTTTCGAGTAGCAACATAATTGTGCTTCTTCCCACTGCATATACATTTTACAGAAGCCATCTGGGGGAATTTTTCTTTGTGCAGATTGATAAAAGTTTGGGAAAATGAACTTTTCCCCTGAAGCTCTTGCAGCTTCTTACCGTGTGCCCTCCCCACATGGCCACCACACAACATTATCTTTGCCTCCTGTTCATTGCCAAAGGAATACCGAAAACCCTTAGCAGAGGACGAATCAGCATCCTGCCAATTGACCTCTACTTTCATCCCTTCCTCCTTGGCTTTTGCCCACAAAACCTGTGCCAAGTGACCCTCAGCAGCCTTAGCTGTCCCCTGCCAGAGTTCCTCACTACTAATGTTCTCAGAACCCCTCATGGACAGGTGTCCATAATACAACAAGGCACCTGTCAAGTAATTTTTAACAATGAAAGTGCAGTTTTGGCTGAAATGCCCTCTGATTTGCCAACACCCATCACAAGTGGTGACAGCTCTCTCCCAGCTACCCATTTCCTCATCAGAGATGCTACGCATTTGCTCTTTAGCATCTTCGCACATCTCATCCAATATTTCTTTAATATGTGGTAAGGCTAAACCCACAATTTGTAAATATGGATTTTCTGTTATCACCCCTAACCCAAGACCCTTTCCCAAAGTTTTGCGGTAGGCTGCAAACCCATGCCCACTTATGAAAAAACCCAAACACAGGGCTAAGGACACCATCTGGCATCTTGATTCGTTAGCAAGCTGGCTGCTCTGGTAGGACAATTCTTCAATCCAGCATCCACTGCATCTGAAAAAGAACTTCATCGCACCTCCAAGCCCTTTTTTTTCTGTGGCGACAAGGACAAGTTTTCCTAAAAAAAAAAAGACATATTTAGACCATAGGGCCCCAGAGATCTTACTACTAGAATCATAGGCAGAGTGGCAAGTCTTTTCCAATATTGGGAAGCTATCCAACCTTGTGACTACATTGTATATTTCAAGTCAGTGTGGGGGAAGGAGGGTTTATAAAAAAATTGTCATGAAATGTTAAGAATCTGTTTAGCTTGGACCCCAAAAAATCTTTGGCAGGAGTAATGTGACCACTGACTCAGCAACATTCAAGCCATGTGATTCAAGTGGCAAAAACGTGCAAATCTGAAGAATTTGAAGGCAGAAATCTCTTCCAATGTTAGAAAATTTGACTGGCCAGTCCATTTCATCATCTGAATGCAAACCCACTGATACACAAGGTCGAGCTGTAGTATAAACCTACCCTGTACAAGGCATTTGGATTGACTGATGAGCAATGAGACAAGAATAGAGCCATTTATGTTATGTGAAACTCAACTTATCTATCTAGCTATTTTGTAGGCTCATCCTGCACCAACACTCTCATCTTATCTGAAACTTGTCACTTTTGGCAAAAAACAACAGGTACAGGGATATGACAATCTGGTAAATACCTTGAGGGAGTCAGTGTGACTCTCCTCTGAAAAAAACAAGCTATACCGCTGTGATAATTTGTATAAATACTCTTTAGATAAAGTTCACGTAAAAACAATGCCCCAGATGCTTTTTCCTCCCAAAAATAAGTAACTGTTTGCTGAACCAAATTGAAAATGAACTCTAAACTTAGCTATAAAGTTTCACGTTGTTATTAGAAGTCGAAACCTGAGTATAAATTATGCTAGCGTACACCCCTTTCTTGGTTCCAAAAACGCACTTACCTTTACACTTTCCACTATTTGATGGGCATCTAAAGTATCGGTTAAACTCCCCAACAAATTTCACAACACTTGAGGTCGTCCCGACAAAAAGGCCTTCGGTAACTTCAATGCTAAAATTTCCAAAAGCAAACCAAAGAGCCACGTAAGCTATGTAAATATCTTTTTTTAGACGCCTGATACAGTACCATACAGATACTTCAATCTCGAGAAAATTCTTACATGGGAAATAAAAGCAAGTAAATCGCTTACCATTTCTTTGTGTCCTCAGCTTGACTCATTTTCATTTCTTTCCTTGGAGGCGGTTCATAGTCGGGATCAACAGGATCAATATCTTGCAATATTGATCGGCTTGATGATGGCTGTCGCGAATCAATTTCTCTTTTGTTTATGCTATGCAATTCATCTTCCTTTAGAAACTGTTCCAATACCCCTTGTTCGCGAAGTTTTCTTTCCACATCCTTTGCACTTTTGAGTGTTTTCAACTCAGGAGTGACATACTTGAAATGTATTTTGTTCAAACCATCTGTACGTTCCGTGATAACCCAACCTGCGTTGCGTAGCTTATCAAAATCAAGCGAAATCCTCGACGAGGGGCCAGCTCCACGTAAAACATTAAAGTGTTTTGCAACATTGCTGCCTTTTTCTTCCGCCGAATTACTGTTTGAAGCCATGATCACGAGCTACAAATTCTCGAAGATTACACTGCAGGAATGCGTTACGCAGCTGTCATCGCTATGCTGATTGCGGTCGGGTGAGGCGTCGTTGCTATGTAATTGATGCTTTGTTTGGAATGTAGCCTTGTGATTGGTTTCGCGGGAAAATAGGGTCACGAATAAGGTCAAAATAACCAAATTTGGGGCTGTTTTCGTGTGTTTTTCCGCTGAGAGCCGTATTGCAGACGCCAAACAACATGGCAGCAGATGTTTTGAGACAATATTTGATGTAAATGACCATTTTTCTACGAGTTAGGCACAAAAATAAGCGGAAAAAGGCTATTATATTGACACATAGAGACACAAATACCTCGAAATCTTCAAGAAGATGTATCACACTTAAAAGAAATTTGGAGAGAAGAAACTACATGAAGTAATGAAACTTTTCACCGGAGTGCGCCAATTTTCGTAGGAGATCGTGGTCATGGTAATCTGAGGAGGTTCACATGAAGGCAAGGTTTTATTTTTGAGCATACAATTTTTTATCTTCGTCCTGATATGACGCACTCCACTGAGAATGTTCGGCAGCGGGTGCTAAATATTTAAGAACATTTCCATTACAAACAGTTAAAATCGCTTCCGATAGTGATAGGTTCCTCTCAACGGGACCGCCAAAGGGCCCCCTTAAATTCTTCACATTCCACAAATTTTAAAATCTTAGACAAAAAAATGTTATGATCTTTGAAATCTATAAAGAATACTGTCTCAGCTCTGAAAATTTGAGCCATTTTGGATAAATTGCTGAACCATTTCATTTGTTGTCAAACAGAGCAAAAAACGCCTCTTTAGCCTCATGTACCACCTTAAAGTTCACAGTATGCAGAGTTTAAGTCATTTCAGGTTTTTGTCTTTAATGTATTGCTCATAAAAAGCAAGGATTCTTGGTTTTATCTCACTTAGCCATCTTGATGAGAATGTTACGTTCATAACCAATATTGGAAATCTAATGCTAGTAAAAACAACAAAGTCTGTCAATGAAAGCTTTGTGATTCCCATCTGCATTTGGGACTGAAACCAATATTTGTGATTTTCTTTTACTTCATATTTATTAGAGTCTGTTTCCATAAATGGAAAACTTGTTTCTTTTTGATGATCTTTGATAGCATTTGTAGGTGAGAAATCTTGTTTTGACTCGAGACATTTGATTTCTACATTTCTAATCTCAGTGTCACCATTGTGATATTCAATAACAGCAATTCTATCAGGGCTTGCTGCAAGAACTGTATTATCTGTATCCACAATTAGGCCAACCTCTTGAAGTGTCACTGCTTTAACATCTGGTAAAGATGACAGGTACTCTCTGTACAAATTTGCTGCCACTGGTTCATTTTCAATACCATATATCATACCTTTGCTTTTATAATTTAGGTTCTTAGCTTGTAAATAGCTCACTTTCTTGTTGGGTTTTCCTTTTGATTTAATTTTTTTAACCAGATTTTCTGGTATTTGCCTTTGGTCATTCATATGGGAAAAGACATCTTTACAGATACTGGCAGTCATCCTGTTCTGTTTTTTTCTCAAACCAAGTAGGGTTGTCTACTTGCCCCCTTGTTACCTTTTCAATGTGCTTTTGCTCATCTGTAAGTTTTTCAATAAATTTTTCTGATTGTACAGATGGTTGTTGTGTTTGTATAAATGGCAAATTAGATGCCCCACCATTCGATTGTAGCTGTTGTTGCTCTGCAGCTGTTTCAGATACACTACTAGAAGTACTGCTAGAAGTACATTGAGGTGTTACTGGGTTAAACCCTTGCAATTGCTTGTGAAGTGTTGACCCTTTAGCAACTGTTCCAACTATGGTTGTAACTGTTGGTATAGGAATTTCATCTGGAAGCATTGCAGCAAAAGGTATGTTTGGGTTTATGTTCTGAAGGTCTTGTTTCAGTTTCAACATACCCTCCACATCTAGTTTCTGGCATTTGGGGGGTCTTGGATCATACAGTTTGGAAAGGACACCTCGTCTCTTTCTTCCAGGTAGGTCAGAGGAATGTCTGGGCTTTACTAAATTAGACGCCATGACAGGGTGGAATTCAACTTCTCGTTTGTTCCCCTTTTCCCATTCCCTTGGCTTTGATGTGCATGGTAGGCTGTCAGGCACAGACTTTATTAGCTCTGACTTTCGTGTCATATCCTCGAGTTTCCAAACTACCGCCATAACATGACAACAGCATCCACTATTAGAGGCGGGACACTGCTTGTCACACTTTGCTGCAACAATTTTCGGGGTTTCCGTTTGGTTAAGAACCAATTTAACCTTGTATTTTACGTTCCTTTTGTAAGAAGCCCAACAGCATGCTCTCAAATATACAACATGTTTCTCAGCGCTGTTGCAAACTTGCAAATCATGTACAAAGTTCATCATGCGAAGACCTTTATCATTCGAGTTTATCACAACATCTGCATTGGCAAACTTCTTGACGGACTTGCCAGAATTTTTTACTTGCTCAAAAGCGTCCATCGGGAGAAATGAAGGTAAAATAGAAAAGTCTTCCGAAAATAGCGTAGAATCGTCAGGTGGAAAGTTATCAAAAGGTGAATCAACTGAACTTGTCTGGCTGACCGTGTTATTTACCACATCATTTTGCTTAAGTTTCTCAAGCTTTGCTTTGGTATAGCACCTGTCAGGGTCAGGATCATATACTTTGTCCCTATAAAAGGATATCGCGTTGAATGCTTTGACTCTGGCAAAAAAAATAAAATAAAATAATAAGTTGACTTTAGAGGCTTTGTGTGAGGCACGCCTTCGAATAGTGTTTCCTCAAGTTCGCGCGAAATGTTTCAAAGCTTACTTTTCGACTAGATCCTTCTTTGATCCTTGTTGATTGAGCCGTCTACATTTTAACCAGAACTTTAACTGTGGAACGGTCCATTTACCTAAATTCTCTACATTTTCAACGCTTGAGCACGGTATATCCTCCGGTGTAAGGTTTAAATTTACCGCCATGTTTCGCTCCCGGCCACTGCAAATGTCACCCTTGGCCCTTAGGCCTCGCTTTCATGCTACTTCCGGTAATAGCCTGAATCGGTGTACCACATTACATGTAGTTGTCATTGCATTTTACACAGCTGCCAATCAAAATTGTAATGGTCATGTTACATTTAAATTGGAAGCAAACTAAATATATTGACCTCCACTAATCACAATAATAATTATTCATAAATGTATCGCTTTGAATCCTCTAGAATATCAAAAGCAGCAATGCTGTTATCTGATGTTTAAGTACACCTTTGTAGCCATAGTGTTGGTACGTTGTACTGTGACTGTTAGTGGAAATCATGAAATGCATCATATATTTGTTAATTAATGTATAGTATTTATTTAACACTGTCTTATGAAAAATTCTGAAGAACATTAAACATCAGGGCATTGATGATGATTTGATCTAGCAAACCTCTAGCTGATACTGAACAAAAGTAGGGCTTTCCACAATCTGTGTAATTAAAATGTGTCCATCGCTGTATTTACATATGGTATTTTCATTTAACCTTTGTTCAGGTAGTTAATGTTAAATTATCACTAAGAATCATAACAATAGCATTACAAGTAAGAATTTATCTTAGGTTGTCAACAAATTGTTCTACAGTACACACTGTATGTGTCTGTGCTTAGTAACAAAAGTTGTTTTCTGTGTGATTTAAACCTGTAGTTGCTACATGTAAATACATTTAGTAGTGACTGCATCGTTTAAAATGACTCATATGATGCATTACTGTTGTACACTGGAAAAATTAACTGGCACTGAAGATACATATCAGTAATATATTCAGTCAGCCTTAAGGGAAATAAAGATAGGCTTATGATCACTGTAGTAGGCCTCTAGGGTACCCGCACATTGCACAAGTTGTGGTACATTGGTATAAATGTGATCTATTAGTGTTCGATAGTCAGTAGTATACTGGTTAATCAACTGTGTGTATCCTCTGTCTGTTATCAGATATTTGTTGAGAGCCCTTTTTTCAGTAGTATCCTGCATTAGATTAACATTGAAATCCCCAAGCAGGACAGTAGGAACAGTAGCTTCTGTCAGTACTGAGTTATGCAGATGAGTAAGGGCATCAATTAACTCTGAAATTGTAGTATTAGTTTTTGAGCTGTAGATACCAACAACATGAATATTTGGAATTGGATGGTTTAGAACCATAACAGTAATTTCTACATTTTTTAAGTTGAACCTCTTTGGAATTTCAATACAATTCAAATCATTCTTAATGTATACAGCAGTTCCATAGCAATTTCTTATGTGAGACTGATTGAAGTCATTTCTATAAAGTGTAAATCCACTAAGGCTATATGTATCATCCCTATCAGACAAGCAAAGCTTTGTTTCAACAAAAATGTTCACATCAGCTTTCTGAATGTTGTAATCACTTCGTACATCATCTATGTGTAGGTGGAGAGATCTAACATTCTGAAACAAAATTACCTTTGTTTGGGGTGAATCCACAGTCTGCATTAGTGCTAATGGCACAAGGCTCCTTTCTGTTCTCAGTCTGATCATTTCCTTTTTAACTTTCTCACTAACCTTTATTTTGTTTTCATTTAACATGAACATGAACATGTAGTGCAGAACTGTTTCTTACTCGGCTCAAGCCAACATAATGCATGTGCTCCCTTGTGGATGCTGGAAAGTTAACAACTGCCTCATCTAATGTGTCACCTTGACAACAGTGAATAGTCTTAGCAGCAGCAGGCCTAAGTGGAAATTGTCGCCGAAGAACTTGCACTTTATTTTTTTTATTGATTTGGAATTGTCTTGTTACTTCTAAGACTGGTGTCCAGCTTTTATTTATGTTTGCTCTGTACAAATGTGCATTTTCCCTACGCTGTTTTCTCCCTATATCAGGATGTGGAAAAGATACCCAAATAACACTTGGTCTGGTGGAATTTTGCACTCTGTAGTCAATATTCTCTATTACACACTCTGCACCATTAGTGAGTCCATCAGTCACATCAATATTAGTTGTCAGATCATATTTTGCTTTTGTTGCTACTGACACTAGTGAATGTAAACCCAATGTCTTAGTTGGATCATCTGGGATTTTGTTTTTCATTTGTTTCTTAAGATCATCAGAAATGTCCCCAACTATAATGTCTACAGCCTTGATCTGAGCTTTATCAGTTTTTGAGATTGTATACAGAGCATAGTTGTGAGCATCTACCGATGCATTAGTTGTAAATAAATGTGTCATGTTCATAGGATGAGTATCTTCTTCAGGCCCTATATTCAGAAGTCTTTGCTTTAAAATAGCTATATCTTCTTCAGAGTGCTTTCCCTCTCTCAAGGGATTGAGTAGTTCAGCAAATTCTTTGTCATCTTTCTGTCGCATTATTTCTGTCAGTTCAAACAGGGTGAAGTACTCTGTCCAAATGTTACTTGCCAGAACATTGTAGCCCATTTGACAATTTTCAAAGATCCACTTATCAAAAACTGGTTTTAACTGGAAAAGATCTCCAACTGTTATCAAGCTTACTCCACCAAATGGCTCTTTATTTCCCATTATTTGTTGTAATCTTAAATTCAAAAAGTTGAACATGCCACTTCCTACCATAGAGATCTCATCAATGAATATAACCTTTAGCTTCTTCAGTTGTGTTCTAATGGTGTTTAATCTGTCGCTGTCCAGTGCACAGTACTCAAAACCTCTATTGGCAGGTATCTTAAAAGCAGCATGTAATGTATTGCCTTTTATATTGAATGCTGCTTTCCCAGTGGGAGCTGTTTTTACAACTTTGACATCATCTGGATTTTCTCCTGCAACACTATTCAGATATCTTATCAGTGCTTCATATAACCCATTGGTTACCGTACTTTTGCCAACTCCAGCACCTCCACTTAAGAACAATCTTAGAGGGTCATCTTTAGTTTTAATTGAATGCAAGACATGATAAAAAAACTGCCTTTGTTTTTCATTCAATGAGCGAACAAGTGCATAATAATCATCATCAGACATACGTTTTATAACAAAATTCTCCTCATCACTATTTCTAGGGAAGATCCCAATATCATCAAGCAAATCATACTTGCTATGCTGCTTGCTTTTACCAGGGTCAAAGCAACCAAAACATTCACTAGGGTGGTTTTTAACAGCACAATCCTGCTTATTGATGTGCTCGGTATTTGGAGCAACAGTGTCAAAGTTCTCCCATTCAGAATTATGCATATCCTCCACTGCTTTATCTAGTATTTCTGAATGGTATTCATACTGCTGCCTGTTACTGAGGATATCATCCTTAACCTGTTTGAATCGTTCTTGGTAAGTTTGACAATCTCTTATTAAATCAGTGGTTTCTTTTCGCCATGATGTATAAAGCATAAGTTGCTCTCTATAATGGTTTTGTGGGTCCTTATCTTTATGGTACCTGACAGATCGGATAATTTTAGGTTTCTTTCGTTTTACTAGTTTCATACCACCTTTTAGTTTGTATTCACTTGGATCATATTCAGTTTCAGAGTCGGTGACATCAATATTATTAGGGTCATCATCAGTGTTGTCATCAAAATTACATATAGTTTCTGGCATGAAGTCATCAAGACGTGTAACTGATGGTTCACTAGAATGTGTGCTATCTGCATGTTCATCTTTAACATAGTTAAACCATGCAACAAAGTCAGCCAAACACAGCTTTTCTAATTGTTTTGGCCTCCTTTGATAGCGTTTAATGATGTTGTCAGCTTCTATTTCGGGTGAATTGTCAGGCAACTCCTTAAGTTTATCCATTTTTTTCAACAAGAAGGTCCTTTCATCGAGAGGTGAGGTGCTGATAAACTGAAAATCATGCGTGGATCTTCTCATTGGCATTTGTAATACAAGATACACAGCTTCTTGAGCACTGATTTCAACTGCATTTAGAAATTTGTTTCCAATATGCCTGACTCTATTTGTAATATCATTGTTACCAGATTTTGCTTCTTCACTTGCTTTTTCTAGAAGTCTGCTCATACCTCTTTGGCCTTTTGTAATGTAAGAGAGAATGTATGTAGCACATGCATAAGGATCTAGTACATATTGAATGTCCATGTTGGCTTGCCAGGCTTTGAGCAAATTAGTGTTATAACTGTTAATTCTTATTTCTGATGGTGCCCTTTTCAAAAATAATGTGTCACGCTTTAAAGTATTTCTTATAGCTAAGATGTAACTTTCTTCAGTTAGGTGTAATTTGTTAAGAAAATCTTCAAATGTGATGTCTTCTTCATACTTCATGCTGTCTAAAACCTCTCTTATTTTTTCAGCATTTTGTTTGACCTTTTTCTGTATTTCTTCATCAAAGCAGGAATTTTCAACAGGTGTTAAAATCATTGTCCTTGGCATTGGTGGCAGTGGGAAGTTAAATCTACATATTTTATGCCCTGCTCTCTTACATGTTTTGGCATGCCTGTGCATTTGCAAGTTTACAAGATCTTCCATTTCACTTGAACTGTCTGGTTTTTGGCAGGTGATATACTCATCAACAAAAGCGACAATTTCTTCATTTGGATATTTTTTTCATACTGTGGAGCTTGCTTAACCCAAAATAAACCATGAATATGTGGGCTTCCTCTTTGTTGAAACTCAACTCTATAAAAATAATCCACTATTTCTCCTACTTGCATTACACTGCTTTTTAAGACGTCACAACTAAACAACTGGACCATGTGGTCAAAGTTTCTTGCACAAGTGACAGGATCTTTTTGTATAAGATCTGATTTTTGTTCCCACGTCATTTGTTTGATCTCATCATCAGTGTAATCTTTTTTCTCTACAATTTTACCTAACGTTTTGAGAAGATGAGTCCACCTTGTTTCAGCAGCTGAAAAAGAGCAAAACCATGTAGGGTTGCCTAGTTGACGAATCATAGCAAACAAGTCTTTTTTGCACTTTTCAAAATAAGGTGGTGACCCTCTAACATTTTTTAAAACTCTGAAACCTTCATCAAGATGAACAAGCTTGTTAAGATAATCCTCTGACTTCAAGTCACCAGCAGTATAGTTTTTCCCCTTTGTTTTACACTTTCTGAGAGAAATAGAAGCAGTATCTTGAATTTGCTTGATTTGCAGTTTTTTTAGCTTATAAAATATGTTTGGCACAGACATTGCAACTCTTCTATCCTGACACCTTAACTCCCATTTGCAAACTGTACTATAAGGTACAGGGATCTTTCTTTCCTTATTGTCAGGTCTTCGTTTACCACAGAATATTGTCGGGAATGATAGATATTCAGAGTATTTATCCATAAAAACTCCTAATGGTTTGTTTCCTTCTCCTGGTGCAAAAGAGATAATTCTATCTGCATTTTCTGCTATGTCTGCTTCCTGTAATAGTGTGTCTGTAACCCCTGAAGGGCGTTCATCAACTTCACACCAGCCATCACTATCACCTTTTTCATTCCCCGTATTATCTACATGAGTAGTGGAAACACTGCTTTGGCAATCTTGTGTTTCATCTTTTTCAACAGCTTCATAAGTTTGCAAATCACCACTTGACGTGTCAGGGTTTTGGAAAAACTCACTCCATTTTTCATGGGTACTAAACTGCAAACGTATGTTATCTAGCCATGCATTTTGCACTTCTATACCTTCACTTTTAAATAAATCACTTGTGTCTACAAGATATTTGGCTGCATCTAACACTTTCTTAGGTCTAACATTCTGAAACTGATAATGATGCGTATAGCTGAGAGGTCTTTTAAGTTTTATTGGAATGGTCTGTGATTCATTCATGGGCCTTGGCAGGCAGTGCACTGTTGAATTTACATCACTTGGTACATTGACAATATTTCCATGAATAGACAACTGGCTACCTCTTGGTAGTTCATGGATTTGCATGAATGGGATACGAGGAGATATCAGCCGTTCTTCTAATGGTGTCAAATTTAACAATTCAGGTTTCTCAGGAAAATTCATTTTATTGCTTTTAGAACAGATTGGCAACTTGCCTTTCTTTAGATTTGAGTCACAAGTTGTGCAAATCCATTCAGTATTGTTTACACTTTTTAAGCCAGTGACACAAGACTTGACAACATCTTGTGAACATGCCTTGTACTTGTTAGAGTCACATTTCACTACTGAGGACCTGTACCACAACTGGTCACAACAGGTACAAATGTATTCTGGGCCACATTTAATGTTATTGTGAAATAACTTTATCATGGAAATTAGATTGTCTTCATTTTTTTGTGGTTTCGATGGATTTTGCACATTTTGAAATAGCATTTCAGCAGGTGGTGCAGTTGCATGTAAATTGGCAACTGTTTTCCTTGTTTTAGCATTTTTATTTGTCTGTTTGCTACACGTGTGTTCTGGATTTTTTGCTCTCTGCTTTCGTTTAGTTTGTTTTTGAATTTCCCTTATGTGCTCTGGATTCTCTGCTTTCCGTTTTCTAAAGGACTTTTTGTTAATTTCCTTGATGTGTTCTGGATTCTGTTCTTTCCTTTTCTTAAAGGACTGTTTGCCAATTTCCCTTACATGTTCTGGGTTGGCCTTTTTTCTTTTTTTAGCAGCTCTTCTCTTTTCCTCCCTAGTTTTTTCAATATTGTTGCAGTATCTTTTTTGTCTGAGACTTTCATTCTCTTTTTTTCTGAATTCTGCATCAGCTCTTCTCTTTTTCATATACTCCTTGATATAAGCCCTGCGTTTTTCATTTTTATCAATAACAACCTTGTCTCCCACTGAAATTTGACTACACTGTTTATCATTCAACTCAGAACTTCTTTTTTCTACTGTAGACACATAATGCATTTCACCAATGTGCCCAATGTATATGTTTGTGCATCCTCGTGTCATATTCACTGGTTGAACAACAGTAATAGGAACGAAAGTTTCATTTGATTCAGCAATGTGAATTGATAAATTGAGACAATTTGCCACTGCTTGAATAATAATTGCATCAGCCCATGTTCCCTGACATGACATGTTATTCAAATAATACTGCCAAGAAGACTCTGTATTACTCTCTATAAACTGTTCAGGGCATTGTTCTAAATACTGAACACCAAGGGTGCGCACATGAAAATGGTTATTGGGATTGCCAAAGAGTTGATGTGATACAGCTCGAAAAAAGCAATCACCTCCTCCTCCGGCATCAAGTGCAGTTCTATTTAATGAGGACAACCGAGATTCTAGTAGTGAAACAGCTGAACTGGTAACTGATGAATTAGTATTGACACTGCATTGATGTGATGGACCTGGGTTCTTTTCAATGTCACCACTTAGAGAGAGAACCCTATCGGCAACATGATAGGTTTGTAACTGACACTGTTTCAAAACCTTCAGCATTCTCTCATCAACATACATGCAAAACAAAGGTGCTCTTAGTCGCACAACAGATCTGTACAAGCACTTTTTTGAGGAAAACACACACTTTGATCTTCCAAATCGTTCACTGAAATGATGACGATTATACTCATACAACATAAGTTTTAGCTAAGAAGAATATGGAATGTACTTCTTAAGGTATGATTTGGCAAGATTTCGAGCAATTCTTGTCTTTCTGAATAGGCTGATAACTTTTCTGTAAGGAATCCTGGAGGGTTCCCTTTCACGGTTTCTACTACAAGGTAACGTACACTTAGAAACACGCCTGCCCCTCGACATCACACATTTAAGTTCTGCTGTATACAAAGCATGAGTGGTCATCGGATTATCCTGATCGATACATTCAGTTTTATTTTTGGTAAAGGTAAAGAATCCGATCCCATCGACGCGTCGGCCAACACATCGGCCAACGCGTCCGTCGACAGTCGACCGACAGTCGGCCGACTGTCGGCCGACGCGTTGGCCACTCTTTGAACTTATAACATACAAGATGCGTCGGTGGCGTGTCAGTGACTTGTTTGGGCCTTATTGAACTTAATGCTAAACGTACCTTTTCCAAACTGAATTGAAGTGTCTTCGACAGAAAATTTTCACTAGGATATCAAACTAAGAAATATACTTTTGACCGCCATCTTGTTTTTCGTGTCATTAGAACCCAGTTCCCATTACGACAAGTGTTATTAGAACCCAGTTCTCACGTTGGCAATCACGTCGGCCGACTATCGGCCAACGCATCGGCCGACTGTCGACCAACGCGTCGGCCGACTGTCAATAATTTTTTTTTTGTTAAACTTATTATTGACTTTTTCGGCCGAGACTTAAATCTTTATTAGGTAAACTTTATTGAGTTGGTCATTGACTTTTTAATACTTGTTGGCTCCTAAAGGAGCCATTTGTTTTTTTGTTGACAGAGCCCTCTAGGAATAGAAGGCATCCTCCAACGCCAAAAAAACGGCTCCTTTAGGAGCCACCACATATTGAAAAGTCAATGATCAATAAAGAGTTTTAACATAAATAAACATCTGATCAATAATAAATAAACATGTGATTAACTTGTCGGCCGACTCCCTTTGTTAACCGACCCTTGAAAAAAACATCGAGAAGACCTAGGCACTAGTGTTTCATTTTCAAAATGGCGGCTGTTTAGCTTTCAGGTTTTCGTCCTTTCTTATGATGTTGTTCTTGCTTCCAGCTGAAAGACGTAACAAAATAAGAGTTAAGAAAGGTAAGTTTTTCGATGAATGCGTCGGTAGTGTGTCGGCCGACGCATCGGTGGGATCGGATTCTTTACCTTTACCTTATTTTTGGTATGCTGATCATTCATTCATAGAACTGTTGCACTCGCATGTTTGCTCATGTTTAATATGCTTGTATCTACATGTAATTGACTCGGCAAAGATTTGATTGTATTTGACAATGACTTCCTGGTACTTGGCTTTGATTTGCTGACATTTGGCTTTGACTTGTTGGCATTTGTAACTGCTTTTTTCGCTTTCCATAGGTATGGCATTACCCCAGCGAGCGGGGGATTCAACATACGCTTGGCATGTCTCCTCGCCTTTCGGATTACCCCGGCGAGTGAAGGCTTTTCTCGACCTCTCTGCTCCTGAATACAAGTATACACGAGACTGATCATGAACACTTCCATTCATACAGCTATGCATTGTGCTTAATATGAAAAAGAATACCCCAACCTCCTCAAATTGACGGTTCGCAAAGGTTAAACCTGTGTACATGTGCTTCGAATTTGTCATGTGATTTTACGAGTGGTTACCGAAGACAACCGAACTTCAACTTTCAACCGAATATTAATAAACAAGTCAAATCTAGTAAGCTCTAAAGAAAAGTAGTTATATTTTAAAATTAAAGGAACGGTGTTTCGAGATACGCTTACATAAACATCTTGTTTCAGCTTCTTACCTGTGTTCTGTGTACATGTAGCTTGCGAAAAGCCCCGGTGCAAAACGATCGACTCATGATGACCTTCCTCAAAACAAGAGCATCTTGTTTCAGCTTGTGGCTCCATTTGCAGATGAATGAACACAGTGTGAGCTCTAAGTTTTAAAAAAGGTAATGTCGAGTATCTGAAAATTCCATGAATAATACTCACTAACAACTACCTCACTGGCAATTGTTCGGTGAAGGACTACTTCGAGATCGTACGGAATCGAGCCCGCTGTGTTATCAGCGGTTCAATTTCTTGTTTAATAGTTTATTTTTCCAGTATATATCACGTGATGTCGACATAGCACAGTCGATAAACAGTAGGACCTTTGCCAAGCTGAGCAAACCATCAGACGGGAGTTCGACTCTGGCTGGAGGCCTTAAATTTTTTTTTACTATTATTTCCTTTCTTTGTTTTAAACGATACAATAAATGAATGCTTTGTATTTTTATCGTTTCGCTCGTTACATGCACATTTACCGCACCGTAACCGTGCTTCAATGACCTCCGTTTTGGTAGAATCAATATCAAGTCTACATGAACTGAAAATTTGTTCTCTTCACCGATTTTACGATTCTTGATGTTCTCATTTTCGGTAGCCGAAATTTCTTTAGCCTTGCATCTTTTAATTTAGATCTTTAGAACAACTTATCTTCGTTAAACATGGACGGCAATTTAAAAGTAAGCCGCGAGCGCACCTCATTTGCATAAAGTTTACAGCCCATCGATCAAGCGACACATTTTCCCCATTATCCACGATAACTCGTGTTGCGCATGCGCAATTCACGAGTTAAAAAAGATTGAAATCAGTTGTTCCACTTACCAGAAAACAAGTACACTCTAAACCCAAGGAATGACTGTTGGAGCCACGAGAAGCCCACATCCATGGCACTCTGGGTGAACCAAGAATCTTGCTTGGTGTCCTCGCACCATAGGTCCAGCACCTCACTAACTTTCTTGTTTTCCTCAACTTGGGCTATGGCAAGGAGGCCATGGAGAGATATTCCTCTTTTGCCATACCAGTCTCTTTGGATCTCACGAAGACGCACACCAAGCTCCAGTTTCATTTTGTAATCAATGATTACCACTGCTTCGCCTGGCTGGAGATTGTTGAGCACAAATTTGTGGTAGTCTCCCTGATGCTTAGTTCTCAACAAATGTCCAATATACAACACATTGGAGGCCATCACTTCCTTCAACTCCTCTTTTAGTCTGTCTTACTCGGAGGTGTATGCTAACCGCATTATGTGAACATTCACAACCTCCTCAACTTGAGCCAATGCAACAACATCAGGGCAGGAATTTGGATGAGTTTCTGTACATTACCCAAAGGCATGTGCCATGCAAAGTTCAAGACAAGGGGAATGCCTCTCTGCAATTTTCCTGAACTGTGTCTTAAGGAACTGCTGATGCTTTGTGACCTTGGCTTTCTCTTCTTTGAGTGAGATGGCTGCATTACGTTCAATGTCATTCAACAAAGTTTGCATCTTGTCATAATTGGAGTGGCCATGATCATCACAAAGATTGCAAAGTCCTGCCAACATTGTATCAGAGCGAAAACTTGGTGGAAGATGGCTATAAATATATGTTCTCTTTACGCCATTAGGATACTCTAACAGGTACTGGTTAACCAGGTTTTTTATGCTATCTTTCCAATACCTGACTGGAGTTTCTTGACCATCAACAAGGATGCTCCTGCAGGATGAAGGTCTTGATACATCATCCCTCATGAAGAATTCTGAGAGTTCCTCCAGAACAGCTGGACTCGCGCACTGTCGTTTGAACTTGCACTTGGATGGCGGGGTCCCACCACGGCCAAAGAGGATTGCATGGACTCTTGCTGCGTTGACAGTACATGGAGAGCAACCAAACTGTTCTTGCAGGAACCGATATGTGTAATCTATGGCAACAATGGACAACAACCTCCTCCATTCATCTGCGAAATATGTCATTCTTCCAACAGATTCAGCAGCAACAATCCTGTTCTTAAATTCTTGTGGCGTTTTGTCACCAGACAATGTCAATTTACTATCTTTTAAAGATGACCCAATAAGCAACTTTGCCTTTTGAGCTGCTGTCTTCTTCCTGACCTCGCATGCCTTTTCTTTAGACATGCATTCCTTATAGTCCTTTTTAAGAAATTCCAGGATTGGATTGTTCTCCGTCCTCGACACACCAAATGAAGAAACCCATTTCTTGCACCCAACTATTTCAGTAATTAATTGAGGCAAGTCTGTTTCTTTGAAAACTACAGCTTTCAAAGCTACATGTCTTAAGGTGTCGATTATTTCACTTCTGATTTCCCTCTGACCACGTAAACTTTGATTTTTATAAGGAACTACTGCAGGACTGGGTCGCTGTGTGCTCTTATCATGTTTTTCACATGTCATTACTGGTGCAAACATGAAATCATCAACATCATTATCATCTTCTGGGCATGGGCTTGCAATATTGTTTTCAAGTCTGGAGCATGTACCCTTGGTAAAAATAAAGTATCAAATGAAAGGTATCAGAACATGACGTCATAAGATCAATTCATGGTCACCTTATTCTGAAATAGTTTTGATCACAATAATTTACAAGTATGGAATCCGTTGACAGTCTGCTCTAAGCAACCTACAGTTGTACAATAGATGCATGCTCAAACCATCACTGAACTAGTAAATGTGTGTACTTCAAAACAAAGGCCATTTATTTCTGTTGCAAGTTGCTAAGTTGCAAAAAAAATTTTGACACAAGTCCAAGAGAAAAGAGTGGAATAGCAAATTCCTCATTCAAAATGTTAAGTGACACAAATGTACGAGTATTAAAACTGGTAGATATTTTAGTAGTTTTCTCATTTTTCGTTATAAAATAAAAAAGGAAAAAGAAAGTTATGCAACTTGCACATACAGTATTTTCTGTAAAGCCATCTAATAACAGTGGTGGATCTACAGAAGGAGATGGGCCTGGGGGCTCGGGCTCCCTTTATTTTGGGTAAAAAAGGGAAAAAATCATGGAAGTAGGAAAAGCCGGTAGGGCAAGCAAAACAAACCCCTTTCCTCCCTTATCCCAAGGTCTTGATCTGCTTCTGACTAAGATGCTTAGAGAAATATCTCATTGAATTATAAAACAGTCATTATGCTACAGTTGCATGTTGGAGCAGCTTTCCATTGAGCATTGTAAAGTAATTTGTTTTGTATTAGTACACTTTATTGATTGGCTTAAAAAACCTCGCACCACTTTTCATCCAATCAGAAGTTAAAACAAATTGTGACTCGTTCACACATGTTTTCCTTGCTGTACATTAGTTACACATATTTACTTCAAGTTTTAGTTAGCTCACTGGATTGTCTGTGTCCTTGTGACTGGCTTGAGTGATTAGTTTGATTTTGGTTTTACAACACACAGTGAAAAGTGCCCCATGGCTGGGTATTTGTAAGGTAAGAAAATAACTTGAGTAGCAAAAATAACAAAAAATAACAGAGATGGATTCCTATGCAATACACGGGCAAGCTAAGTAGGGACCTTTTCATAGTTATATACTGCAGTTTGAAGATGGGGCAAAAAACTGAAATATGATTTCAAATAATTTGGTAAAATATTACTTTACGTTAACAATAGCAGATTATAATTTTTCTGACAAAAATTAAGGGGAAGGGTTTCATACCGAAAAAAGAGCGGTAAAAAGTTTTCTTGCTTAGCTACAACCTTCTGATTTCAAGAGAATACTCTTTCTGTTTTCTGAAGTTTCAATCAGGTTTTTCCCATCTTTGCCCCATTTGCAAAGTGGCGATTTCACCGCGAAAAAATCAATATGGGAAACAAAGCAATCCGAAAAAGCTAGAGTCAGGCCAAGTATAATATTGATAAAGTAAATAAATTGGTGCAACTAGCTAAATCATATCTTGTAAACATTTTCCATTTTCCCGCAAAAAGGTGACAAGTTTACTACACTTCGCTTCCACTTCCAGTCGTGAACGGCAGTAAATGCAAATCTTTCTCTTGCGGGTTTTGTTTTTCGGGTCATCTGAAGAAAAATTCAAGATTGCGGCCTCTTTACGAGTGCATATCCTCAAATGTGTGGGGCCAACAACATCATGCTTCCATTCATCGTGACGAGGACAACAACACGAAGAACTAAACGGCATTGAAGAGACCTTTTGCAGATCGAATTCGAAAACTGGTAGCTTGTATAATACAACTATTTGCAACTTAGATGTTATATTTACAGATTTTAGCGCGGTCAAACTCCACCAAAAGGGAAAAACAGCTTCCAATTTTGACTCACAATATGGCTACCACGTGAGTGTAATATGAGCTTTGACCTTTCTGACTTTGTTTCTGAAAATAACTCGGGATGCTCACATACGATTTTTGCCCGAAGGTTCGTGGAATATTCTTTCAGTTTTCGGGGTTTACGAGGATGTAATCAGCAAAGATCGTGGCAAAATCGTGAACAGAACAATTTCGGCCAAAAAAAATTCCGAGCATTCCATTGCCGTTCGTGCTACTGCTGTTGTCCGTAGCGCTACTTAACAACATGTTTGTGTTGTTTACTCAACATTAACCTAAATTCCAATACAAAAAGTAAGCATAACTCAATACTTCATGAATAATCAATAAACAAAATCATTGTACCTCTAATAACTTGTTGAAAGGTTCCAGCTAAGAACATCCAAACTCCATAGTTACCAAAGGGGGGAGGGGAGGGGAGAAGTGGACCTGAGAACCAATCACATTTAAGGAATTTGCTAGCATATAATTATGAGGATTTGATATATTTACCATATGAACTATAATCTAGCAACAATTTGTAGCACAATTGCTACTAATCTCAATATGATTGGTTAATTTGCCATTGCCAATATTGAATAAGCATCCAGACAGAGCTGCACACGTCAATGTGTCACACAATGCCTTTTTCAGCTCGCGCTCTGTAAGAAAACAATTTCTTGATTAGTTGACATGGTAAAAAAAAATTGAATGTGGTGTAGTGTTGTCTGTACTTTTATTGACAACAATACATGTCATCACAGTGGTCAAAATTTGTTGTGGTGCACCTCCTGAGTCCACAACATTTTGACTGCTGTGATGACATGTACTCGTTGTTGATAGGAGTACAGACAACACTAACCACATTTGATTTGTTAATTTGCAGAAATCTATCTTGGTGCAAAAAGTAACTTGGATGTTCCTGCTTTTACACCTTCCAACTGCAAATGTTTGGCAAAGTAAAGTTGTGTAAACACATTATTTATAAGGCGATCTCTCACCAATACACCAGCATTATTATTAAGGTGAGCTGGTACCTCAATCACCAAGTCAGGTGCATGAGGGGGTTGCTCTATATCACCAGGGAGTGGTGTTTTGTCATATATACACATGTTGTGCAGCACAGCAGTTGCTGTAATGATACTGCAACAACGATTGGGATGACATTGTAATGCCCCACCAGATACATCAAGGTAACGAAATCTGGACTTCCATAGGCCAAAGGCTCTTTCGATTGTGTTCCTAGTTTTTGTGTGGGCCTTTTGATATCTCCTTTGAGGTGCAGTGGAGACTTCAGGGACCTTAAGATCCAGGACGGGAGAGAGGACGACGGCACGCCAAAGGACG
Organism: Micromussa lordhowensis; assembly: GCA_964020085.1. NCBI lineage: Eukaryota > Metazoa > Cnidaria > Anthozoa > Scleractinia > Lobophylliidae > Micromussa > Micromussa lordhowensis. The sequence continues at coordinate 33,432,702 of OZ026595.1, forward strand.
GTAAGGACTGGGCCTTGGTCCCCGTCTCACCCGATGGATAAATAGCTCAAGATTGTTGTCGACGGGGACGCCATTTTGCTTCCAGAATATTTTGGCCATTTTGGGTTATTCTACTGCATGTTAAACATTTCATATCGTGGATTAGGAAGCGTATTTTTCTTACATCTTGGGTATTGGGACGTAAGTTTTAAGCTTATATGGCAGCTTCATTCGTCATCTAGCTAATGTCGTAGTAAAAAAATTTTCTGTTCCTGTAACTCTGTTGCTTGATTTGTTTGGCTTGTTATCTTGTGTTTTGTGTGTAAAAATACGCGTTAAAATGAGTTTTAAGCATGCAAGAGATGCCTTGGTTCTATGACAAGACAAGACAAGACAAGTCGCCTTTATTTAAAAATAAAATTTTAAAAGACCCAGGGTAATCCAATCAGGAGGCGAATGGCCAGCCTGCTATCAACAGGAGCCCTGGGTTTGAAATAAAAATACACATACTATATACATCACAAATAAAAATATACATACATATAAAAAATAGGTTAAAAATACAATGTAGAATATTAAAAGTTATTATAAAAACTATTATACATTTACAGAGTAAAATTATTAAAAACAGTGCAGCCATGGTAGTAAAAAGCGCGCTTTGCAGTCTCAGTCTGCACCGACGGGAGATGAAGAAGATTGCTTTGTCGGGTTGTTCTTAAGATTACATCTTTATTAAAACTAAAATAATTCATAAAATATTGAGGGCATTCGCCATTTAAACTCTTTTTAACTAATTTAAAAATGTTATTATTGCGCCTTGAATTAAGTGATTGCCACTTAAGATAGCTTAATGCGCTGCTACTGCTTGGTGTCTGGGCAACAGTGCGTGCCGCGCGATTTTGGAGGCGTTCTAAATTTCCGTTATTTACCTCCCCGCAACAAGCCCAGACACCAGAACAGTACTCGATTATAGATCTTATCATTGTAATATATATAGTATTTGCGCTATAAGTGGTTACATGAGGGCACACCCGACCAAGCATTCCAACCCGCTTGTCATGACAACAGAGTGTTAGGCGACAAGGAATTTTGCTTGCTATACGATGCAAATCGATCGAAAAATCCCGAACCTGTACGAAGAGTATGGAAAATTTGATCTTGACGATATGGTGTACGCTGAATGTAAAGCGGAATTTCGCTTCCATAAAGAAGACTTCCTGGTGCTGGCAGAAGTCCTTCATTACCAGAAATCCGAGTCATTTTGCTCACGCGATACTTTATGCCCCGCGGTTTTTGAAAAACCTACAGAGCATGCTCCATGGTATCAGATGTCAAAACAACATGGCGCGGTCAATGGGAAGATGCGAGCGGATAGATTATGTTGCTCTAAATAATCTTTCGTCTGCGGATCTGGAACTTCGTTTACCACCAAAACGAAAATATAAATCCGGAGCAAAATTATATGAAGTCGAGAGACTTATAAGCAAGCGGAAATCAACGACTGAGGTGAGTAGAAATTTCATACAAAGTGGTATTTACACCCCGTAATTGTGAGCATTTAAGCTTACTGAACGTTTATATTAACTATGAAGCGCTAAGCAAAATTAAGATGTACATAGGTATAAAATGATTTTATTTCATTTCAATCGAATACAGGGTGATGAGTACCTTGTCAAGTGGAAAGGCTGGTCCGCTTGGACGTGTTATTGGGAACCAGAAGCTCACTTATCTGATGAGTTGATCAGGTTAAATGATGGAATTCTTTTTAAATAGTTCCTTTGCTCTTAATGACAATTGATCAGCATTTTTTAAAATTAGTTTCTCTTTCACCTAAATCTCACAGCGGATTTTCTTATCCAAGGATCAGCAGCGAAAGGCTAGAGGCAGCTGCTGTTAATTTCACTGAGGTATTTTACGCCTTCTCAAATGTAAAGCTGTGAGAGCCACTTATTCAACTGAGATTTTGCTTGATCATGACATCATAAGATATTTATTTAGAGGTCGGGGAAAATTATCAGGGGATAGGATATCTTTACTGTATGAAAAAGAAGATTTCAGTAGGCTTTGCCTTCCCCCATTTTGGTATTATTATTTAAACCAGCTAGGACAAGGTGTTGCAGTAAATTTTCCTATAAAATTGAAATCAGTGCTGAAAATGTCAAGGAAACGCTTCATTGTGTCAAATGATGCACTTGTGCAGGCAACCATGTCTCCAATCGAAAAGCTGATCATTACCATTAATAGAAAGGCATGTGATCAATTCAGTATCTGAGTAAATAATCAAATTAAGTAATCTTATCAAAGGAATAACAAATGATAGAAATTAACTTAAAATTAGATGAAAAATAGACTTCATTGAAAGCTTGTAAAGAATATTGTACATGTTATATACATGCATATATTTTTTAATATAGAAGCCTCATGTCAAATTTATTACAGAATATTAATAAATACAATGCTTATTGTTATTATACTCTTTGTTTCCTATTTTTCTTGAAGGGGCAGAATTGAAAGAGCGTTTTGATTAATTAGGCCCTGTGTTGTGTTCTTGGGCAAGACACTTTACTCTCATAGTGCCTCTCTCCACCCAGGTGTATAAATGGGTACCGGTGAATTAAATGCTGGGGGGTAACCCTGCGATGGTCTAGCATCCCATCCAGGGGGGGTAGAAATACTCCTAGTCGCTTCATGCTACAGAAACCAGGATAAGCTCTGGCCTGATGGGCCACTTGGCCTGAATGCAGACTTTACCTTACCTTACCTACAGTACACAATTTATTTCATTACAGTACACAGATATTTTACCACTGTCATTAAACACTGTTTGAATACCCACCACATTCATGTTACTAAATAATAATTATTATGTGATTGTACAGTCAGTGGGCATTTCTTAAGACTTCTATTAGCTCGCATTTCTTTAACTTCGCTAGTCCCTTTATTTGGATTTTCTTTGATTTGATCTTCTCCCGTAGCTCCTTTACACTTAGCCGGTTTAAGTCTCCTTCACATCCACCATCGGCAGCAGTGGAAGGGCCTGGCTCTTGATCTGGAGCTTCTGTAACAATTGCTTGAGATCTCTGCCTCTTTTTCCTTGTTTCCACTATGCCATCATCCCAGTAATCATTCTTCTTTTTTTGTATATTTTCGCTTTTCCCATTCATGGCTTTGTAATGCCAGTTGCTTCGATTCCAAAAGTAAAAGATCCCTTGCTGCATCCCATTTGTTGGACTTTTGGAAGAAGATTCGCTTGGCATCATCATTATTTTTTTCAACACCTTGGCCTGTGAATTGTTTCATTGTGGAAAATTGTTTTATGACAAGTGGCATGTGGTAGGGTAGTGTGTGCATGTAAGGTGTTACTCGAGCATTGCCATAGTTAATTCTTTTGTCAGCTAGTGAGCAAAAGAGGTTAATAAATTTTTTTCCCTTTTGTGAGACTTCAAGATACTGCTCGGCATCTGTGTTGTAATTGCTGATGATTTTGTAAAGTTCATGGAAATCAGACCAAAGCTGTATAACTTTATCCTTGGTTTCAGGGAAGAGGATGTCTTTTTCCTGAAGTTGGGATGGGAGAAGTTCCATTAGCTTCTTCTTATCTGAGCCAATGAGACTTGTCCACTCATAACTTCCACTCCCCTTTCCATCGGCATTCTTTTTTTCCCAGATGGAAAAGGAGATCCCAAGATTTTTTATAGTGTTTATGAGAGTCTCCAGGTAGATACCTTTTTTCTCTCCTTTTCCCTTGGAAATATCAGCCTGACCATCCCTGTCCATTACTTCAGTAATTAGGTTTTCTGTTAGCCGGTCTGTGACTCTCATCATTAGGTGCAGTTCATCCAAAATGACATGATCTAATTCAATATTAAAAAGAGGCTGGTGTATAACAGAAAATTTCTTTTGTGTTAGCATGGATTTAATGCGAGCCAGAGTCCTTTTCATTTCTACAGATTGATAGTGTTCAATGGGCTTGGAGGTGTCCCATCTGTCCAACTTGTGAATTAAGCACCAAAGACAAGAATGAGTAGATGTGGCACCACTAAGACCCATAACCATGAGAAGGAATTTGTAATCTCCTCCCAGAAACATTTCAATTTGTATTTCTTTCCCATCAACCTCAATGAAGCCAGTTTCCAAGACAGTGTTGATTTCATTGATAGCTGATGAGAAAGAGTGTTCCAGGGTTTCATACTTCTCTGGGCCATTAACAATTGCAATTGTTCTGTTCCCTCTTGAAGACATCACTTTTTCTCCAGTTTGAAGGAGGCAGAAAGAGAGGATCATAAAATTTGTACTCCTGGACATTTTTGCTCCATCTCCACTTATCTTGACCTTGACAGGTTCGGTTAGGTTATTAGAAGGATCACTTCTGAGGAGGTCTCTGATATGATCCTTCAGAGCTTCAGTGAAGGAGATCTGGGCACCTGGAAATTGCCCAGGAACAGGTTCAATGCTGCAGATGCTGTTCAGTTGAGTTCGTTTTTGTTTTATTAAATATGACTTTGGGAGGTCATCACAAATCATAGTCAGCTCATGATAAAGCTCATCACTGGCACAGAACTTATCCAGTAGGTAAAGAACCTGTTCCAATTTCTCATCTTCTTCTTTGTCTGTATTGGGTGTGGCTGATGGTTCGTTGTTAAGATCAACTGTGTACGAGTTCCCATGTTCTGTATCCACACCCTTGAGGCAAGTTAATTCCAACCCACATGATTTCACAAACCAAAGTGCCACTTCTGCTCTACTTTTTAGCTCCTTACGTTTCCTGTGCCTTTGTCTTGAACCAAGATCACCCAGTTTCTTCCCTGTACACCCCACTTCCCCGAGTCTCTTTTCTAAGTTGTCAATATGCTGAATCAAGGCTGCATTTTGCTCTCTTAGCTTGGCCATTTCATCATCTTTTTCCTTCAGTTGATCATCTTTTTCCTTCAGGGCACCATGCATCTCTTTCATCAGTTCTCTCTTTTTGCTTTCTAGGTCTTCAACCTTTCTCCTCCACTCCTCAATCTCCTGTCTCGTACACATAAGTTCATCTTAAACACCTTCCATTGAGATAAGCTCATGTTCAAAGACGTTAATTTTAAGAGTCTTCTGGTCAAGCTGATTTCTTTCTCTGCTATTCTTAGCATTTCTGTACATGTTTCTAACAGATCCTGCCTTTTTCGCCAAATTGCTGTTGATACGTTCCCCAAAGCCTTGGTTAATCTGGGCACAGTGACCGGGGATCAGCTCATTAACTAAACTAATGTAATTATGGCTACCTGCTCAGGATCGCTTTTGTCAACTTTCCCATGCCATTCTTTTAAAAGATAGTAAGGAACTTCAATTGAAAGAGCTATCTGAGATTCGTCTACATCCTGCCTGCTGCGATAACTTTTCCCATGGCTACTAATTCAAAGCTTAGCATCGACTTTTCGCTGCTCACGGTCATTCAATAAATCAGACATTTTCTTAACCTCATTGTTCTAAAAGAAAGATTTTCAGCTATTACAGCAAAGCGGAAATGAAGCGAAATAGGTGCAACAACACTTCCGGTTTCGTAGCTTTAAAAAAATTCCACCAAAAAAACGCCCAAAATAACCTTTTATTTACTAGGGGCCTGCAGTACTTGTGGACGGCGGATTACAAACAAAAGACGCCTGGTTACATTTACAAAATGGCTACCAAAACAGCGAAGGAAAGAGGCGATATAGCCCAACGTCTTTGCTTTTTCTCGCGTTGTTATGTCGGGTATCAACTTCACAACACCTTGAGTGAATAAACCAGATATTGCCTTTCAAAGTGGCTAATTTGTCCGAACTTGCCAATCGATGTAGGGGATATTTTGGCCCGTTTCTGAAAGTTTGTCTTTTCACGAAGCTGTCGAGAGCGGGGGAAGATGAATTCAAGCAAGACTTCAGCTCCAACAAAGAGCTTTTAGTGAGGAATATTTGCAGAAATTTGAGAAGACATGAGGTATTTGAGTCTGTTTTAAGAGTAAATTTTGAGTCTCGATTTGTCCGAACTTTTTTTTCCAAGACCACGCAACCAAGACCATTTTTGTAGGTGAAAAGTAGTTCCCTTTCTTTTAGGAGCGGGGGAAAATGATTATCTTCCCTTATGGCTCAGCCATTTGAAAATTTGTTTTTAATGCCATATGATTTATTTAAATCCCTTGGCCATTTGTAGGGATGGCTTTTTTCTTCAGACTGAACTCGGATGACCTCTGACATCAATTGTCAGAGTTCACATACATTGCTGTATGTTATGACATAGACACATTTGTTTTGTAACTTACCGTACCTGTGAACAGATGAATATAGGGAGACAGCATAAAACTTATATGTTAATTTATTAGTAGGTATTTCTACATAAATGAGTTGAGCCTCAAATAAGCACACATATCTATCAAGGCCACAAGGGTTTTGGCTTTACATAGTGTTACTGTAACTGGTTTGAAGGAAGTATTAGATTTCAAGATTGTAAGCTGAACATAAACAATATTTCAAAACTCCACTATATCTCTTTTACAGAAGGGAGAAAACATGATGCATCAATGCTGGATGAGTCTGGTCTGTTGAATGAGCTTGAGATGCATGCCTTTTCACCAACTGGCCTAGCAATGTGTATTTATGGTGATCCAGCATATCCCCACCGTGTTCATCTGCAAAGACCATTTCAGTATGGAGTACTGACACATCAGATGCAAAATTTCAGTGAGTCTATGAGTAAAGTTCGTTGCTCAGTCGAGTGGATTTTTGGGGACATCATTAACTATTTTAAATATTTAGATTTTAAGAAAGACTTGAAGCTGGATTTAAGCCCCATTGGGAAAATGTACACTGTCTGTGCCTTACTTAGGAATGCACTTACTTGCCTTTATGGTAACACGACCTCCGAGTTTTTCCAGTTAGACCCTCCGTCTCTGGAAGATTACTTTGCTTAAGTGTCATTCATACTTGAGGGCATAGCTGAATGTTTTTGGTTTGTAGGCTTGTTCTAACAGAAAACCTCCACAAGGAATTATACATAAAAGAAATATAACTGGAAACCAAGGGTTCTTGACAAAACGTTTAATGACAGCTGTCGCCCAGATACTGTAAAGTCTGCATCAATTTCTTTCTTAGGATGATGAGCAGTGCTTCATAGATTTTATTTTCCAAAATGTCTTTTGTGTCTAGGATTTTGACACCAAAAAAATAGTATCCATATACTCTGTCCATGGAAGGGAGTGCAATGTCACCCCCACCCCTCTGGAATTTCCAAATGTAAGCAGTGATTTGTATGGAAAGCAAGGTCTTTTCCCCCACCCCCAATATTATGCTATATTCTAAAACTGAAGAACAAACGTATGAAAATGAAGTAATCATTTATTTACTACAATCCAAGATGAAAAAGTAAATACATTGTAATATGCTATGCTGTTGTTTTTGTTATAACAAGTGTAACACTTTTTTTCAACATGTTTTCAAGTATAGCAATTCTAAATGCTCTTTTTAAAATACAATATTTGAGAAAATGGTTGACACTCAAAACATTTAAAATGCACTGTGAGTATCAATAGAACAACAAGAAGGCAAGGTTCAATATCATTATCATGCACTTGCACACTCATATGAAATCTGCTTAAGCAGTTCTTGTTCACTTCTCCAAAAATTTGGAAAACATGGTTATCATCATGGTCTGGAATCCATCAATTTGTTTCTGTTGCTGTGTCAGCTGCTGGCTCATCAACTTCATCATAGCTTCATTCTTCTTCTTTTTTTTTATTATTTTTTTTAGCTTCATTCTTCTTGGTTTCTTGCTGCAACTCTTGCTTTTTCAGCTCCAGCTCCTCTTTTTTAAATTCATCCAACCTTTCATTCCTCTCCTTTAGATACTCCAGGGTGTTGTTTCCACTTGATCTTCTTTTCTTCCCCTTTCCTTCATTCTCACTTCTTTTCATTCTGTCTCCCAGCCTCTCCATTGCCCTCTTTCTCACTTCCTCAGCATCTTTCTTATCTTCCTTTACCTTCCTCTTTTGTGCTGCTGTCTCCTGTTAGTCTCGATCAGGCTCATCTTCTCTCACAATGAGGTCTTCCAGGGCTTGCTCTACCTCTGTCAATTCTGGGGTGCTAATCCCACTTGCTCTTTCCTCCTCTTTAATTTTCCTCCTGAATGCTTTGGCAAAAAGGCCATACCTTTCTCTAACACCTGTTTGGTCAACCTTAAATTTGGGGGCTTTTACTTGCACAAGGCGCTCAGAGATTTCATTCCACTTCCGACCTCTTTGAACTGTCCAACTAAAATGACATCATGTTCCTCTGTCCAGAACATCCTGTCATACAAAATGTGGCATAGTTAATAAACTATCAATGACAGTAGTGAAAGAAACAACACACAATCTACAAAAAACTCTACCATATTAATAGAGGAAAACAACGAAACGCCTTACGATGGAAGGTAAACCTCACTGGTAGTAAGAAACAAATATAATGCTAAGAAATATTTAAATATAATGTGTGAACTGTGTAGGAAGTTAAAAGATACATGCATGATGTGTAATTATGGCATATTCAAGTACGAGGAACAGGGAGACTTATGTTAAAAGTTTGTTGTGAAAAGGGTCAAGACAAAGAGCTATTGAGCTATGAAAAAATGCCGAAGAGGTTGGCTGTATACAAGAAAATATTTAATACAAACATATTGGCACTAGTAACTGCAGTTGTTCAATAGAAAACCGACAAGAAAAAATTCGGTCCCAAAATGTTTTCCGGAGTTTTGATAAACACACACCACTGGAGAGGAAAACGAAAGGTTTGTCAAATGCCGGGTTGAGAGAGCTATTCAGCAATTCAAGTCAAAACTCCACAGAAACACAACATAAGTAGTCTTATTTCTATAAAGGGAGGAAAAACACTCTTGTGAAGTTGGTCGCTTGGAGTTGTTTTTGTCTTTCACGCGGAATACACGAAAAACGTAAACTCCGTACGACAGTCGCAAGTAGAAACTCAATAAAAATGACTCTGAAAGTTGTATGTATATAAGCATTAAACAATAATTGAAAGGAGAAAAAAACAGGAAAAGACAAATCACACCTGCAGCATCTGCACAACAGAACTCCAACAACAAACATAAAACGAGCCAACAAAAATATTTACTTATGCTGGCTTTTTGTTGCTTGTTTCCTTTGAACATGATGGGGGAGGGGGTCGAGACAAACTGAGCAGAGCTCATTACAAGTTTAAAGGACTAAATCTCAGAGAAAACCAAAGAAAATCAAGTACACAGAGGGCACAACATCAAACTGGTGTTTTTTGCCGTCCTCGACGGAGTCACAATGGGGTCACGCAATCATGAAAACAAACCAGATCTCTAATGCGCATGCGTCTTATGGGAAAACAACTTCCGGTCCGCCGTTGTCCTCGCTCCCATCCTGGATCTTAAGGTCCCTATCGTCAGGCCTGAAAGGGGTCAACAAATATGGCTGTATCCCATAGCCAGGATCTCCAAGAAGCCAGCCATTTTGTCCACCACCATCTTCAAGGTATGCATGGAGCATGCTGCTATTGAAAACTGCTGAATCATGAACAGATCCCTGCCATCTGCACACAAAGTTAGTGAAGGAGAGTTCAGCATTGCGTACAGCCATGGCATTAATGGCGTGAAAGCCCTTATGGCAGACATACATGTGTTCGAGCCCACTGCTCCTATCACCCTTGGCATACGTGCAATTTTGAAGAAATCAGCCATTGTTTCCTATCAAACAAGAACAAATTTTGTATGAATTGAGTTTCAAGCAATATCCTCCCTGTCTATTTCCTTCTAAATTCAAAGTTGATCAATTGAAATCCGAATGAAACCAGAGGGAGCCCACCATTCCCTATGCTTTCAGAATGCTACTCCAAACAACTCCCCTCTGCCCCAAAAATTCCAAAAAGTCACCCATGCACTGTGCTGTAAGGAAAA
>OZ026595.1:33450107-33465107 GCA_964020085.1 Micromussa lordhowensis
TTCTACTTACAGTACTTACTTATAATGTGAGGTACTTACACTACTTACGATACTACACTCTACTTACAATACAACACTCATGGGTACCTATAAGCGGCTGTGTTGTTATGACTAAACTAAAACGAAAAGTTGAGGTATTTTCTTATTTGAAAATAGTTAATTTGTTATATTTTCCTCATATTTTGTAACTCATAAGAACACTACTGTGCATATGTTATATAGGGTAATGTAAAAGTCCCCGTGATACTCCCTTATAACGGCTAAATGTGGACGTGCGGCCCATCCAGGTATGGTTTCCTGGTACTTTTGTATTTTTGGGTACCCTTCCTTCGCAAATATCTTAATCGGGGTAGGTTTTGGGTTAAATGTCTTAAACAGGGTATCAAAAGGGTTTGAGGGGCCGGGCCGCAACTCCTCACCCAAGGATATATCGAGTACTCCCGGGGGGGGGGGGGTTGGGGAGGGGGGGGGGGTTAAGGTAATATCAATACCTTGAAGTCTCCCTTCAGGTACAATTTGGACGCCTTTAAGGATTCTGTCATTCTTTTCTCCCATTCCTTGCCGCCTGCAACATTTTCACTCATCTGATGCACCATCCCCACCAGATCGTCAAATGCTCGCGCACCCTCTGCAGCAAAATAATCCAAACCCTGGAGTGATTTTCTTACCGACGCACTGCATTCAGAGAGTATGCGCAACATGGTTCGCTCACCGAACGGCTTGAAGTTGGTCTCTTGGCAGTATTGTGTGTACTGTCGAACAATTCTCTGGGGTATCATTTGGCGTATCACGTTTGGGACATCAATGACTTCACCGGAAGACAGCTTTAGGTGTCTTTGGCCGAAAGGAAGGTCTTGCACCAAATGCGGGCTGGTTATAAAACTTATGAAATGGTCGAGTTGTTTGATATCTATTCTAATACGTGTTGTTGGCTGTTTTGGTACAGGTGCCCCCCGTCCGAACTGAAGGCGATGCAAGTTGGCCGTTGTATAACGGTATTTTGTTAAGCCAGGAATGTACATCGATATAACATTATAACTTGCCACGCCAGACATTATTGACAGAACCTGTCTGCGGGTGTCCCAGCTGGCTGCCTTGTTGTATGCTTCGGCTAGGGCCTCTAAATACAGTTTTTCGGACTGAGGTACCTCATCTAGACCAAAGGCTTTATTAACGGCTGAAGAGGATGTTAAACTGTGCCATAGATCACCAGCGCTGTCCGGAGAAATGGTTTTGAGAACAGCTGTTACTATCTCTGTGGCTTTCTTGGTATAGCGTTGCCTAGTGGCCCCACTCGAACCCTGCCAATTTAGCCATGGTTTTTCTAGCGGCTCAATTTCGCAAGCAACTAGAAAATCGTTTAGTTTTCTGCGCGGATTGTTTTGGGCACTAGAATCCTCACTATGAGTAGATGCTGTGCTCTCGGTGTCTGGGGATAGGAAGGTGTCGTCCCCGACCTGGAGTCGGGAAAATGACTCGGCCAATTCATCTTCTGATCGTTCGCTACTGCTTTCCTCAGGGGAGAAAGGTGGTTTGGTATCCTGTAAAATGATTGCATTAAATAAAACTAAACCGCTGTAGAAGAAGTAGCAGCACTAGTAGTAGCAACACTAGTAGTAGTAGCAGTAGCAGTAGCAGTATCAGTAGCAGTAGTATTTGTAATACTAGTAATACTATTTGTATATATATATTTTCTCTATTCGCCCACAAAACTACGCAAAACGGTACTCGTCACATTAATACATATAGCTGATACACGAGAGTACAACCCCCTCCCCAGGCCCCCACCATGGCCTGTGCCGTAGACGTTATCTAACCCCGGATTGTTACTGTCCGGCGGGGTTAGATTAGGTCTGAGGTGCAGGCTACCCCTACTACCACCACTATCGCTGAAATAATGGTTATAGTATGAAAACTTACGTCAGGAGTATCCTCTTCCGCTGGTGTCAATATTGTTTCTGGCAAAGCTGATACCATCACGGTCTGCTGCTCTCGAATGGCCTTGACGATGTAATTCTTGCACAAACTGCAGATGGCTAACGTGTAAGAAAAAGCAAGACAGTTGCCATATAAGCTTTTCAAACCAAACGTTGTGCATGTAACAAGCCTCACTCTAGCACATACAATAGCTACCGGACATAAAAGCTTAGCCGAGCGCGGAGAAGTGAAAAAATATTTCGTTTATGTATGCGCAATTGTTAGTATCCTCTCTCTACTCTCGGCTACACTTGTTTTCCTCTGACGTTACATGAGACCAAAATCTATCAGCGTTAAGACGTTGATAAATAAAGACCTACTCACGCAATCCAACTTGAACAAGCTTCCCCGTGTTTTTCAATACGTATGCCGATATGCTGCTGTCAACCCGTCGGTCAGCCTTGGAAGTAGCCGATTTGTGTGCTGCCACTTCTTCGGGTACAATGCATTTAACTTTTCTGCATCTCCAGCGAATTCCAAATTCGGCTCGGTGTCGAGGGCATATTGTTAATACTTCGTGAGACACTTGCACATCAAAAATTCCTAAAAGAAAATATTTTAAAGTTTTTCAACGCACCTTCTCAAAGGCAAGGAGTTGAAAAATAGGATGCCAGATTTTCCCTTTTTCACACACGCGCACACGCGCACACGCACACGCGCACACGCACACGCTACGTAAGGAGGCAAGTAAAGCACTGGGGAATTTGGAAAGAGGACTATGTGCTTGTTATCCCAGTCCCGGCCTTCAATTTGCGGCACTCCAAATGAATTTTGCCTTCTCGTCTTGTAAACGGTTATTTACACCCTGATCGATACAGTAATTAAGTTCGGCAAAAGCACGACAGAAGCACGGCATCTGAGTCAAACTTTTGAATTACGTTCGGCAAGCAATTTATATATAAGTTCGACAAGCTCTGCCGTACTGCACGACTCTGGCACGACAGCGATTCAAACGTCGTGCTTCTGTTGCGCCAAACTAAATCCATAAATGATGCAGTTACAGCAGAGGGAACCCAACTCGCCACAGCGGAGTTTCAGTGGGGCCCTCATAAGCAAGACGTCTGAACTGCAGGCCTAATAAAGGCAAAGAGTATTTATAGACCACGAACCACGGTCCGTTGCACAGTTTAATACTGCAGCGCAAAACAATCGAAAAAGTAAAAAGGATACCTGCTCGAGCAAGCAACAGCTTAAGTTCACTGTGGATGGCTTCATCACCACTAATTCCGTACGATTCCAAATGTCCCAAAACATCTCTTGAGCAATCCCTGAGTGTGACGACCTCGACGTGAGTTGGATAATCATTGCTTGTTCCACATGGTGAACACTGATCCATCAGCGATGAGTAAGAACAGCTCCACGATGCCATTTTATAGTTTTACATAGTGACTCATTCAGACAAGGATGAACCACGACATCGACAATTGATTTTTATTTTGACAAGCTGTAATTTGATCAGTTGCATGTGTGATCACTCATTTGACGTGACTTGGGTGGTCACTGCATCTTCCGCGGGGCGTACTATAATCCACCGGCGATGGAAAAGAATACATACTGTACACGATTCCATCTTACAACGTTACTCACTGACTCGCTCTGAAAAGCATTCGCTGAAGAATGACTATAGGTTTCAATTAGACATCGGCCATTATGATCAAATTAATGCTCGTTCAAAAATGTGTTTTGACGATCAGTATAAAATAGATTTGATCACTTGCGGCCCATCGCAAATTGATTTTCACACATCAAATAATTCTCGGAAAGGTCTTTAAAAAATGTGATGATAGTTTCCTTGACGGATTTTTTTATTGTTCTTCCATCCATGATTTTTAAAGCAGAAATAAAAGAGTTTGAGGCGATTCTTTGTTGCCCTGAACACGCTAAGCGTCGCGGCTTAGGTCACGCACAGATCAATAGACTTCGTAAACTGCATACGTTGTCTATACCATGAATGCTGTGAATGATCCAAATAGCTTTTTTTTCTTCATTGAAACACGAAGATTTTTGTGTATATTTGATAAGAAGCAACTCTACACATCATTAATTTAAGTGTAAGTAGCGGCGTTTTAGCCAGCACTGTGATTGTTTTCGAAATGTTGCGAAGTTTGTAAATCCCATCAGCCGTGTTAACATATGTTAAGAGACACCCTGGCACTTAAAACGTGATTAAAGAAAGATTAAAAGATTAAAGACTACTTTGCTTCACATTCAGAGCTTCACAGAAGAAACATAACGGTGCTGACGCCGTTTAATAGTCAATTTAATTTTTTCTGTGTATTTTCGACAAACTGACTCTATAATTAACTTGAAATGAACATGGAATTCTGCAAGCTTACCTGGCGCTTGGGTGGCGTCACGTTTTATTTAATTGTCGAGACGAGACTTAATTTCCAGCGACCAAACTTTCCAGGTATATAGTTTAATGAATGAACTCTCGTCGGATATGGTTTTAATGTCGAAATTTTAGGTACCAGGTGTCGTTTAAACCGGTCAAAGTTAGCCTTCATTTTGTCTCCCAAAAAAACGTGCAAAATACACCTTTATAAAAACGGCGATAACACCCAAACCAAAGAGAATTACAAGAAACGTTTTATATGCTTTTATTGTGCAGTGATATTGCAATTATTGTGTAAAGTTTGATGGTGAATGGACTTGCTTAGCGCTGCCAACATATTCCTAAAGTTGCGTAACGATTTGACCGTTTAGGCAAGGCAAAAACGGCTTTTTAAACCAATTTTCAAACGTTTTTAAATTTCAGCCGGAAAAAAAATCGCTGAACTTTAAAATATTTTTTTTCGAAAGTAGTTCACAGATAGGGATGTTTTGGCAAAATAAAAAAAAAATCGATTTTTCGTCACTGATTTTCGATTCTCGAAATATGCTGGCGGCTTCTCTTAACTTCTCCATTACTCGTTAGCTGCACATATTTTGACATGGCTTTTTATTAAGTCCCTCTTGCTCTAATTTAGCAGGAAGGATCAATTTGTGTTCGCGATCAAAACAAAGAAATGCGTTTATTTTCTGTTTTTTTTCTATGGACGTCACTGTCTAATTTTTTCCCTTATTACGCGTCACGCATCAAGTTCTCTCTTTCTCTTGTCCCCTTTATTTTTTCTTTAAACATTCAGAGCAACGGAAAGTGCTGCTGTACTCCTGTATCCGAATGCCAATGCACTTTGTGTGCTGCCACTGTTCGCATGTATTGCACTTAACCATGCCAGTTTGCTTGGTAGACTTGCACAAATTACAATTGTTGTATGTCAACTTTCTCTTGGTACCTCTAGCTGCCACTGCTTAAAAATGAAAGAGAAAAAAAAAACGAATTAAATACGTTAAACCTGGAAAGTGAAGATGTAAAACGAGTGGTAACGAGAAAATTCAAAACTTGCTTGATCTTTTGTGGTTTGCGAACTAGAAGTTCACATATTGACTAAAGGCTAAAGAAGAAAGATCAGTTAAATGTGACCCTCCATGGGAAAACGTACACTAACGATCTTCCGTTAAACGAGCTAAAACGTTAGCTATCCGTTAGTCATCCGTTAGAATCATTTGATAAAAACCGTTAGTAGCGTTAGTCAATCCGTTAGCAGGCAACCCTTGCCTGTTAGAGCGTTAGTCATATCCGTTAGTAGCATTTGTCCATCCGTTAGCACCCGATGCTTGCCCGTTTGAGCGTTAGCCATACCCGTTAGTAGCGTTTGTCAATCTGTCAGCACCCGATGCTTGCCCGTTAGAGCGTTTAATAGCCGTATCCATTCGTTAGTCAATCCGTTCATTAGCCGAGTCTGATGATCTTTACTCGTCTGAAAACTGAGCGACAACTCAAGGCAGTTTCTGATAAACGAAACTCAAAAGACTGTCTTAAACGCTGAATTTCTTTACAAAAGTGTTCCTGATGCACCATTTATTGATGGGTAATTCACAAGCATAGTTCATAGAGTGAAGTTTATTCGGAATGTGCCGCCTATCACGAGCATGAATTTGTGGCGTCACTACAGTGGCTTCATGACAAGCAATGTGATGTCTCTTTCAGGTTCTACAAGACGCATGAAACGAAGTCGATTGAAACGGCAAAATACTTGGAGGCCAAATACTCTATCTTAAACGCTGAATTTCGTTACAAGTGTTCATGATACGCCATTTACTGATATGAGTAATTCGCGAGCATAGTTCAGAGAGTGATTGTTTTTATTTGGAATGTGCCGCCGAGCGGGAATTTGTGGCGTCATGACAAACACAAATGTTATTTATCTGGTTCTACAAGGCACGGAAAATCGATTGAAAAGGCAAAATACTCTCTTTAAAACGCTAGTTATTTTAAACTCCAAGCGGATCGATTACTTTGATATCACTGTTGGCTTCAGTTCATCACATTTACGTTTATTACAAAGAAATTTGCATAAAGCAAGTGAAGTTGTGAACATGAAGTGTCAATCAACCGGAGATGATTTTTTTTCTTCCGACGCCGCATGGTGTAGAAAATTTCTTTTGAAGTCGGATTATGTGTAACTTGAAAGCCGTTAGGAGCGTTTGTCAATCCGTTGGCAGGTGACCCTTGCCCGTAGAGCGTTAGTCATACCGTTAGCACCTGATCCTTGCCCGTTAGGTCCGTTAGGTTCTCCCAAAAATTTGAAGTAGAAAAATTTCCAGTTACAGTTTTTTCTCTTCAAAATAATTTTTTTCCAGCACCCCGCGTCGAAAACAAAATTGATATCTATTTCTTTTCAATTTGTCCCAGGCACTCGGCAGCGATTTTATTTTTCTGAGGAAAAGGTGACCTTTAACCTCGGCTGTCAAATATTCCAGTGCTGTGGCTGCTACTGTTACGGCTCGGTGCCCACGTCACGTTTTTGGCGGCAATTCTCACGACCCAACTGATTTCAGAATTAATTGTTTTATCTTACAGCTATCACAGTTGTATTTTTTTGATCGCTGCACATTTGCTAACAAGAAAATGAGACGCGTAGTATTTGTGCTTAATTTTATGATGCTCAGGCTCACATTGTCACAAATAAAAATTATTCATAAGTTATTTACTTTGAGTAGCCGGTGCGCCAAGGAAGACTAGACGGCGACTTCCGGCGGTCGCCAGCGATTTTATACGGAGAATCCAGTTATGATATGTTGCTTACAATGATTCGGCAGATTACAGTACCGCTCAAAAGTAAGTTACCACCCCTCGCCTCTCGTCTCGCGAGACGAGATTCTCGTCTCGCGAGACGAGACTCTCGTCTCGAGAGACGAGACTCTCGTCTCGAGAGACGAGAGTCTCGACTCGAGAGACGAGAGTCTCGTCTCGCGAGAACCAATGAAGCGTATATTTTGGAATAAATTACAAGCAATTGGCTTGCGAGTTAACGATTAATTTCTCGCGATGCGTTTGTCGCAAAGTATACTTCGTGAAGTTGCCGCTATTACAGCTTGAAGTGGTCTTGAATTGAAACTTGCTTGGGTAGATTTAACACTGTCATGACAAACGAAGAACTTAAATGGATTGGAGCTATGAAGGAAAAAAATTACATGCATGAAGAAACGAACGTGAAAACGTTAACGATTTACATGTATTGTGTAAGGCCATGTGCACGGTGTTGGTGTACATTCGCTAATCATTGACAAATGTCCAACTTTTACTCAAATATTTTTGTTATGGACTGAATAAAAATGAAAACAATCGTTGTCATAGATGCTCTGTTATATCAGCTTGTGGTGTTGCCGTTTAACTCTCCTGTCTTTTGCCGGGTTAGCGAGGAATGAGGAGAAAGGTTTACACGACTCACTGATATTCTCGTAGGCGGCGTTACATTTCAATCGAAAACGGTGCAGAGTTTGTTGCGTTTGCAGCGTTTACAACGTGTCTAACGTGCGTTTGGTTTCCCAGAGTAAATCGTGCCAAACGTTCTGTTTCTATCGTTTCTATCGTTCGTTTGCCTTCTATGGTTCGTTTCGTTTGGAACGTTTAGTTGCTATCGTTCGTTTGGTTCGAACGTTTAATCCGTTTTGTCTAGACGTAAATTCTTAATCAAAACATCAAGCGAGAATTATTTTACAATATGACACCTACCACACTCCATTTAACGTTCAGAAAATTAATAAAGCTGGTTAACTATTCAATTTGTACACAAGAAAGTGCCAAAGCTGTGCCAAAATTATACGAAAGACCCATGTCATCACATCGGAGGTCACGGGTTCGAATCCCGTTGAAGCCCTGATTTTTTTTCAGGCTTCTTTTCAGTTGCTTAAATTGTAAAATTCACTGCGAGGATCATTCTTCACTTTCATCTATGACCGCAGTTCAAATATATGAATTATTTCATATATACTTACATCATAATTTGCTCCATTAGCTACAATAAATGTCATCACAAAAAATAAGATATATCAACTGTTAAAGCATTTAAAGAAAAAAATATATAAATCGGAGAAAAACGCATTCTGCTTCATTCACTGTGGAATATTTTGCTAGCCGTGGGAATCAAAGATTGTGATTGGCCAGCCTGTAATTGTATCTTATCAAAAGTCAACAAACATGAGTCAACACAGACATTTCGTCTGGGTTCCGTCTAGCTTTCAATACGAAGGCACAAAAGTTTCACGTGTAGTTTAGAATCAATTTTTCTTCCCAAACACGCCTAAATGTAACAGAAGTTGACATGACATGAGTATAATGCTGGCACTGTAAACCACAACACTTTCAGCTGATCCGTCGAAAGGAAATGATTCTTAATGGCGACCAGAACATTTGACATAAGTATTTCTCGCCAAGCTAGGCCATAGGCGGCAAGTGGAATGGGGCGCTTCACATTAAAGGATTAGCCGAGAAATACAATTCGAAAACGGAGTAAATCAACGGAAATGGGAAATATTAAAAAGGAAAATTACTTCAGTTTTGCAATACATGTTTATTACTATAGCAATTTATACAGTATACTACTACTGATTACAACGAAGTGTAATACTTATTATTATTGTTGATATACTACCACCATAATAAAATCCTAAAACTCGTCAAATTTAATTTCTAATTAACTACCTTAACATAAGCCCTACATTTCCAAAAACTTATTGTTGCCTATTACCTCTTCCCTTTGCCCTACGTAAAAACTCGTCTATCGCAACAACGCACTTGCGCCATTGCGCATCTTCCTGTGCTTGTCCGCAAGGATACAACTTAAACACATATTTTTTAACTATACCCAGCTTCCCTTGATCTATTATCATTTTCCCCCTTGTCCCTGAACAATTTCGGCCCTCCAGTTCCCCAGGTTGAAAAATAGTTTCCACAATTCTCTTTGCAAAATTCCCCACGCTAGAACTCCCACTTTTGATTTTAACTGCCTCCTGCAAAAACCCATCCCCTTCCTCCCCAAATTGTTCCACATTCCCACTATCCCGTTCTGAATTAGAAATACCAGTAGCAATTGCATCATCCTGAACCATACCTTCCCCAAAGTCCCCGACTGCTCCATCCCCAAAGTCCCCAACCATACCTTCCCCAAAGTCCCCGACTGCGCCATCCCCAAAGTCCCCAACTGCGATAACCCTTAAGTCCCCAGTCGAAATCGTTGTTAACCTCCCCGCCGAACATTGTTTTGGCGTAACCCTAACCCTTTCCTGACTTTCCTTGACGCAATGACACCCGCAACATTTCCTTTCCCCGTTTTCCCTTATAACATTTGTAACAAATTCCCTGAATTCCCTGGATTCCCTCACAAAATCTGCCATTAACTTAAAAGTGGCTTCTTGTTTTTCCAAGAGGCGGTTAAGCGTTTGATTGTCTGAGCATTGCAGGTCCGATAAGATCCCGCAGGAAAGATTCTCCCGGGAGGCTCAGAGCTGCCGGCAGCCACGCTGTTGGTGGACTTGGAGGAGGATGAGGAGGAGTTGAAGAACACCCAGGACGGAACACTTCGTCGTCCTACGAAAAGCATACATACTAGAATTAATCGAATTACAGTGTGTAATAATAGAGCTACCGTGAACGGCCAACTTTTTTTTGTCTAGATAAACTGTCGCATTTTTTAATTTCGAGATATCGCACAGCCTAAAGTTGTGGTTTTTGTTGGTATTTGTGAAATTATCCTATTTGCATGAGTCAAGATAAACTAGATTTTCATAAATATTTCAGTACATCGCTGCTCTTTGGAATGTTACAAAAAAATCGACACAACGTTTTTAAAACCTGTGCTTTGCGTGCAGAAACATTCAGGCGGAGCTGTCAAAACTTGACATGTTTTCATTGGCTTAATTAAAAACGCTACAGTTTGTCCAGACAAACTTGAAAGTGTTGAACAATGCAGTAAGAGCTTAATTCATAACCCTCATAGATTCTGTTCGTTTCATAAAACAGAGTTCAAGTGACATAACTACAATTGGTTGTTAGTAAAACGCGTAACGGCGGAGGAGCTAAATCCTACAGTACGTCAGATCTTTTTGTTTATGTAAACAAGCGATATAAACGGTTAAACCCAGCGGGTTGCGAGTTTACTTTGACGATACTCTCTGTTTGACCGTAGGTAACGAAAGATCGGACAACGTGACAAAACCGCCAACAGTTTTTGTTTAGCGTTGTGACATGAGACATCTCAAAAAACCAGAAGGGCACTAGTATTAAGATAAAATCCAACTGATAATAATCGACTAGGTCAAATTTCACTCGTACAAATACTTGATATATATTTTGTCTTCTTTTTCTCTCATAACAAGAACCAGCGCGGGCCATGTTTTAATTACCTTTTTTGTAATTTTTTAGAGCTTTTTTTGGCTTTAAAGTAATTAACTACAGCATCGGAAAAAAAGAAAAAAAAAAACAAACAAACAAAGAAAAAAGGAAAAAAAATCCAGTTACGCGGTTTCTCGTTACGCCGTTACCCATTACGCGTTTTACTAACAACCGCAATTATCTTTTTTTATCGATTATCGAAGGTACATTGCCGACAGTCTTGCGCAAAAAAATAAGTGACTGTATAGTTACCTGCTCAATTTCCTCCTGATCGGAAATGACTTGGGGGGACGCCGGGTCAACAGCAATTAGGTTGCGGCATTCTTCTGATTTTTTGTGTGACTTACTTTTGTCCTAGAAACCAAAAAGAGTGAAACTTTGATGTTGAAATACGCTACATGTAAGTCAATTACTTAAAGGCGCTACAGCAGTTTAAAAATGTTTTAAATGCAAGAGCGAGTAGACATCATCCTCAGATACTTTTAACACCTAACAACGAGACAGCTAGACCCCTACATTTCACGTTAATCTTCCGCAATTCTAAGTCTTCCAACTTTTTTTCACTTCAAACCTATGACAAGTATTTTTGTGGATCACTTCAAACAGACAAAAATGTTGTTGTTTGTGAAGGGACGGCAGGTGTCAATCGAGGTGAGATAACGCCTAACAATAGCTCTTAATTAAAGGCCGGCCGCCTTCTTTTCAAAGCAGTTTGTCAACGAATTCGAGTTTCTTTAGTCATTAAGAAAATTGTTACCTGCTTCTTCTTGCCTTCTTTTGACTTTCTTTGTGTCTTTTCAACTTCGGTGGTCTGTTTCTCCTAAAACCAAAACACACGCTAAGTGAATTACAAGGGATTTGAGTAATCACTAAGAACTGACTTTTGCAAGCACGCGACTTCTTTGTTATTTGTTTTCTCTATAAAAGCACTTAATTTAATATACCATGAGCACGCGCTCATTTCAAACATTGTTAATGAAGTTACACTGGAGTGCGTATAAATAGTTAAAAATCTATTTTTCCTTCGTGTCAGAAACGAAACAGCCGAGTTACGATACATGTACGTACGCAAATGGCAGACCCTCTATCGACTGATACATTTAAAACTGCACACAACAGGCAGGCATTTTCTTCTAACAACTAAGTATCGCCGCACGCGCTAGATTCGTAATGAAACTGTGACATAACAGAGATCTCTACTTACCGAACGAGGTTTTTTCTTGAGCGGTTCTTCGCTTGATTCCTTAAGTAAATTGTCCTTAGACCAGGCGAGATCTACTTCGTTCAGCTCCTTGGAATTATCTGCAGTGAAGATGAACAAGCAGAAGGTAAGGATCGGATAAATAGACACAGGTACATAATGTAATTAAGCGTCAACAAACTCTAATCAAAGTGGACGTAACATCTACTTACCACTTAGCGCAAGAATTGTGGCTGGAACTCTCTCGCCTTCCCAGATAACGGTAACAAGGTTACCTACCGCAACTCGATCCTTCTCAACAACGAGTCTAGTCGGAGCAATGCCCGTTTTCTCTTCCTCAGCAAAATGATAAAGAGCCATTAACGGGATTTTTGTGTTTCGGCACAACTGTCTCAAAGTCATTTTGGTTTATCTGGATTGTAGCTAGTCTAGCAAGTTGGTAAGACTGACTGTGGATAGGCAGTTTATATAGCGTAAGCTTAAGCCTCTATTGTTTAAAAACGGATCGAAAATCCTTGTCATCTATTGGTTGTTTTAAATGCTAATTTTTTTTAGGTCTCAATGGAATACAACTAATATGCATTACTGCTCACTGATTGGTTACAAGTAATCTTTTCTTCTAAGTCGGTCAGTTTAACACTTTTTGAATCCCTTTTTTAAGCTACATGTATGCTTAGTTATGCTCTAAGATCAAATCTCAAATCATTATCATGGGTCGTTTGACACACGAGCAAAAAGCAAAAATTGTGCGACTTCGAGAGCGGAATATGAACATCAGTGAAATAGTTAGAACTTTAGCAGACTATGATTGTAAAATCAGTCGCCTTAGTGTAAGACGTTTCTTAAGACGTTTTCAAGAGAGACAGTCATTCGAAAATGCCGCGCTGCCCGGCCGACCTGCGGAAGATGTGACGCCACAGCTGATGACTTTCATCGACAACCAGATGGAGCAGAATGATGAACTGACAGCTCCCAATCTCAAGAAGAAGATCTACGAAGAGTTTGGAGTTAACTTCTCCGAAAGCAAAGTCAAGCGGCTACGTAAGAAACTTGGTTGGGTGCAGACTGGCACGAAATATTGTCAGCTTATAAGAGAGCCAAACAGGGTAAAACGCCTGGAGTTCTGCCTGCAGTGCGAGGAAGACGGTGAAACGTTTGACAACGTAATCTTCACAGATGAATGCTCCGTACACATGGAGAAACATGCCAAGCTGAGTTTCAGACGCAAGTGGGAACAGCCGAAGTTCAAGGGTCGAGCGAAACATCCCTACAAAGTTCATGTTTGGGCTGGGATTTCTAAGCGCGGTGCGACGAGGGTCCTCGTGTTTACCGGAAACATGGACGCCAAGTTTTACGTCGAAGAAATTCTCGGCAGAACCCTTCTTCCTTTCATCCGAGCGACATTTCCTGACGGCCACAGATTCCAACAAGACAACGACCCTAAACACACTAGCAGGCTGGCGAAAGAATACATGGAATCAAGTGGGATTCACTGGTGGAAAACGCCTCCCGAGAGCCCTGACCTCAATCCCATAGAGATGCTATGGCATGAGCTAAAACATTTTCTGCGAACAACAGTAAAGCCCACAACTAAAGAGCAGCTACTCGAAGGAATTACGAGGTTCTGGAGGGAGAGGGTAATGGCTGAAAAGTGTACGACGTACATCAATCACTTGAAAAAGGTTGTCCCGATGGTGATACAGCGTGAAGGCCGTGCCTCAGGGCACTGAACGCAAACAGTTCTTTTTGAGAACAACAACGGCTCCTTTAGGAGCCACCAAATTCAATAAAAGTCATGACCAACGCAACCCAATCTCTCCCCTTCGAAAAACCCCTTACGTACCACATGTTAGTCTTGATTCCAAATTCAATTGATTGTAGAATGTGCTTGGCAAGAAAGTATAAGTCAGTCGAGCAATTGATGAAACGGAAAAAAAAGAGACAGTCTTTCAAAGTATAAGCTGGCTTCCTACAAGTTCTACATGTACATGTGTTAGCGGAGGTTTAAAAGTCAAAGACCATACGCTTGATTATTTTATTGAATCGCAAACGTTTATCCAGTCAAAAACCAAAAATTAATTGCTGTCGACCACATTTGGCGACAAACAAAATTCTGTTCAGTGGATCGACTGAAACTCTGGAAACAAATGACGCTTTTAAACATAATCTAGATTTGAAAGAATTTCATAAACAAATGTTTGCCCAGTAAAAGAAGCACACCGTAGTCTTTTAAAGATTAGTTGTGTTACTGAACACGCTAAGAACCAGAGTCAATAACGCTCGTCGATCGTCGCTCTAAATCTGTTCTAAATGATGATCAATTTTGAAGACCGTAAAAAATACCACACGATAAGCCAAATACTGCCTTTACGTATTTGCTTTCAAACCTGAAACTGTTAAATAGTTTCGTCACTGTATACAAACCTTTCTAAATGACCGTTAAAAGTGAACTTTTATAACGTAAATATTCACAACTTTCGCTTGATATAATTAGCAAAAGAGGACGCTACGATCGCTCGGCAAACTTTCATCGTAAGGGTTTGCGCACTCTTCCTTAAACTCATAAACGACGTGAATTCCATTTAAAATAGAAAGCTTTGCTGTATATTCTTGGCTACGATTTTTGAGCCGAATAGATTTGAAAAGTTTAAGAGTCAATCGCAAATGAACGTGATAAGCAAACAACAGAGTTCGGCAAACGCTTCGTTCGAGCGCGCGAAGTTACTGTATGCTTGGCTAATTTTCTGCGTGCTTGCAAGTTCGCATTACAATAGGCTATTAAAGTCTCGCGAGAAATTCAAGCAGTGGAACTTGCAGTTTTTTTAAGCTCTCGCGAGACGAGACTCTCGTCTCGCGAGACGAGATTCTCGTCTCGCGAGAGGGTGGTAACTTACTTTTGAGCGGTACTGTAAGTGTCTAGCGACCGGTTAAGAAGCGTCTTTATCGTCTTTCTCTACGTCGCAAAGGTGTTCTTGGAATTGGTCGCCTAGTCGTCTACCTGTTTCGCCGATATACAAAAAAATAAGAGTTTGATTATGTGTAACTGGAAAGCCGTTAGTAGCGTTTGTCAATCCGTTAGGAGGCAACCCTTGCCCGTTAGAGC
>OZ026595.1:33472607-33505107 GCA_964020085.1 Micromussa lordhowensis
TTAAACAATGCAACGTAATTAGGACAAGTGTTCTTTTGTTTACATCAACGCTCATTTTTCACACTATCTGTGCAATTATCGTTAGGTGGCGATTTATATTAAAAGTGAAAAAAAGTGAAAACAAAAAGCTCGAAGATGAACAAAAATTTTAGTCAATTGTTGTTGATGATTACATGCGCATAACTTTGACATTGTTGAGAATGAACTGCGTAAACCTTTTTATTAAGTTTCCGAGTTATTAAACGTGTTTGAAGAGCCATTTCAGTTTATGCACCTTGATCGAGCGGGTAAAACGTCTTTAATTAAATCTTTATTTAATGTTAAAAAAATTATATATATAAAACGTTTACGTAGTCGATAAGCTTCGGTTGTTGTTGTTGGTGCATAGCAACAAAGTCAAACAAATCCCATTGTTCGATCGGTTGTATTGTTGACCTCAAAAGAAAAGAAAAGCAGTAGCCAATGAGTAGTTGAGTTTTTCGATCCTTACCGAACAATAGCGATCCATGCAAAGAGTATAAAAAGCCTCCTGCATTTTAGTTGGATTTATTTCTGATCAACTGCTACTTTGAACAGAGAATGACTCTCAGAAGGTTGTTGCGCGATACCAACTTGCCATCAAGAGCTCTCTTCTTTTTCCCTGAAGAGGACATGACAGGAATCGGACCGACAAAAATGATCGTTCGTAAAGAGGAAGCCGTTATTAGAGGAATGGTCATTGTAAATTGGGAAGGGCAAATAGTGCAAGCCAAATTGATTGCTTTAAGTGGTAAGTGTTTGTTGCATTTGCAATTAAGCGTACACGCGCGTGAACGTGTTTCTTAGTTTCAAGACTTGCCCTGCTGTACCAAGTATATTAATTTACTTACCGTTTAATTGTCTGTTTCCCATTGTAGATAGCCACAACGAACTACACGAGAAGGATATTTTATGGATGGAAGAAAACCTGCAGACATCTAATGCATTTGGAGCCGAAAGTAGCATCGAAAGCCACAAATCGCAGCGACTTCCAAACAAGCCACCAAAAAAGAGATCACATGTGGTAAGTCTCGTATCAGCTCGCAAAAGCCGCGGCCGGTGATTTAACTTTGCAATCACGCTCTAATTTGGTTCTATATTAGTTAACGTGATTATGACATTCTTCGTTAGTTAGATTTCTTGATTTTGTCATTTCTGTGATCGGGATTTATTTCATTTAGTACAGTTCGTTAACTTGGTGTACTTGGAATCACATTGTTCTGCTCTTTTACTTTATTGTGGCCGTGTAATGTAAATAAGCGAAACAAGCGCAAGTAAGCGCGAGTAGCACTTGAGAGTGCTACTCTGTAAATTCGATGGTAAATAAAGTTGATTGATTGAGTGATTGACAACGGCTGTCGTGAAAACACGGCCACTGTGGTGTAATATTGTCATGTAGTTCAGTTTACTTATACCAACTCGAGATCGCGCTTGAGTGTTGTGATCACGTCAGTTCTGGGACCTGAAATCTTAAATTTTGTTACTCTTTAGGAGAAAAATACCTTTAAGGAGAAGAAGGCAAACAAAACGAGGGATTCCCCTTCAAAACCGTCATCTGCATCGACGGAGGAAGTAGTGGAGTTGTCGGATAAAGAACAGGTAAATATTTTTACAGTACTTTTTAGCCATTAGTCATAAGGTGCATATCCTGACTAGTTAACAAAATAAAATTTGCGCGTTTACTTTGATGCCCTCTTTTCTTTAAAAGGACGCGCGCTCTAGAAAGGCATAAAAAAGGAAAGGGAATATCGCAAAATAGCGCCTTTCAATGCGATTTCAATGACACAACTGTAGACTGCGAGTTTGGGTAAAAAGAGAGAGAAATCAAAATCAGTTACGGCCATGAATTTTGAATTGAGTGTTAAATTTTATTGTTACGATTTTAGACAACTGTTTTTTTTGTTAGCGTGAGTTTTAATTTGTTCATAATTGGCACGCGATCATTTACAAGTTTCTTTTTGCTTATTAGAGCGCGTGAACCTTAAGTCACTTTTCCAAGTCCACAAGAACACATTTTCAATAGGTAATAATAATAATAGTAATAATAATGACGGTCAGGTAACCTTTGCTAGCAGAAGCGGAAAAGTCACATACGCAACAAAAGCGAAAAAAATCACACCTTTCAAAAGAAGATGTTGTTTACTCTATAAATACTTAATATTCACGAGCAAGTTAACTGAACCTCGCTTCTGAAACACCGCAGAAAGTTCCATTAAAAACTTTATCTTGCAGCTGCGAAGTTAAAATTGCGGTTACGGTTAACTTTTCTTTCAACGCATTCCCCGACCGAAATTTGTAAAAAACTTCGGCGGTGCTTTTATGAAGTGTACTAAAATAATTTGTTGTTTTTGTGTTGTTCTTCAGGAAGATCCAGCCACACAATCTGACCCTTACCAGGAGTTTCTACAAGAACAACGTAAGAGGGAGGAAGAGTGGGCAACGAACCGCCTAGCAGGAACAGCCAAAAAACTGAGCCACGAATCGAGTCGACTTCCAAAAGAACCAACAAAAAAGAGATCACGTGTGGTAAGTCTCGTATCAGTTCGCAAAAGCTGTGGCCGGTGATTTAACTTTGCAATCACGCTCTAATTTGGTTCTATATTAGTTAATGCGATTATGACATTCTTCGTTAGTTAGATTTCTTGATTTTGTCATTTCTGCGATCGGGATTTATTTAGTACAGTTCGTTAACTCGGTTGGTAGACAGTTCACTTGAAAGTGCTACTCTGTAAATTTGATGGTAAATAAAGTTGATTGATTGATTGATTGACAACGGCTGTCGTGAAAACACGGCCACTGTGGTGTAATATTGTCATGTAGTTCAGTTTACTTATACCAACTCGAGATCGCGCTTGGATGTTGTGATCACGTCTGTTCTGGGACCTGAAATCTTAAATTTTGTTACTCTTTAGGAGAAAAATACCTCTAAGGAGAAGAAGGCAAACAAAACGAGGGATTCCCCTTCAAAACTGTCATCTGCATCGACGGAGGAAGTGGTGGAGTTGTCGTATAAAGAACAGGTAGATATTTTTACAGTACTTTTTAGCCATTAGCCATAAGGTGCATATCCTGACTAGTTAACAAAATAAAATTTGCACGTTTACTTCGATGCCCTCTTTCCCTTAAAAGGACGCGCGCTCTAGAAGGGCATAAAAAAGGAAAGGGAATATCGCAAAATAGCGCCTTTCAATGCGATTTCAATGACACAACTGTAGACGGCGAGTGAGAGAGAGAAATCAAGATCGGTTACGGCGACGAATTTTGAATGAGTGTTAAATTTCATTGTTATGATTTTAGAAAAGTGTTTTTTTGTTAGCGCGAGTTTTAATTTGTTCGTTATTGAGCACGAGCAAGAAAGCCGCTTTTCCGAGTCCACAAGAAAATGCTTTCAAAAGTTATGAATACTTAATGTTCACTTGTGATGAATGGGCAGAATGAATTGTTCAGTTAACTGAACCTCGTTTCTGCAACACAGTGGAAAATTCCATAAAAAAACTTATCTTGTAGCTGCGAGGTTGAAATTGTGGTTATGGCCAGTAATTAAGTCACGTTTCTTTTTAACCCATCTCCATTTGGCTGACAACTCATTCACCGACCAAAATTTGTTGTAAAATCTTCTCTGGTGCTCATACACTTTTGTTGTTGTGTTGTTATTCAGGAAGATCCAGCCGCACAATTTTTAAAAGAAAATGATTCTGTGGACGATGTCAGCCTGGTAAGGGAGCAGCTGGAGGCAAAAACCAGAGAGTGTGATCGTTTGCGGAATATGATCCATGATCAAGAGGGACTCAGTAAGGTAAGCAGAAAGAAGCTTACACTCCTTAAGAATAAAATGTACTCGTGCTTGGTTTGTGAATGAGAGACAAAATATGTTTTACGACCATTTTGTATTGAAGCTGTCAATGTGTTTACATGCAAAAAGACAAGTGAACTAACTAACTTGCATTGCTTTTCTTTTTTTGACAGCTGATGGATAAATTCGAAGACTACTTTCTTTCTTTCCAAGAAAACATGGGCCACAGATTGTCTCGGATCGAGCAGCGGTTAGAATCCCTAGAGACTGCAGTAAGCTGAATAATAGTAAGAAAAACCACACACGTACGCCTTCCATACATGTAGCAAAATCACTAACCACCCTGTTACTGTATCGAAAATGATAAGTCTTTAGTGCAGGAACTGCTAGATATTCTAAATACCTTATTCATGGAGTGCGTTTCACAAAACTTTTCACAAGCGGTTTGCGAAGTCCATTTGAAATTCCCGAATTTCGCTACGAACTTGGCAATTTTGATTAAAGTGGGAAGTGCAAGTTTGCTGGTCTTTTTGTAGAACGCTACAAACTGAATTTTCCCAGATGTCACCCGACACCTGCCTAAAAATGGAATACAATTTCTGTAGCTCCATTTAGAACTTCCACGCATAGTAATTTACATTTAAATCTATCAGTGATTAAAATTACTCTTTTTCAGGACATACGTCACGTCATTTTCGAAATAGCGCGAAAAAACAGAACGTTTTCAATGTTGTGTTGTTGAACTTTTGTAATTAAATTTCTACTGTCATAATTTACAGTTCGGAAGGGAACATAAAGTAAGCCTTGCTTGGTTGAGACTTGTTCCGTTGTAGTTATATACCAAACCAACTGCACTGGATGACTCGAACTTCGCTTGCGACGAACTTCACAACTTTGTTTCGTAGTTCACGATTTGATTGACAACTAGGTAATGGAAGTTCGGAGCGACTTTCGAGAATTTCAAACGAACTTCGGAAACCGTTCTTCAAAAGTTGTGTAAAACGCACTGTAAACACTGTTAGTTAATTGTCTTTGCTTTCTACAGTTTAGGGGTAAAGAGAATTTTGAATCCTTGCCGCATGAAGACCTGCTGACAATTGATATGGATACTATGGCAACTTTGCGAGACGAAGAATTCGAAGTGGAATCCGCGGTATCACCTGCGCCAGCTACGCAGCCTACGAGTGAAACTGTACTGATGCCAGCCACGCCAATGCCATTGTCAGCAACTAACACTAACAGCAACACAGCATCCGCAGCAGAAACCGCGGTCGGTGAAGAGGTCATAAGGACTTGTGTCACTCCAAGGAAGGTGCGGGCAGTCCAGTCAGCACTCAGGAAAGAAAAGGAGCGACACAGATGTGCAGTGAAGCTCCTGCCATACTTCTTCACTGATGAAGAATTAATCAGCAGCAACACCGACGGCACGCATGGTAAACTGCCTTTAGATAGCAATAAATTAAATTTTTTGAAAGTATTCGTTTTTAGCAAGTTCCCAGTAGAATCTGCTGTCGAAAAAGAAAAACTATGGAAATTTATTGAGACAAAAATTAATGATAGATGTCGTGCTCTTAAGTTTGCTAAAAGGGAACACTAAAGCCTGGTTCACACTGGTTCACCTGGTTCAAGAAAGCACAAGAAAATGGTAGTGTGCACTGAGGCGAAATAAGCACAAGCATAAGCACAAGAAAAAGAAACATTTTCCTTTTTCTTGTGCTTGTGCTTATGCTTATCACGCTTATTTCACTAGTGGGAACTGGCCTGAAATAAGCACAAGCATAAGCGCAAGAATTCAACCAATCAGAGTAACACTGCTCCAGATCTCCTCTCGGTCAACGAAAATGGTGGATGAGAGGTTAGCAGAGCTTGTCCGGAGCTAACCAATTTTGTACGATAAATCGTTGGTTGACTTCAAAAACACACGGAAAAAGGAGTTAGCGTGGAGCGAGATCGCACAAGAGCTAAAATTGGAATCAGGTAAGTAAAAGCTCGAATCGAACTGAGTTTGTTTACCAAATGAACGAATTGTACTAGTTTGGTTGTGTTCATATCTTGATTTAATGTATCTCACGGTGTTATAAGCACCGTTTATAGTACATGTTCTATTACATAAGCTTAATTTTTAATCATATTCTTGCTCAGACGAGTGTAAGGTACCACAGTAAAATCATTTTGTTTTTTTATGTTTTCACAATCGACTTCACAGCTTATAGCCTTGATCGTACAATCAGTCCTGCCGACTTATGGTGCAACAAACACAAAAACGAAAACAAAAAATTATATATGTAAGCAAATACAGTTGAGTTACTGAACATTGTTCTAAGCAAGAGTAGAAGACAGAAATATATAATATATGTGAAACAAAAAGGAAAGAGGATTGACCGTTATTTCAAAATAATTTGATTGTGGGAATTTTTACCCAAAAATTAAAGAGTTTCTCTGTGGTTATAGGCAGAGAAGCAAGGGATCTGTTCAAAAATCTAAGAAACTGCTATAGCCGAGATAAGAAAAGGATAAAAGGTCAGAAGGTCAGTGGAAAGGGAAGTCAAGAGGTCAAGGAAGCTGAAGAGCAGAGTTCAGAACTATTTAAATATCTGAGGTGGCTTGATCCATATATCCAGCCACGCAAGAGTAAATCAAATTTACATGCAAGCTCTGGATCTCAAGATCACAGTAATGATGATTCAGAGGGGTTGGACAATGTTGACTCGGAAGCCCACCTCAGATGTGAAACTTCATCAAGTGAGATAAGCAGCCAAGATTTTGAGACAAGTGGTACAGCATCCAGTACTCAGAGAAATGAATATGACAACATGAAGTCTAAGACAACTGGGCAACCAAAATACAGGAAAAGGAAAAGTATTGTTGATAAGAATGTTGATAAGGCAGAACTTGAACTTATGCAATCATTAAGTACTAGACTTACCAGTAGATCTGAAGAAAGAAAAGAGAAGGATGAAGATGAATTGTTTTGTGAGCTACTTGCAACCCAGTTAAGGCAATTAAATCCAAGAGAAAAGTTGCTTATAAAGATGCAGATAAACACCACTATATATAATCAGCTCATGAAGCCACCAATGAGTGCATCTTTATGTCATGAACAAGCTGCAAATTCTTTTTCTAAAGAGATTGGAGGACATTTGACACCTCTGCAACCAACAAAACAATTTCATGACACAACTGTATCACCCATAAATGTAATAAAAACCATAAATGTAATACCAACCATAAATGTAATAAAAATTGACCATAAATGTAATACTAACCATAAATGTAATAACTTTTAACCACAAATGTAATAAATCCACAAATCATAAATGTAATAAAATTTGCCCATAAATGTAATAAACTGAACAACCATAAATGTAATAATAATAAATAAATAAGGCTTCATCATAAATGTAATAAACTGGCTATGACTTCATGTCAAGGGGCCCCAAACTTGCCACTCTCATTCTTCATGAAATTGACTTGAAATAATTTTCTATTAGACCCCTTAAGGCGTGAACCAAGCTCTTTACAACCCCTTAAAGAAACAAAATTCTTTTCCGCCGGGAAACCTGCAAGACCTTGAAAGTGGGCTTTTGTACAGAATTTTGTCCTTTATGTGATAAACAAGTAATCGCAAGTGCAAATTGCCCTCGTCGCTCTACAACTCAAGCAATTTTGTGAAAACTTTGAAAATGCGTGTGAAATTAATCCCTTATTAATTGCCCTCGGGCCCATGCAATTACAGATACTAAATACGGTATAGTAATTAACAAGGCACTCAAGAGTGAGCCTGTTTTCACCTCTTCAGCTGTCACTGGGGTCGTATAAGCGACATCATTGCAACAATCACTGTCAAATGGAAACCTAAGAACTATATTAGGCTATTTGAAGTCTGTTGCATATGACATCCTCCTCAAGATGGCTGATATCAAGTCCTTGGAGAAACGTAGGCAATTTCAATCTTTAGTCATGTTATAAAGATGCTTGTATGACAAGGGGGCACCTTATATCAATGAATTTTGTACTTTTAAGGACGTACCATACAACTTACTTGGGCTTAGCATAAGGTTGAATCTACCCCCTTTTAATCTGGAGTATATGCATTGATCGTTTTCATTTATAGCAAGCAGACTCTGGAATGCGTTACCTCCAATAGTCGAGAGTCACAAGACATTGCGTCATTTATGAGGTCTCTTAAAGCTCACATGGCATGACATGTGTCGTGCTTGTAATATATTGTATATATTATAAATAGCTTTAGTTTTAGACTTTTCTTATTGTCATCTTTTTAGATTTATTTTATTTAGTAGTGATCCAAATGCTAATGGCATTTTTTTCTTCTTTTTAATTTTAATTATTTAAATTGTATACACGTACACGTTTTAACGAGAACTTTTGTGCTCCTAGGTGTCACGTGTTTAAATAAAGGATTGATTGATTGATGATTGGTTGAATATGGACACCTAGTTCTGTCATTTATGTGTACATGTTAGAGGTTCGACTGTATACATATGTACTTGGATTTGCAAAATTGCACTCTCTGGTGTGAATGTTTAATGTGCTTCAACTTTTCCGTGCATCCATGCCAAAGTTATTTGGCCTTCAAGCCAATCTCACACAATCTTGCCACACCAGTGTTTTGTCCCAGAAGCATCCAGGAAACAAACCACGCGATTATGCATCCAGGAAACAGGTGACGCATAACTGTGTTTTTTTTTACGAAATGTAAGAGTTTATGTCGAAATGTGAATGGGTATACTTGGTTTTATTTTAAAACTTCCTGATGATGTGTGCACTAATTACAAGACACGAGCAGGGGAATAAACTAGTTTAAGAATTGGAGTTCGATAGTATTGAAGTTGCAAGAGTAATTTCACAGGCAAGTGATAACATTTCGGCCGGATGTCCTAGCTTCAAGCGTGAATTAAACTGAAACGGCCCAGTATTATCTCCTCCAGTTTGAACTTATATCAACACTTGTTCGTCATTTGTTGATCGGTTGGTAGGTTGAGTCATAGGCTAATGTTTAGAATTTAAACCCTTTAAACTATTAGAATGTTGTTGTATATGACCTGCTTGCGTTTGCTATGCAAATTTCGGCAAGTTGGTGGAAGTTGGCTCATCCTAGGTGAAAAGACCGGGAAACTCACACAAAACAAAAGAACAAAGAACAGCAAATTAAAACAAAAGGTCCAAAACAAAGAAAATGTCAGAAGTCCTTAACTTTACAAATTTAGCATGTATCTATAGTTACTTTTAAGTAATGATCCGCGTAAGAACTAGGCAAAAGAACAATAGGCTAGTGCAATAGCGGCAGTTACGTTTCAGGTGCTAATTCCCCTAATCACATTAAATCTGAATGATCTGATTGGTCCATACGCAAAAAGCGCGAATTTTGAATTTTGAATTTGATTTAAGATTCCTTTTAAATCATTTAAATGACATTTTATTTCGGCTACGCGTTGGATACATTAAACATTGTAACATATCTTAAATCTGGACAATTCCTATGCGCCAATACCGAGAAAATGAAACTGATATAGAATAACATCGGGATCGGTTCCGTGAACCATCAATCAGCGACCCTGTGAAGGCCATTTCGCTCGAATTTCACAAAAGAACTGTCAGTTTGTGATCCAAAGCAGTAACTTTTTCACGCGTGTTTGGCAGCGCGGCAAAGATGCGCGAAATAAATACCTGGCTGCAATTCGTAAACGTTCCGTGAGTGTATTTCAAAACAAGTCTTCTTACACAGGACAGTTTGCTATAATGTCCACTGCATCAAAAACATTATAATAGTAATAATAATCGTTGTCCGCCATATCGCGAACCTAGAAGGAGTCCATTCGCGAGCCGTGGGCAGGCCTTTGATAAATTAGTTTTTCTTTCTTTACTCCACTGTTTCACCTTGCGCACCTTTCGGTTTTATTCAGGTAACAGAGTTGAGCGATAACGTTGCCCTTATCGTTATGTGAAATGTTTATACTCCTCAGCAATCGACGTGACGATAAGCTTGGAACATCACTTGCAAATTATTCTGAAGCACGATGATAGAACACAAGTCGACAAAAAAATAATAGGGCTTCCTATGCTTCAAACGCTTGTGGTGAAACTGATCAGGAAGTGCAAAATCGCAAAAAATGTGGCACCTTCTGACTGGCCGATTGTGATAGTGTTTCCGCTCGCATCGTATTTCTGGGCATTTTTTTTCGCTCTTCAGAGAGCTCATTGCTGTTTCAATACCAAAGTCATTTAGGAGCTGGTTTTTATCCCACCAAAAATGGAAAAGAGGCAAGTCAAGCTTTGTTAGCATTCTGACAAATTAGAAATTCCGAATCAGTGTCCTATTATTTGTTCTGACTTATTGGTTTTATTCCAGAAAGGGAGATTCACAGCCATGTGGAGATGGACCCTCGGACCCAAAGCGAAAGAAGTTAGATTCTAGCGTGAGTACTAGATGAAATCATTTCTAAGCTTTCAGAAATAACTTTCTTAGTAAACTGAATTCGAACTTTTCTTTTCTTTTTGTAGAAAATGGAACTATGTAGGCTTTATGGAAAAAACAATCCGTCGCCGAAGAAGATGCTGGTCATGCAGGGCCTCAAGCTGGGAAAAACCTTCGCCACGCTCTCGTCCGAGCTAAATGTCGCCGAGGCAACCGCCGAGGTGTACGGCATCGATTGTCTTGCCGCTGGAGCCGATTTAGATCACGAGTCTGTGGCTAAATGCCTCAAAGTCAGCAAGGAGTCATTTGATGTAATCAAAAGTGAAATACTGGCAAACGAGGACAAAAAACTTCGCACCATATGGGACAACCTTGGTCAACTATTCTCCTATAATCAAATACGTTTTGTGTTAGCATGCCTCATTCATGATTATGAACTATAGTTGTATTCAAAGACAGCAAGCAAATCAGGCAACTTTTGTAGTTTTTATCTCGGAATAAGACGGCAAGCAATCTATGCAACCGTTATAGCCTCCAAAATAAATTGTTTGTCAGCCTCTCTCCTTATTGTTCAGTTTGTATTTTTACATGTTTTTCAGAGTAAGAAAATAAATATTCTTTTTTGTGAGATTTGACAATTTTCTAAAACTGTTTTCTTATGTGCTTTTCACTATCAACTATAACACACACTGCTAATTATATCATACTGAACAAGGTATTACCCCCTGTATAAAATGTTACTTGCGGAAAATATTTCAATTATTACTCGATATTATGCCAATGCCCAGTTTCCCAAAAAAGAAGACATGCAGTTCTCAGTCCAGGTAAGCAAAGTTTAAAAACAGACAAAACAAACACAGAATTCCACATTCTTTGGAATGGACAAACTACCAAGCTCTATTCCATCTAGGGATGGAAGATAACCGCATGAATGACCTCTTTGAAGAAAAGTAAATGATAAAAATTATGCCCAAGTGCTTGAAACATACAAGCACTTAGGCGGGGGGGGGGGGAGAGACAAAAAAGGTCTACAGGTTTGGTTTAGATATTTTCTGGATAAAAAACTCTCTTTGTTGAGACAAACAAACAAATGGGCATGGATGCAACAATTACAGTATCAGACTACTGAAAAAAATTCTTCCGCAACTGTTATCATATCATTTGACCTATTCCTTAGGCTAGTTGTTGTTCTGACCAGTTATACTAACACAAGAAAAATGATGTAACAAGACCTATTCTTGTACTTTTTTACCCGAGAGGAAAATCAGAATGCTCTAAAAAAGAACATATCAGAAAGCCACCCAGACATATCTGATCTTATAGTATGACCAAACTATTATGAACAACTACAGTCAATAGAAAATGGTCTAAACAAACCATTAGGGCTGATTTAAATGACACATGACCGCCTGTGAGAAACTTGCATGACATGATTTTAGTCCTGTTGTGACAGACTTTTTCATGCATTGTGCTTGATGTAAGTCCAGTATGCACTAACAAGACACGTGGCAAGGTTGTGCAATCTAAATCAGCCCTTATGCATATATAACTTCAGTTACAGACCCTAATGTGAGTGAGGTCTGCCAATTTAAGTTCATCATTTTATCAATCCATTCAGTAAATTCTACTCCATTGCCAGGTGGTGAACTTGCTATTATTGCCCCACAGTCTCTATGGGAATGTGAGTCCACAAAATACATATGTCCACAGCTGTCAACAAGTAAAAACATTGTTCTTCCACAAGAAAAGAACAGCAGACAAATTCTTTGCTTCCTACCAGCTAAGTCATCAAGCAACTCAGCAAGTAACTGTTTTGCAACAACAGTCCCGCCAAATAGATCTTTTTGCTGTCCGAGACAGAGTATACCGCAGTCATCACCAGCCATTTCGACAGCTTCATCTACATCAAGATTTATTCCTTCATGATCAAAAATTTCGTCATGCAAGTCATTTCCTCAAGTCATTGCCTCCCCGAGGGCATCCTTCCAAAGAACATCCAGTGCAATTCCTTGTCGTGGGGGTAGAATACCCTTTGATGCTACTTGTCCAAAGTACAGAGAAATGAAAGCACAAGCATTGCTTCCATTTCTTCCACCGATGGTCGACTGACTAAAATCAGCAGGAAAAGGCCATTCAATTACAGAACCTGACAATTGTG
Organism: Micromussa lordhowensis; assembly: GCA_964020085.1. Lineage (NCBI taxonomy): Eukaryota > Metazoa > Cnidaria > Anthozoa > Scleractinia > Lobophylliidae > Micromussa > Micromussa lordhowensis. Next base: position 33,485,013 of record OZ026595.1, read on the forward strand.
ATACACGGCCAGTGACAATGGCTTGTGATGAGACAGGCGCCAGGGCAGCAGCAGTAGAACTGAAAGATACACTGGATGGCACAGCACCAGGTGTTGTAGTGGATGTCATGTTAGCTGTGGGTACTCTAAGTGGCACAGCAGCTGGTGCCACACTCGATGGGGTAGTAGCTGATGGTGTAGTTGTAAACAAAGAATTTGTTGAAACACTGGACGGCAAAGTAGTTTGTGGTGTAGTTGTAGACACAGAAGCTGTTGTAGCTGTTGATGCAGCTGTAGGCACAGAAGCTGTTGGTGCATTGGAAGGCACAGTAGAAGGTTGGGCTGTGAAGGATGGTACTGGAGCAGATGGCATACCAGAAGGCATGTTAACTGATGGTGCAATGGAAGAGGATACACTAGCAGTGGGCGGCCCACTCACAGATAAATTCCTATTCTTGCGATGGTATGTTGACCACCAACTCTTGATTTGAGTTGCTGTAAGTACCTCTAAGCCTGCATCTTCCATTGCTCTCATCACATCCCTTGGTTCAGCTCTAATGCGGTTTACTGCCTGTCTGTTGTAAAATGCAATCATTATATCCTTCTGAGCTTGGCTGAACACTGTTCTCTTTCCTGGACCATGTTTCAGGGCAAATCCACTTTCCAGCCTCTCTGGCAGGTACTGGTCAACCTCAATATCATGCAGTGATGCCACAACTGACTGCTCAGGGGCATGTTGAATAAACTTCAATGCATATCCCTCATTTCTTGAAGCAGGAAATTGTGTAGGGCACTGAGACGGTTCTGGTGCTGGCTCTTCTTCAGATGTTGATGCACCAGTTGCTCCAGCCACTGGAATCTGGCGCCCAGACAGTTTTTCAATTTGTGCCTCTGTCTTATCGACAACATTTCCAACCCCTGCTAATGGCCTCAGCTGCAGACCATTTGCAAATTGGCCTTCAGTTGGAAAGGTGAAGCTTCCAAATAACGAGATATCCTTTAGAGTTCCCACTTTTGTTGCTTTTGATCTATCAATGATCAGCTTCTTGCAAGTTGCATTCTTCATTGTCTGGAAGAAAATAAAAACATGTGAAAATCAGGAACACCACTTTACACAGTTGCCAATCATCACAAACTCAGTAGTTCCCTGACTTTTTCACTGACCTTTGAAATGTACAGTATTCACTGAGTTTGAATTAGGTGGATAACCCAATGTTTTTCTCAAGGAAAATAAAAAAACCCTGACCTTATTTGTTTCTGCTGACTACAGCAACCCTGTTACATGTCATCATAATCCAACTGTAACGAATATTGTCCAAATAACATGCAAATTGAGTACAAATATACAGCGATATGACAGACTAGTTAGTTATTTGTACAGTTGAAAACGTTGTTTGACAGGTTGGCAGAGGCATGCAAAAGTGTCACAATCTCCCTCATACACTGTACACTGATAAATTTTCTGACTATAGCAGTTGGATATTAAATCACTTACATGTATTACATGTTTTGGTTTGTAGTATCGCTGTGTAGTTTTTCTCATTGTTCGCATTTTGACAAGCCCATAGGGTAGAACTCGTAAAAATATAGTGATACTATACACCAAAACATCTAATAAGATGTATGTATTATTCAGTAAACCACCCAAATAAAAATATATGCACCTAATTCAACTCCAACTAACATGTGCAGCTAAAAATCATATTTACATTTTACAATGATCCTGGAGAGATTTAACTATCATGTCTCCTTCCACCCATTTACATACATGCTTGCTAAGCAGCCTTTAAATGGGCAATGCAGACTTACTATGAAAGAGTAGACCAATGTAAAACTAGAAAGTTATTTTAATAATGCAGTTCTGACATTCAAACTATCTTTTGAATGTAAGTACTGTGTAAGTGCTGTGTTTTTTTTTGTTTTGCTGTTGTTTTGTATTTACACAGTGAGTATTGAGTGTGTGAGTGAAATTTCTCAGTGACTGTTCAACAGAAAACTACCAATGTCCAGGGAACATATACCTTGATCAGCTCTGCAACTTGTTCTCCACTTTCTAAATCGTTTCCCAAACGTACCCACCGCACAATCTTGTGGCTGATATGAGCGAAGTGGGAATCAAGTTGTGACTTTCCCTCTCCAGCTTCAAAAAAGTTGTATTCTTTCAAGGTGATATTGAACACTCTGTTCACTTCAGATAAGTACAGGAGAACCCCACTGTTATGGTAGTGTGGCCCATTATCTAAACAGAAGAAGTAAACATAATAATTAACAACACTATTCACCGAAGTGGAGGTGGCTAGCGGTGGATATTTACCGTGGTGGATATTTTTTGCTTGCCTCCTTTTATACAAAAGTTTGAAAAATCTAGAGCTGAAAACCTTTAGATTGTCTCAATGGGATAAAACAAAAAACATGAAACGTGTGCATATGTGCAATGTTATTTATCTGTTTACAAAAATTGCCATTCACCTTTGATAGATTTGTAACAATAATAAATAATACAGTATGACTCCCTCATCTTGTTGGTGTACTGTTTTTATGTGCTGCATATTAATGAATTCAGGTGCATGTAAATATACATGTATCTAAAGAAAGCATACCAGAAAACATGTAGACTGAGAATCCTGGGTAAACAGTTTCCAGCCATCGAAAACAAATGTCAAGTGCACTCTGGGTGAACCAGGCATCTTGCTTTGTATCTTCGGACCACAAGTCAATCACTTCTGCCTTTCTCTCTCCTGCAGACACCTGAAGTTTACAATTATTTTAAAAAACTCATATCAAAACAAATCAAACAAACATAACTGAGATGCAGAAGTTTACAAAGCCAAAGTGGGATGCATGTACTATAAGGCACAATGTACATGTAAATAAGGAATTTACCTGTGCAATTATAAGGAAACCATGAAGAGATATCCCCCTCTTTCCGTACCACTCTCGTTGGTTTTCACGAGTCCTAAGCCCCAGCTCAACTTTCATCTTGTAATCCATGATTAATACAATCTCACCAGGACAAAGGTTTGCGAGGACATAGCGATAGTAGCACCCCTGGTGTTTAGTGCGAACAATGTGCGCAAGGTACTCCTTATGGTTAGAAACAATCTGATCCCAGGACTTGGACAAAGAAGCCTTTTTGGGAAGATCGACAACTCCTTCCACAGCTTCCTTTACTTCTTTCCTAATCTTGTGAAATTCATCAACATTGGATGAATACCGGTTATGTTCCCTCGAACAGTGACCAAGGGCATAATCGAGACACAACTCAGCACATGCAGAATGCTGCTCCAGCTAGAACAAAAAAGAACAGAATGATAGAAAATGGCATTAATAACATCCATGAACATTGACATTACTGCAGGCAATATGATATAAGTACATAATGTGTAATTAGTGAGGTTTCAGTCCATACACAGCTTCAAAACTTGTAGACAAAAACAGTCAAAATATGACTAAAAGGAATTATATTTTCAAATAACATGTCCTTTTACTATAAGTGTAGCAGCCCCTGCAAGTTTGTAATTCTACTGGTCCTCTGGTTATAGTAGATGCCACTGTGTATAGGCCCAGAGGACTTAAGCATTTTTTTTAGGAATAGTATACATAACATTCTAGAGAATTAATTGTCCATCCATATATGTAATTGCAGATTCAGCATTTTTCAAAATTATGATAACCATACTGCATTTCTTATTTCTCAATTTACTGCTTACCTCCTTGGGAAATTCCACCTTCAGATACTTTTGGTACCGTCTTGAGGTAGAGACAGTTTCAGAATGAGCAGCAGCATTCATCATACCAGCCATTTTTAGGTCATCTAGGAGCAGCTGCAAGGATTCAAAGTTGGAATGACCAAAGTCATCACACAGGTTGCAAAGGCCTGCAAGCATCGAGTTCATTCTAAAATTTTTTGGAAGGTGTGAATAAATGTATGTCCTCTTCAGACCATCAGGGAACTTAAGCTGATATTGCTGGATAACATTTTTGATGTCACACTGCCAATATCTCACACCAGTTTCCTTTCCATCAACAAGCACACTTCTGCAAGAGGAAGGCCTTGAAATATCATCTTGGTTGACGAAACTTTGAAATTCAGCAATGACCTCGGGACTTACTGCTTGCCTGGTAAATGAAATACCATCACGGGGAACATCACCTTTTCCAAACAATATTGCATGCACTCTTGCTGCAGTAATGGTTGACTTTGAGCAAGGGAAATAAGTCTGAAGTTCAGATATTGTGAAATTTGGGGCCACAATTGACAACAACCTTCTCCGTTCATCGCCAAACTTACTGACTCGTCCAATAGCTCGTGCAGTCTCAGTCCGATTTCTCCCTTGTTCCACTCCACTCACATTTAGTTTACTCCCTTTCATGCTGTCCCCAATAAGGAGTTTGCTAGATATTTTTGCACCCTTTGCCCGTATCAGTCTGCTCTGCTCTTTATCTTTGGCCGCAATGTAATCTTTAGCTAATGAATTCAACAGTTTGTCATCGCTGCTGCTCTTCTGGTAGCTACTGAACAAATCAGGAAACTGACCTTTGAATTTCTTGGTTGTAAGGATGTCCCTCATTATGGCTTGAGTACCCTGCACACCAAGGGCGGTGTAGTCCGACAGTACCATGTCAATTTTACACATAATTTCGTTCCTTAAATCGATCTTCCTTCGGAGACCGACACATTCGTAACTCTGGCGGTTCTGAACAGTTTCTGGGATCTGACATGCTTTGTCCTCTGAAGGTTTCCCAATAGAGTAATCAACGAAGACGTCAGCTTCAACTGGGTCATCTAGGACATCACAAACTCTATCCTCTGTATTACTCTCAAGCGTAGGAGATAATACGCTTTGGCTTGCTGAAGCAGTCTAGAAAAACAACAAAGCCGAATGAGTGAAGAGTAAAGATAGACAGATGTTTAGCTATTTGTGGAAGTATGGTAACACGTGTGGAAGTGTGACAGTATTTTAGCTTACATGTACCTCTAGCTCTTCGCATCTTGTTTGTAGTTGAATCCTTTCCCTACAAAAGGTACATATCTTCCGTTTGCGTTCCTTGTGCCCAGATGCACTCCATTTACCAGCGCCACAAAACTTTTCTTCGCGGTAAGTCGCAGCAAGCAGCTGTTTCATTCCAACATTTCCAAATCCCCACTCACTGTGTTGAGGACAACAGCAACCACTTTTGAAGGGCATTTCACCAGTATTTTAGCATAACGTACTTTAAAATCTAATTTAACAAAATAAACTTTGTATTCGATAACAATTGTGACTGGAAAGACACCTTTAACGGACAAGAAAGCTTGGCGAAGTCTCTGATCGCAGATCGCAAATCCAAGATGGCGCCTCACGGAGATCGTTCGTGACGCACATTTTCCGTTCTAACTTTTGATTGGCGCATAGAACAATGCTAATATTTGACCGTGAGGTTCACAGAAGGGACATGGGGAAAAGTAAGGAGAAAAATGTTGTTTATGTCGGGTTTTTCATTGTTTTTTTGGCGATTTTTGGACATCGACCAATCAGATTCGTCGATTTAATTGAAATTAATAATTAAGAGTTCACACTTTTTAATCGATTTTGCGTTTGGCCTTCCTAGTTCTTACATGGACCATTACTTAAAGGAAACTTGGTGAGGGAGAGAGAAAATTGCGAACTGATATTTTTAAAACATAAACAATGCAAGCAAGTAATAGGCGAGAAAGTAGAGAAAATAGTTCATGAAGTTTCCATGAATGCGATAACAGAGTGTGCTACTACAATGACTATTTATGACAAGCTATTTGTCACTTATTGAACTGCTTTTTCGCGCCTTCCATTCACATGCTCTAAATAAAAACTCGATTGTTCTCCTGTCAGTGAATCGAATAGGGAAGGCACGTTGTAACAGACTCTCAATTCATTCCACGCGATGGGATAGCAGAAGCTATCACAACTGTCTGGAGTTCGTTTCTTAAGACGTTTCTTGCTTTCAAGTTTATGTGTTTGCTTATCGTGGTGTCGCTTTATGTCAGTATCTCTACTGCAAATGGCGAAAATCAATGAAATCGCCAGATGTCAGCTGTGAATGATGCCGTTTACGACACGCTCGTCGAACTTACAAGAGGCGAGTTTGATGTGCCAGTCAAGCAAAGGTCTGCACAACAGAAAACGTCTTGCGTAAGATTTTGGAGAAACAAATCAAAGTTTAGCATCCAGAAAGTGAATGGAGAGGAAAAGCTGTTTTTTGACAGGAAGGCGGTCATGAAAAAGTCCGAGCTGTGAGATGTTGTCAGAAAGGAATTTAAACATTGCAAGGGTATTGGAGCAAGAAAACTAAAGCACCGACTAAAGAAGAAGTTTGAAGGGGTTAGCGAGTTGCAGCTCCAACAAGTTTTATCTAGAAGCAAGGCTAATCAAAAGGTGAATGCACGTTTTACCAACAAGGCCATTTCACGAACAATCCGTGCTCGAGTAGTGCAGGTAAGATTGCATTTTGTCATGTAAATCAAGTTATATACTGAAAACCAGTAACTTATCTTGATTTTAAAGGAAAGGTTTCAAAACCATTTAAGTGAGGCATATTAATATATTTTAGGCGGATTGAGAATGTTGATATCAAGCAAAAATCTTCAAATTCATTGCGGAATTAAAACCAACATGACTGATCTTAAAATATGACTCGACGTTGTTCAGAGATTTAAAATTTCTATTGACCTGGTATAACCTGAGCAAAGAAGCCTCTTGATCGCCGTGACCAGAAGATTTTTTGCTTTCATTTGCAAAGTCCATATAACAATTATTCCCTGAGCTCGTGTCGAATAAAAAAGGAATCGCCTCCATTTGGTGGGAAAATTTGTACAGGAAATCTGACAATCTCGTGTAAGGTCGTGAAATTGGCTGAGATTATTGCGAAAAAGGATGTGTGCACCTAACATGTTAGTGGTCAAGGGTATATAGACCACTTATAAACCAAGACTGAGGTCATTACAGGGAAATCTCAGACCAAGGCCTTGCTTGGTCAATACATCAAGACTGAGGTCTGAGAATTCCTTGTAATTACCGAACGGACCAGGTTAATAAGTTATTTATGATATGGCCTTTTAACGCTAGTATTCTTAAAAAGAATACAATAGAAACACCACAAGTAATAAAACACGCTCTCGCTGTGACTCTGTATGCTAGTTTTTCTTTCGGTTATCGTCCTAACTTGCAAGTAAAATGTCACCTGTAACCGCATCGCTATCACTGCTGTTACTCCTTTCTTTTGCACGACGCCGATTTTGTAGTGCAAACATTACATCATCTTTTTTGGCATGCCAAAATAGCTCCTGACATCACTTTTTATTTTTCCTTTTAGGTACGCCATCAGATTGACCTTGTAGACATGCAGCGTGCGTCGGCAAAACTGCATGGAAGAACATTTCAGTACATCTTGACAGTACAGGACATTTTTAGTCGGTACATATGGCTTCGCTCTCTTACTGGAAAGGGGAGTAAGCAGGTGGCAAAAGAGCTTGAAGAACTTTACTCTGAGGTTGGCCCACCAAAAGTTTTGCAATGTGATAATGGAGGAGAGTAAAAGAAAGCAGTGGAGCACTTGTGTCGAAAACTAGAAGTGAAAATAATAAGTTCACCGTACCATCTCCAATCACAGGGCAAAGTGGAATGATCACACCGCACGTTGCGCAAAAAAAATTATGTATGACCTTGGACATATGTCAAAAGTTGGAGTGAACTGGGTTTCCCAGCTAAGAGAGTATCAGAAAATCCTAAATGAAGAACCAATGGATGTCCTCGGTAGTCAGTCTCCATTCGAAGTTTTTTACGGAAGAGAGGCAAATGCGGTAACACAAAGAGTCCCTGGGGGCTTTTGTTGCAAAGAGGGCAGCTCATCCAAAAGTGCAAATGTTTTACCCAAGGACAATAATTTTACAAAACAAAGTGATCAAACTACAAGAATACGAGCCAAAGTGAAGGAAGCAGACAAGGTTTGGGATGAACGTTACATTCAACGAAGAATGAAAAACAATCCCCCTTCAAAATACTCTGTTGGAGAAACTGTTCTGATCCGTTTTCCTTTTTCCAAAAAAGGTCGGACTGCGCCAAAACATCGTTTTGTATTAGAAGGAAAAATCATTAAGAGAAATTTACGAATTGCAAAATACAAAATATCGTTTGAGAATCCAAAGACGAAAAAGTCATCAGTGTACTTGGGTATCAGTGGAAGATATTACAAGTTTAACAGTTGAAAAAGAAAAACGCAAGAAAGATCTTGCTAAGGAAAGGCTAAGGAACAAGGGAAAGAATCTAAATAAAAAGGAGCGGCAGTCTAGTCATCGCAAAAAATATTATATTCCTCTGGAACGCAATGACCAGCATGAAGTATTTAGGGATCAGGGCTTTGCTATTTCGTTTAACCCTGCTGGAGATGCTAACTGCCAGTTTGCAGTCGTAGCTCATGCTTTGCAAGATGTCAGTATCTACAGGTCTAATGAAACACTTTGGTGCGAGGTCGTTCAGTATTTATCAGATAATCCCAATGCCGCGGATGGAAGTCCTCTAGAGCTATTCGCAGCAATGCCCTGGGTTGAATATCTTAATACAATGGCACAAAATTCGACATATGGTGATCAGTTATCTCTTCAGGCCATGGCTAACCTCCTTGTAGAGATAATTGTAATTTCTAGTCTTGGTCCTGAGGGAAGAACTGTGATTAGTCCTGTAAACCTGTGGCCCAGGTTTTCCTGGGTCATTTTTCAGAGGATGAAGGTATCCATCATGTCTGCTTGGTCGCTAATAATAGCGTTCATCAAGATGTAGGTTACAAAACGTTTTTCTTTTTCATGTATCTCTTGAGTTTTTTTGTCTTAGCCGGCGCGAGTCTGGTAAAGAATTACGCCATTTATATTGTTGTAATATTATGGTCTGCGCCATGTGCTTGTTCAAAAATTCTTGAGGTGAAAGTTCTTGTCTAGTTCTGTTCGTTTACATGACCTGAAGTTTTTCACGTTCCTTCGAGCCTTCAAATCCAGTGAGTATGTTGTTGCTAGTATTTTCATTTTACTTCGTTTTATTTACGCTGATTTCGTTTTTCACAGTTTAACCAGATCCTTGTAAAGAGTAAACCGAATCTCTCTGGAATAAAACTTATACGAGCATTCAAAGTCTACATTTGCGTTAAATGGATACGCTGGTTTCGCTGGTTATCGTCTTGGATTTCGTCGATTGTGCCATGGAATTATCCTTTCTTTGATTGATTTGTGTCATCGATAATTTGTTTCTTCGCTTGTGGATCGATTGTGGAGCAATTTGGATTTTCGTGGGTCGAAACCCAAAACTGTCGACGTCGATGGAGCCATTCACGAGAGAATTCTTCGCTTAAAGCGTAGCAGATCCGGTTCAAAGGCGGCCGTCACCAGAAGACAGCGCGAATTACTTGAGCTAATGAAGAACTCTGACAATGTTGACCAGGTTAGATCGAAGTTTCTTGATTTAGAATTAGCTATGAGAAATTTTAACGAAGCACATGATAAGTATCACGCTGAGTTGACTAATGAAAGTGCCATTCGGGACTCGATCGAGTATTTTGAATCAGGGAAGCGTATGGGAACTGCGGTGTTTCAGTCATTTGATGCCTGGTTACAATCAGCTCAGTTTAAGCTCCAAGAAGAATTAGATCCTGCCATCAGTCTTCATCCAGAAGATTCTATCAGTAATATTTGTTCATCAAAGTCTGCTGCGAGTTCTAGGAGGCGTAAGTCTAAATCTAGCGCTAGTTCCAGTCTCCCACAGTCAAGCACCGCCTCAAGTGCAAGGCTGAGAGCGTCTGCTAAGAAAGCTGCCTTGTCAGTGGAAGCAGCTGCATTAAAGACACAGCAGAACATTCAGTTAGAAGAGCTGTTGTTAAAGCAGAAGAAAGAGAATTTCGAGCTGGAAACTGAGTTAGCAAAGGCCAAGGCAGAAGAAAGGGTGTATAGTTATTGTGAGGAGCAACGTCCGTCAACACCGTCAAGTCAATTACTGACTTCACATGAAACAAAGAAGGAGAGCACAGTGGATATCCCTAAATGCCGACACAGTCATACACTGACGCTGGCAGGTCAATTCTCAACTTCCACTCCAGGTCAAGTCGAAGAAAGGAAAACTGTGGAAGTTCCAGTTCATCAGACAGAGGAAAATCAAGAGGTTAAATGCAGTCCTCTAAACCCAGACGCCCCTGTATGGAAAGGTTACAAATGCTCCCCCTCTGCGATTAATGGTGAAAGTGTTGAAGGTGGATTATTTGAACAACACCTAGATGTAGGTGACAAGAATGTCAGTCACATGATTGAAGTCCAGAAGATGCAGCAACAACAAAATCAACAGCTTCAGGAATTACTGAAACAGCACCAGCTTCAAACATTAGCCATGACATTGCCACAGCCCGAAATCTCTGTGTTCTCAGGTGATCCTGTAGAATACTCCGACTTTGTGCGAGCCTTTGAAAATTTAATGGAGTCAAAGACAAGCAGTCCAAACTCACGCTTGTACTATCTCGTTCAATATACGTCAGGAGAAGTGAAGGAGTTAATGCAAAGCTGTTTATCGATGGATCCCAAAGAAGGCTACAAGACTGCAAGAGCACTCCTTAAAGATAGATATGGTCAAAGCTACAAAATAGCAACTGCTTTCATTGATCGAGTTACGAAAACTCCTCAGATTAAGTCGGATGATGGTCCTGCCTTTGCAAAGGTACTCTGTTCTACTTACAAGTTGTAAGAACTCCCTGAAGGAAATTGGATACCCGAACAAAATCGAAAACCCTGACACTCTCCAAAGGATCATTGGAAGGTTGCCACTTTGGCTTAGACAGAGATGGAGAGAAAAGGCTGATCACATCACCGAGGATCTGAAAAGGGAAGTCACTATCGAAGATATTGCAGAATTTGTTGAAGCAAAGGCTAGAATCGCCAACCACCCAGTGTTTGGGAACATCCATTCAAATGATGACAAGAACAATGCTGTGGGCACCGGTTCCAAAAGAAGACACAGAACACCATTAAAGGAGCACAAAGGTTCTGCTTTCATGACACAAGGAACTACCCCGGAAGGTACTACTGACCCACCTAAGAGCAACACTGGGCATGTGCCAAACAAGTCAAATGTTAAGTGCCCATTGTGTAAGGAGAGTCATTGGCTGTCACGCTGGCAGCTATTCAGAGGAAAGTCGGTTGATGAGCGAATTAGTTTTGTGCGTAGTAGAGGACTGTGCGATAATTGTCTTCTGGCGGGACACATGGCAATGTCGTGCCCCAAGCAGAGCTTCTGCCAGATTGTTGGATGTAAGATAGGTCATCGGAAACATTCTACATTCTTACACCCAAAGAATGACAAACCAGTCAAAACAGAACCTCCATCAGTATCTGAGACCCAGTCAAGCAACACGGAGAGTGAGAACCAATCTGGCCAAGCACGAAGCTGTTTCACCGAAGTGGTTACACGTGAAGGAGTGTGTAGTGCGACTGGGGCCGGAGCATCAGCTACAGGACTTGCCATAGTTCCAGTTAATGTCAGAGCTGAGGGAAAGGAGAAGATGGTTCAAACCTATGCGTTTCTGGATCCAGGGTCGAACACTACATTTTGCACTGACAAGTTGATAGAACGGCTGGGTGCAACAGGTAGAAAAGCGATGCTGTCTTTAACTACCATGGATAGTGATAATGTTAAGAGTGAAAGTCTGGTGGTCAATTTGGAAGTTTCTGATCTGCAAGGACGTAATGTCGTTGAACTGTCAAATGTTTTCTCGCGAGCCAAGCTCCCAGTCACCATGGATGACAACCCTGTTCAAAGTGATGTGGAAAGGTGGTTCTACCTGAAAGATATCAACTTACCTTGCATTGATGCCGACATCAAATTGCTCATAGGCAGTGATGTGCCCAAACTTCTTGAACCTCATGAAGTGCAGAGAAATAAAGACGGTGGTCCATATGCTGTGTGAACACTGCTAGGTTGGACCATCAATGGCCCACTTGGTAGGCCGAGTAAGTCAGGCCGTACTACAAACCGTATCCAGTCTCATGCTGTTTTGGACCAGCAGTTTGCACGTTTCTGTGAAATGGAATTTAATGATTCGCAGTTCAGCATTGAGAAAGGATTGTCACAAGATGATAAGAAAGCCCTTGGCATAATGGAGGAGTCTGCTGAGCTTCGCGATGGTCATTACGAAATTGCACTTCCTTGGAAGGTCAACCCTCCAGATCTACCCAACAACAAGCTAGTCGCTGAACGTCGCCTTGGGTCGCTGAAGAAGAGGCTGCTGAAGGATCCAGAGCTACACCGGAAGTATTCTTTGTTTATGGATGACTTGTTTGACAAAGGACATGCACAGAAAGTTCCTGAAGATCAGCAAGAGGGTTCACCCGCATGGTATTTACCTCATCACCCCGTTGTTCATCCACAAAAGCCCGACAAGGTCAGGGTGGTCTTTGACTGTGCTGCAAAGTTCCAGAATGTCTCGCTCAATCAACAGATTTTGCAGGGACCCGATTTAACCAACTCACTCACCGGAGTCCTAACAAGATTTAGAGAACAGCCCATAGCTATTATTATGGCTGACATCGAGAAGATGTTTTATCAAGTACGCGTACCAATGGAGGATAGCAAGTACCTCCGTTTCCTGTGGTGGCCGAGTGGTGACATGGAAAAAGAACCAGAAGAATTTGAGATGCTAGTTCACCTTTTTGGAGGAGTTTCATCCCCCAGTTGCGCAAATTATGCATTGCAGAAAACGGCTGATGACAATGTGAAACATTTTGACAAGGACATCATTCAGACAGTGAGAAGAAATTTCTATGTTGATGACTGTTTGAAGTCTGTAGAAGATAACCAACAAGCAAGTCGACTGGTCAATCAGCTACATCAGTTGCTAGCCAAAGGAGGTTTCCGCTTAACGAAATGGATTTCAAATGCCTATGATGTCATCCAGTCAGTCCCGGTATCTGAGAGAGCCGGATCCGTCAAAGAGCTCGACCTCGAGTACTTGCCTGCTGAGCGTGCCCTCGGCATTCAGTGGGATGTCCAGTCAGATAACTTCTGTTTCAGGATTGTTGTGAAGGACCGACCCCCGACGAGGAGGGGTATTCTTTCTGTCATAAGCTCAATTTATGACCCTCTGGGGTTTATCGCCCCATTAATTCTGCCTGCGAAAGCAATTCTTTGTGATCTGTGCCGAAAAGGATTGGACTGGGATGATAGAATTCCCCTTGAAGATTTGGACTGTTGGCAAGATTGGTTGCAGGAACTTCCTAAGCTTGAACAGTTCACCGTCGAACGTTGTTTAAGGCCCAAGAACTTTGGTCGCATAGTGTCTAGCCAACTTCACAATTTCTCAGATGCATCAGGTGAAGGATATGGTGCTGTTACTTATCTTCGAGTCGTCAATAAAGCTAGAAATGTCCATTGTGCCTTTTTGATGGGGAAGTCGAAGCAAACACCCCACAAGTCGGTTACTATTCCTCGTCTGGAGCTTTCAGCTGCTGTGGTTGCCACCAGATTGAATAGGATGATGCAACATGAGTTGGATGTAGCAGTGGATGAAGAGTTCTTTTGGACCGACAGCACCTGTGTGTTGAGCTATATTGGGAACAAAGAGAAGAGATTTCAGACTTTCGTCGCGAACAGAATTACAACAATCCATGAAGGATTGCGACCAGATCAGTGGAACTATGTTGACACAGGTTCTAACCCAGCTGACGATGCGTCTAGAGGACTTTCAGCTGAAGAGGTCGTCCGAAAAAACCGCTGGACTAATGGCCCTGCCTTTTTGTGGGAAGCAGAGGACCGCTGGCCTAAGCAACCCGAAATTTCTGTGGAAATAAAGGAAGATGATCCTGAGGTAAAAGGGGAAAAAAGAAAAACTTTCTCAGTAGCGTCTACAGTTGAAGCTGACTTCTTAAACCAAATGGTGCAGTCCTGTTCCTCGTGGTATAGGCTTAAGAAGTTGATGGCATGGATCTTATGTTACCGTTCTAATCTTCTGCGCGAGTGTAGCAGGCGGAAGGAAGGCACAGCTAAAGTACTCACCTCCGGAATACCCAGTACCATCAGTGTAGAAGAAATGCACTCTGCTGAGATAGAAGTCTTGAAGTACGTACAAAGGCAATGCTTTAGAGAAGAGTTGGTGTGTCTGCAGAGAAAAAAATCTTCAGAAGTTGAGCTCAAGAAATCAGTCCGAGCCAGGAGCGCACGTTCAGTCAAGAAATCAAGCTCAATCGCCAAGTTGGATCCTGAATTGCGCGATGGCCTGTTGTGTGTTGGGGGAAGATTGAGGCATGCACCAATTGAACAAGAACAAAGACACCCTGTAATACTGCCAAAGAAGCATCATGTTGTAGATCTGATTGTCAGACATAACCATTTGCTTTCTGGAAATTCTGGTCAAGAATATGTGCTGTCTTTGATCAGAAAGAGTTTCTGGATTATCAAAGCAAGAGTTGCAGTGAGAAGAGTTGTAAATCGTTGTTTCAGCTGTAGGCGAAGACAGGCTCCGTTTGGAGCTCAGAAGATGGCCGACCTTCCTGCTGACAGAGTCACACCTAACAAACCCCCGTTCAGTTTTGTGGGCGTTGATTGTTTTGGTCCGTTTTGGGTCAAGAGGGCCAGAAGTCAAGTTAAGCGTTATGGAGTCTTGTTCACGTGTTTGGCGACCAGAGCCATACACTTGGAAGTCGCCCAGAGTATGGACACTGATTCGTTCCTGAACTCCCTGCGTCGCTTCATCGCAAGGCGAGGTATCCCCGAAGTAATGAGGTCAGACAATGGCTCAAATTTTGTGGGCGGAAGCAAGAAACTCCAAGAAGCTATCTCTGATTGGAATGAGAGTCAGATCCATGAGTTCCTCTTGCAAAGAAATGTCAAGTGGTTGTTTAATCCACCATCAGGGTCCCATTTCGGTGGCGTGTGGGAGCGATGTATTAGAACTGTCAGAAAGATTCTCGTTGCGCTTATGAAGGAACAGCCGCTGGATGATGAGGGCTTAACTACCCTCATGTGTGAAGTAGAGTCAATTGTTAATGGGCGTCCTATAACGAGGTCGTCAGATGACCCGTCGGATTCTGAAGCTCTTACGCCGAGTCATTTGCTGTTGCTACGGGCAGGCCCAAAACTTCCTCCAGGCGTGTTCAGGAAAGAGGATGGCTACTCCCGAAGAAGGTGGCGCCAGGTCCAATATTTGGCCGATGTATTTTGGCGGAGATGGATTAGAGAGTACTTGCCGCAGTTGCAAGAGAGGCAAAAATGGGTTTATCCATCGAGGAACTTCGCTGTTGACGACATAGTACTTGTGGTTGACGATAGAGTTCCAAGATCTTTGTGGCCTCTTGGTCGGATTACCAGTGTACGCAAGAACAGCACGGATGAGCATGTGAGGAGTGTGACAGTGAAGACCAGAACCTCGCAGTATGATCGCCCTGTCGATAAGATTGTCCTCCTGGAGTCAGTGGAGATGTCAGAGGGCATGAAGCACTACTGAACTGAACTATGATCCGAACTTTTTATGTGTTTTAGAGAGCTGTTAAATATAATGTTTTGTTTCGTTCGAGTTTCTTTTAAACTCCTATGCTATTGCTCACGATTTTAGGGGCCGGAATGTAGGTTACAAAACGTTTTTCTTTTTCGTGTATCTCTTGAGTTTTTTTTGTCTTAGCCCGCGTGAGTCTGGTAAAGAATTACGCCATTTATATTGTTGTAATATTATGGTCTGCGCCATGTGCTCGTTCAAAAATTTTTGAGGTGAAAGTTCTTGTCTAGTTCTGTTCGTTTACATGGCCTGAAGTTTTTCACGTTCCTTCGAGCCTTCAAATCCAGTGAGTATGTTGTTGCTAGTATTTTCATTTTACTTCGTTTTATTTACGCTGATTTCGTTTTTCACAGTTTAACCAGATCCTTGTAAAGAGTAAACCGAATCTCTCTGGAATAAAACTTATACGAGCATTCAAAGTCTACACAAGAGAGTGACGAAGAAACAAGAAAAGAATACGAAAACATTCTTGAAGATGGTGAAGAAAATGAACATGAACAAAACGATAATGAAAATGGTATTGAAAATGATGCAGTACTTTCTAACAACAAACAAAATGCTTAAAACTCTGAAAATCACGGTGAACAGCACCAACAACAAGAGGAAGAAAAACAAGAACAACGACATCAAGAACAACGTGAAGAACAAAAAGGAGAAGTTGCTGAGGAAGCTAAACTGGAATCACTGCCAGAGGAGGTCCTCGATATGATAGTAAACCTATCCATGACAGGACATAATCGAACAATTGTTGATACTTATAATGCCCTAAGCCACACATCTACCAAATTCAAAAGATTAGTTTCTAGATACATGTATATTAAAAGGTTACCGAAAATAAGCGCTAACAGAGACATGTACCCCGGTCTCCACAGCATGAGACAGATTCTAAAACAAATGATGACACAGAGAATTAACTCTGAAGTGTAAATTTAAGTGCTAAATAAACCCGTGAATAACCCACTGGGCGTTAGCCCTAGTAAAGGGAATCAGGGAACCACACGAGGTAAAGAAAAAATCTTTTGACCTCGGTGGGAATCGAACCCACGACCTACGGATTGGATCTACCGTTACTCTGCCGACTGAGCTACGAGGTCGGACAGAGAAAGTCGGGGACGATTTAGATGGTGAATCGCGGCGAAGAGAAAGTAAGGGTACATATGAATGTTGTGCCGCGTAGCACTAAGAACACAAATGATGACACAGAGAATTAACTCTGAAGTGTAAATTTAAGTGCTAAATAAACCCGTGAATAACCCACTGGGCGTTAGCCCTAGTAAAGGGAATCAGGGAACCACACGAGGTAAAGAAAAAATCTTTTGACCTCGGTGGGAATCGAACCCACGACCTACGGATTGGATCTACCGTTACTCTGCCGACTGAGCTACGAGGTCGGACAGAGAAAGTCGGGGACGATTTAGATGGTGAATCGCGGCGAAGAGAAAGTAAGGGTACATATGAATGTTGTGCCGCGTAGCACTAAGAACACAAATGATGACACAGAGAATTAACTCTGAAGTGTAAATTTAAGTGCTAAATAAACCCGTGAATAACCCACTGGGCGTTAGCCCTAGTAAAGGGAATCAGGGAACCACACGAGGTAAAGAAAAAATCTTTTGACCTCGGTGGGAATCGAACCCACGACCTACGGATTGGATCTACCGTTACTCTGCCGACTGAGCTACGAGGTCGGACAGAGAAAGTCAGGGACGATTTAGATGGTGAATCGCGGCGAAGAGAAATGTTGTGCCGCGGCCAAAAGATTTTTTCTTTACCTCGTGTGGTTCCCTGATTCCCTTTACTAGGGCTAACGCCCAGTGGGTTATTCACGGGTTTATTTAGCACTTAAATTTACACTTCAGAGTTAATTCTCTGTGTCATCATTTGTGTTCTTAGTGCTACGCGGCACAACATTCATATGTACCCTTACAGATTCTAAAACAGTATGGAAGAGGTAGCGGGCTTGCGATGGCATTAAAAGAGACCATAAACAGTCCTCAGTGGATAAATGCTTGGATAAATCTTCTTTTCATTGAGGTTTCAACATGGATGTATGTAACAGTCGTCGTTTGGAAAAAAGAGAAAACAAAGACTTAGCTACTTGCCTTGTACTGTCCGGGACGTGAAACGGAATCAATACGTCTTGTAACTGTAAAAGACTGTTTTCCACATATGCTAAAGTTATTTTCATGATTTATTCGCAATCATCAATAACGGGTATGATGGCATTGCAAACCTGACACTTCAGACAATTTCTTTAATTATTAGTTGCCGCTACACTGTTAACGTTGTAATAAACCGAGTTTTGTTCTATAGAAAGTTGATCTGAGTATTTTACCCTAGGATTGCCCATGTGCCTCAAGGGATGTCTTACCAATATCAATAGTCTAGGACTTTGACCACCTGCCCCACCCAACCAGCCTGCAAGTCAGAAATTGTAGCCCGATACTCCTATCTCTGTTGATTGTTCTGGCTCCAATAGGGATCATCCAACCCCTCCCCCCTTCACCACCTTACCACCTTGCCTGACATTGGCTTAAAGCCGCATGGAATTTTGAAAAATTTAAACACGCGTATTTGTAAAGAATTTGTCTTGAGACAAAGAGAACCTCAAGCTCCTTCAAATATATGGAATGTCAACATCCCCCAGTACTTTAAATGCTATGGTATATGGACATTTTAATCATACTTAACTTACTTTCTAAATGTTCGCAGTTTCTGGGTTAGAATGCTAACTTATTACATTTATTGTTAAGCCTTATTACATTTATGGTTGTTCAGTTTATTACATTAATGGGCAAATTTTATTACATTTATGGTTTGTGGATTTATTACATTTGTGGTTAAAAGTTATTACATTTATGGTTAGTATTACATTTATGGTTAGTATTACATTTATGGTCAATTTTTATTACATTTATGGTTGGTATTACATTTATGGTTTTTATTACATTTATGGGTGATACAACAACAAGAGTTCCTTCTCCAATTCAAAAGCAATTTCATATTCCAAATGCTGAGGAAATTGAGGCAAGGCTGGTTAATCGGCAATTTCATGTACCAAGTGCAGAAGAAATTGAGGGAAGGGTACAATTTCCACCTGGATACTTTTTTCATAGTTAAACAGACTTGCTCGTGATCATCTTTTGAAGTTTTAGTTGAGAAGACATTGGTTGCAAGTGTTTGGTTGTTGGTGAGAGATAAATACAGTAGATAAAGGGAAAAATTATTTATCTTCCCATCATACCCTGTCTGCCAGTACCATCTCAACTAAAACAAAATGACTGATGCTCAGTGTAACAGTTATTGGATATTGACTAATAACAGTTGGGTTTCAAACTAACCATGATAGTTGTGCAAGTTAAATTTCTTATAAGCTGTTTTCAAATGTACATCTTTTAGTGGTGTATTTTTTTTTTCAGGAAAAGCTTATGATATCAACTGTGCTCTATTTCGCGAAGTCCAGACTTTTATAATCAATACCAATCGCTTTTCGATGGCTACTGTTTAACTAATACATTTGTAATTATGCTAATTTATTTGTTGTAACTTTGTGTGCTGTTTGTGTCTGCCTTTTTTTTTGAGCCTGATTAATGTATTATTGTAAGCCCCCTTGATAAGCCTAGGTGCTTTTGGGGCAAACAATAGGAAATATGTTTAAATAAAAAAAAAAAAGCTTATCTAGCAAGTGTTCAATGAGAAAACAGTGATTTTGAACGAAGTAATCTTGAAATTATTGTTAAGTTGTTTTCATGTATAATTAACACTACATGTAGGTCTTACATTCAAATTTTGCATTTTTCTAGTCCAAAGATAAAGAATAAAAAACAGAAATGTTGTTGTTACAGGGGAAGTTTATTTAGTGTTTATTTTAAAGACTTCACTCTAAGTGGGCCTAACACTAATTTTAAGCGGAGGCAAAGAAGTGTCTTTCTAATGAATCTTTGATGAGCAGTTTGTACACCAAAACAACTAGAATTGCTCAAACTTCAACTCTTTTTTTTATCCAAAAACACAACATGTGCATTCCTACTTCTAGTCTTGCTGCACATCCTTTTCATATAAATACACAGTGTTCCTTAATTATCTCCACTATACAGATTTAACAAGCCTTACATATTGTTCAACTTACATTTTTCCTAACACATAAAAGCTTCTAAGATTGGCAGTGCGAAATGGCATTGTTCACATGTCTCTTTGTTTGTGAAACTACATTTTGTCACAATCGGGACTAATCCTAGGGTGCACTGTTGAATGATTCCTTATAAGTTGGGCAATGTTTCCAAACTATTATAGTTTTCTAAATGCAACTCCTTCTTATACAAAAATTCTAAAGTGGTAAGTGATTTTCTGCACTTGTCTCAAGTAATTTACTTAAAGTGCACCTAACCCCCAAAACTTTTTTTTGCTAAAGCAATAAAGCTTATTTTGTGGAGTAATGTGCCGCAAAAATTTTTCGATTTGGTTAAATCTTTGATTTTCTATGGCTCGTCAAAGTACGTCAAAAGGCCGCCATTTTGGTTCACGACCGAGTTTAACGGGGAATGGGTCGAGGGCCGGATGTGACGTCAAATCGAGAACACGATGA
>OZ026595.1:33522607-33587607 GCA_964020085.1 Micromussa lordhowensis
TTTAGCGAGCCGAAGCGACTACATTTGAGCTAGTTTAGTTCCAGTCGCTTCGAAATGTCTGACGACGAAACATCTTCGAATTCATCTCAATCAAGTCTTTCAATTGACGATGAAAATGTGCCAGAAAATGTGATTCGACCGTATCAGTTCGAACCAGAGTTTTCTTCCAGCGAAGAAGGTGTGGAAGAAGAAAGAGAATTTTTAGATCGGGAGGATCAACACGAGGAAGAAATTGATCGTACCAGAAATCTGGACTGGTAAGGGATTCAAGATATATTAGGGACTTTAAGCAAAGACAACGGGGACGGCAACGGCAACTGGAAAACCGAGAAAAAGCTGGGGAGATGACGCGGTTTTGGCGCGAAGTTAGAACTAGTTAAGCTATCAAAACAAGACGTGGACGACAACGCCAAGCACATTCGTACCAAGACCTACCGAGACTTAAAAGAAGTGCTTTTCTTAAATATGCCTTCGCTAAAAGAGGTGCGAGACATGCTCCTGATAAGTCATTTTCAAGGAGTGATAAACGATGAAGAATTTTTGCTGTTATATGATTTAAACAGGTCAACCAATCTGGATCTTCCGTACGAGTTTTACGACTCTTTCAATTTTGATTTGCTGGAAAACGACGAGTGTTTGTCGGAATTTCGATTTCGCAAGCAGGATATTCCCCTTTTCGCCGACGTACTGCAGGTTCCTGATGTGATAACATGCTACCAAAGAAGTGTTTGTACTGGGTTGGAGGCCCTTTGCGTTGTTCTCAGGAGACTGGCATACCCTTGTCGATACGCCGATATGATAGCCAGATTTGCAAAACCTGTTCCAGTCTTATGTTTGATCAACAACTATATGATCGACTTCATATATCAGACACACAGTCACAGAATTCTCCAGTGGAACGACACGCTACTGAACCGTCGTGCTCTTGACACGTACGCAACTACCATCACAGCCCAAGGGTCCCCTTTGGAGAACTGTGTCGGGTTTATTGATGGGACTGTTAGGCCAATTAGTAAGCCAGGAGAAAATCAAAAGATAGTCTATAATGGCCATAAGAGAGTGCATGCTATTAAATTCCAGTCTGTAGCACTTCCAAATGGAATGATTGGAAATATGTTTGGACCAGTCGGTAAGTTAAAAGACGTGTACGCTTTTGTCTCTATTTCTTTTACCTAGCTGTTTTTATTTCTTTAATTTTTTGGCTATTTTGTTTGTAGTTTAAATATATTTGGTAAAAATTGTTTTACACCAGTTTGATTTTTGATCTCTCTCGTCTCACATTCACTTGGGTAGCACATGTTAAAACAAAAGAAAATAAACTTCAAAATCGTTTGAATAATTTACCCAAGAACAGTTACAGTTTGTTCTCTTATTCTGGAAAGGTGTGGGGGTGGGTGGGTGGGTGAGGGAGGAGACAAGAAGGCAAACCTTAGAACAGTATAAAATATCAAGGTGATTGTTTCTTTTAATTATTTTTATTTTGTTATAAGAGGGGAAGCGGCATGATGCTTCAATGCTACATGATTCACACCTTCTTGACGATCTGCAGCAGTTTGCATTCACACCTGGACCTGTTATGCACCCGATGTGTCTATATGGAGATCCGGCGTATCCATTAAGACTGCATCTCCAGGCTCCATTCCGAAACCGGCATCTTACACCACAAATGGAACTGTTCAAAAAATCTATGAGCCCTTTAAGAGCCTCTGTTGAGTGGCTATTTAATGATATAGTCAACTACTTGAAATTTATTGATTTCAAAAAGAACCTCAAGATAGGTCTGTCAGCTGTTGGGAAAATGTACATAGTGTGTGCTCTTCTCAGAAACGCCCTAACATGTTTGTATGGCAATACAACTTCTGAATTCTACAACCTCGACCCCCCTTTTGTGCAGGATTACTTTGCCTAGACTTAGATGGTATGTACGTGTCATGCATTTTGTCATTTCAACACATTAAAAGCAAAATATTCTGTTATTCAAATTGTTTGGGGCATTTATAGAAAATATAGTAAACATATAGAAATAATAATAAAGTGCTTGTTCAGCTGAGAGCAGAAATTCATTTTTCGATGTTCCCTATGGAATATTTTTTCAGTTTGACCCCTTCCTTCTCTAATCCCTCCAGAAATCAAGATCAACATTCCCATTAAAAATTCTCTTTGTGACATTTCTTCCCCTGCAACATTCTAATGATCTTTCACAAAATGGGTATATGTTGTCTATGTTGTGGTTTAATTTTACTTTTCGTACAATCCTGCTTTTCTCTTTGTTTTTTATTCACTTGTTGTATATTACCATGCACCAGAACAAATTACAAGTGCTAAAGTAAAAAATAAACCACAGTATCTTGTTTCTGGAACTGCAAAATTAATATTTGCAGTCTGGACTGCACCTGCATATTTTAAAACATGACATCACCTTTATTCACAACATCATGATTGTTAATTGGCAAATGGCTTTTACACATGTATCTGTCTAAAACTTTTTGTAGTTCCAATGACAACAAGGCATGTACAAGTGTAACAATATGAACATAGAAAAGTTAAGCCATGCCGCGGGGCTCCATACATCATAAGATACTGCAAAGAATGTCCTAAAACAAGAAAAACTGATGTTGGGTACAATCTATTGCACTCATGGCTGTTTTAACTTAAATAATTTGTTGTCAATTAAGCACAGTGTCACCAATGAAACAAACACTGTTTTGGGCAACAAAGTTTTGGCAAAATATAAACACAACCTGAACAATGCCTATATGGCTATAAAGCCATATGCATATAGGCCCTGTAATAGTGTCTGATGTGATGGTTTATCCATTCTTTACTGACCAGCTTTAGAAACAAACCCTTCCAGCACTGTTAATAGCTGCTGCTGCATCTGCTGCTGCTGCTGCATCATGGCCATTTGCATCTGGCTAAGTTGTTGCAGCTGTTCACTTTGCTGTTTCTGTAGATTAGCAAACATCACTTTTTGGTTCTCTTGCTGACGGATCAGTTGCTGGGTCATTTCCTCTTGTTGCTTTTCTTGGGCACGCTGCTCCTGTTTTTTCAGCTCCAACTCTTCTTGCCTGATTTTGAATTCTTCTTCAGACCTCTCCTTAAGATATGTAATGGTGTCTGTTCCAGATCGCCTTGCTTTCTTTTCCTTCTTTACATCATCGCTTGCCTCTCTCTTTTTGGTTTCTCCAACTTTTTCCAGAGCCTTAGCTCGCATGTCTTCGGCCTGCCGTTTCTCTTTCTCCAAGTTGGCTTTTCTTTCCTCAGACATCACTTGCAGATCCCTCTCTGCAGCCTCAGCTTTCTCACAAATTTCCTCCATTGCTATATCAAACTCTGAGGGCTCATCAACGGTGATACCACTTGCTTTAGTTTCTTCTGCAACTTTTTTCTTGTATTTCTTTATAAGAACTTGGTTTATGCGATCTCTTACAGACCTCAAAGAAACTGTGAATCGGGGCATAGATACTGCATTTAGGTTTATAGCAATTTGCTCCCACAGTTTAGCTCTTTCTCTGCTTCCCTTTGGCTGGCTATAAGGGTCGACAGCCAAGACTTCTCGTACCAAAAGAATGTCGTGTTCTTTAGTCCAGTGCATTGGAGAAGTCCTTAAAATAGGATATTAAAGGTAAACGTAAATTTCACAGTACAAAACACAGTTAAACTTAAATATAATTAAATAATATTACAACTTAAAAACAGCTTTTAGTCGGTTAAAATCAAGCCGTTGCAGCTATTTCAATTAACAAACAACGCACAAGTCCGCACAATCAAAACACTGTATTACTTTGCATGCTAAACTTATTACAGCAGACTCAAATGGACGAAAACACTAACCCTTATCTTCCGAAAACTTTGCAATTGGACTAAATTAGACGGGTTACACATGCAAGCCCAAGAATGTTCATTCTTGACAAGACTGCCCAAATCATTGTATATTTCCTAAATATACCTGGCATCCTTTATTACACAGGGCTGCGAAACGAAAATAATCGCGGTAGATGTTTAGTTGAACGACACGACAAATGCGATGATTGATAAAGATCAAATAAGCTGTTAATCTTGGCCGTGTTAAAACACCTAAATAAGCTTTATTTATTCTGTCTGTGGATATCTGCCGTTTTAATTTTTTTGACGATTTGGTCTTACTGAGCTGTTTGACTTTCATGTCATTTTTTTCGACTGAAATCAGTCGTAAGGGGAGTTTATTTAGGTGAATGAAGCTCGCAATTTTTCTACTCACATGTTTACTTTGTCAATTGGCTTTGACACGTTTCTGTGAACAAAAAAACGCATCATGACCATGAAAAATCTCAAATATAGAGTAAACAAGCGATAAAAGTAATTTGAGATTGCATAAAAGGACTACTTTGCGTTAATTTAGTAAAAGAAGACAAAAACAATACTCACGTTTTCACACAACGCGAAAATGACTCAATTCACGTCGGGGCCAAACGCAGAACATCAAAACTTTTCCCGCCTGTCATGCGCAGTTGAGTTTAGGGCTTTTCCCGGAATGCCCGGCGTCCCCGTCGCCGTCCCCGTTGTCTTTGCTTAAAGTCCCTATTTTCTAACTTAAACAATGCAATATAACCGATTCGTGGAGGCAAACCGTAAATTAAATGGCATTTAATGTTCTGGAGATGCCGTGAAGATCAAACTCTCACGTGCTCAAGAATTGTAAACAAACACAATAAAACATAATAAATAAAATCACTCTTGTATGTTTTTGTTCGTTTTATTCATAGCTATTGTGATCTTACAAGCATTTAGAGAGGCAATATCTACTGCTGTGCAATATTTTAGACGCTACTCGTGCATCCAGTTTAAAATCACCCTTCAGGAGTAAAGTCGATTGTACCGAGATTCTGTAAATATATTGAATCCCTGTTATAACAACATAATATACTCCATGATTTGTAGAACCGCATCAAGATTATGAAACATAATTTTTAAGCTAACCTACTCTTTTTTTTTTAAAAAAAGGAACGATTCCCATCGCTACCTCCGAAACGAAACAAATAACTGTAGGTTTGGTTTGTTTTGGTAGCGACAAACTGAGCAGTGTTTGAGCATGCAAATGTATCTGGGTCATCAGAGAACTGTTTCCTATCGCAATGAGAATTTCATATGAGATTCTGCAATCCTTCTGGGAAAGGATAGGTTTGCAGCCGTCTGTTAATCTACAAAGAAAGTATTGCGATCACTGCACAATCAGCTCAGTTGAAGATGCATTTTATATTTCATTGTACGTCATAGATGACCTAAGAAATTCCCTTTTTGATAAAAGCAGTGAATGAATTTGTCTATTCATGAATTTTAGTTATCACGAGAAACTATTTTTTCTTTTCGATAATGCTGATCCAAACATATATGGATTGGCTATTGGCTTCGTTTTTCGAGCCAACAGAAAAAAAACAAATCACATCTATTAGCCTGTAATTGTAATTAATTTACAAATTCTCCTACATAAATAGATAATTCCTATTTGTAATTTTAGTTTGCTCCTAATTATATCAGTCATACACAATGGGAATACTGGAGTAAAGTTGTTGTTCTTGTATTACTGACAGAACATGTTGCATACCTAACTAAGCTAACCTGAAAAGTTAGGGGTAGGTTCTTATACTTTTACTGTGCAATAGTCCAAGTCAAACAAAGCTTATTTACTTTAGGTGTACTTGTGAAAATTGCCAAATCCTCAACAGAAATGAGGAATGTACCTGCTGTTCAGAGTTTCCTGAAATCTGCAACAAAAACAGGGAGGCAGTAGAGATGGGGGAGGTTGCTGAAGCCCCAGTTTGTATAACGCAGCATCCAGGTTTCCAAGCTGTTTGTCTCAACAGATGGGTGCTACAGACAGCCTGGTACCAATATAAGCAACAGTATCTTGTTCTTGGCAAAGAAATAAGAGTCCCTTTGCCATCATGTGCAGTGTGCTGCATTAGAGCACACTTTCCTCCTCCAGGACTTGAAGATGACTTCCAGTTCGAAGGTTTTCATTTTCCAGATGAATAAGAAACAGCAGGCTGAACTTAGGCAAAAATTATGCACCCTTTGTGCTTAGACTGAACGTGTTCAATTTGAGTTTGTTTTGGGTAAAAATCAATAACATTAACCATAGTGACATCTACAATCACCTGAAATCATTGTTGTTATGTAAACAAATTATCTATTTTTTTGGATTAAGAAAAACAAAGATTAAAATACAAGTTCTACTGTTTAGAAAAACAAGAAATGATTTTCTGTCTTTACCTCATGGCACAAATGTTTTTTGTTTTGGAGGTGGTTGGGGGCACAATTTATGACTCTCCTTCATTTAAGTTGTAGTGCCTCTCTCCACCCAGGTGTATAAATGGGTACTGGCGAATTAAATGCGGGGGGAGGGGGGTAACCCTGCCATGGACTAGCATCCCATCCAGGGGGGAGTAGAAATACTCCTGGTCGCTTCATGCTACGGAAACCGGGATAAGCTCCAGCCTGATGGACCACTTGGCTTGAATGCAGACTACCTTTACTTTTTCATTTCAGTTGTACTTAATCACATTTGCATGCATGCAGTAGTTCTTATTTTGTGCAGCCAAAATGTAGAGTTTTATCGGTTAAACCTGGAGCGGTGATTACGGACAAGTTCTTGTTTGCTAGGAGGGGCAGTCCCTGAGATGTTTTTAGGGAGATGGCGTGCTTCAGGTTCAATTTCGACTTCACCTGTTTCACAGGCAGTGGCAACGGTGTCCATCAAAACCATAACATGTGTATATGACTTTTTTTCTTTTATTGGCTTAGCCACCCACTGTTTCTGTGCCTTTGGGAAGCTGACCTTGTACCTGGCTTGACCAGCACGTGGCCCAGATTGTACGACTGCCTGCTTTCTTCCAAAGTTGGCATTGTGATCGAGTGCTGTGAGTTGTGCACGTGCCACCATGCCTTTGTGAGAAAAATGTTCACGCTTCCAGTGTGGCAAAATTCAGTCAGCTTCTCAATGTCTTTCAAGATCTTCTTATTGAGCACCACCTCCTCAAGGGCAATATAGGCAGGGGTATCAGGCTTCAGCCACTTCTTTCTCCTGACCTGAGCACTGGTCAGTCTTGGATGGCAACACTTATGAAAGTGGGTGTACCCATTCCACTTGTGTTTGTTTGTCACATGGAACAGGACTGACTTCCACTTTTCTTTCAGCATTTCAGCATGGCCATCACATGTTGCAGAACACCACCACATGTGGTTTGAGACTGAACGGATCCATGGAAGAAGATCTTCATAGCCTTTCAATTTAGCCTTCTTGGAAAGTTTTTTTGTGACCCACTTTGACAAATGTCAAACATCATACTGGTGGTCGATTTCACCATGGTCCTTTCTCATAAAACTTGAGATGGAAGTATGGCGGTCTGTGGCAATTCTCTTGATGGTGACTTCTTCTCTGGCCAGGTCTTGAATGCACCTCTCGACCCCTTCCTTTTCCATTGCATTAGATGAAGTTACCTCTGTTACCTGTACAACATTGATTGCTGCCACCTTTCTTTCATCTGTCATCATGGTGTATGTACAATCTCCTGAATGTACAATCTCCTAAATCTCCTGGGCTGGTTGCCATTGAACTGGCTGACGCAGCTGGTTCGTCAACAATGATACAAGCTCCTTCTGTTGGAGTGCTTTGCAGTGAAGCACCTCCAAAAATCTTGAGAACAAGAATTTGACATTTTAAAATGCATGACAAGGTACTCCCTGACTGAGAATTTATTTAGCCAGAGCCATCAAATTAATACAACCAGCGCTTTGTGGCACAGGTCGAAAAATCTTAAGAACAATGAAGAAAAGGCCACCTAGAAATCAAATATAACAGCTAGTGTAAATACACTAGGTAGCATTTCACCGCTAATCGATCGACTGAGGATAGTGCCATTTGAAGAAATATAGGAAACAAAAGACTACTAGACAATTTAAGTTCAGGAAATTTCATATTCGACACCCACCTCTCTCGACACCCACCTCTCGTCGTAATTCTTGTGCTCGCAGCCGGCTCTCACGATTCTCGGTACTTAATGTAGGTTTCTTTGGTTCAGGCCCAAACGAAAACACTGAGGGTATCAAATCACGTTTAAGACGTCTTTTCACCTTTAGCTCGGGCATTAACCGTGCTTTCAAGTCCACTTCAAAGCAATCATCGGTAAAATGTTCACTGCACACATAACAGTTTTGCAATGGAGGAAGATTATCCCTTCTGATCCTCGCTAACCAGGCTTTTCGTAACCCTTTATCGTTGGGAATGTGATGGTAACTTATGTTACACGTCTTAGATGAATGGTTAATACAACCAGGCACGCAGCAGTGGACCATTATCACTATTCCACAGCGAGATTATATGGAAACACAACGACATAAATATTTTATGAGCTGAACTACTTAGTTTTGCGACTGAAAAGCCTGTGAATGTCGCGCAATTGTGTTTCACGATATGACGTCAGCAGACATTCCGCTGACTGTTTCAGCTACCGCATTCCAAAATCAAGATGGCGGGTCATTCGCGGAACTTTGGACCGATTTTTTTAATAAAAATATTTCGCCTGCGTAAGATTTATGCCAACCAAGATACTCCAGGTAACATAATTATTTATATAAAATTCTCTTAAAATAGGCCTAAGTTCCCCTTTAAGTCACAAACCAATTCTAAATAACCAAGATAATTTTCGTTAACCATAGTGTTTGACCAGCTTTTATATTCATTCCTTCACATTACCTGAACAGGAAGAATTCTCTTCTGCCGATAATGGTGTGTCTTCGGTGTGAAATGAAAATAAAATCATGTTAATCATGTACAAAGCAACCTTACCACCGCTTTCGTTGATACGCGACTTTGGAAAACAAAACACTGGCGGAAACGTTTCCAAAATTTCCGTCAGTCTTGCGTACTATCAACAGATCGGATCGAAATCCGCCAATCACAGCCACTAGTGTGACCTTCAGACCTTCTTTACGTCATACTGGTGGGCTGTGATTGGTGGGTTTCGATCCGATCTGTCGATAACATGTATGATTGATGGAAATTTTGGAAACGTTTCCGCAGGTGTTTTGTTTTCGGAAATCGCGTATCAACGAAAACCGTGGTAATGATGATACAGTGAGGGGTGAAATTCACTTCTTTGCCAAGGATGACTTCATTAATTTGTATGGATTGAACTGGCTCTAACCAGTGTTCCAGATAAAAGGAGGGTCTCAGGTCAAAATCTGACAATGTCTGCTTTTTGACTTGACAAATAAATTGAAAACTGATAATGCTTTACTGGGAACAGTGGGGATTGGACCTGTTGGAATAACTTGAGTGGCACCTTGTCTCAAAAACCTAACTGGAACTCTGTAAAGAATGTTTAATTAAATAAACCCCATGGGAGAAATTAGAAGTCATATTTGATAGTGAATGTAAGTGTAAGTAAAACATTTCTAGTATCTTTGACATATTTCTACTTTTCAATCTATTCATAACATTAAGTATTTACCATGCTCTTCAAGAGATGCGTTAGGTGGTTGTTCTGAAAATGAACACACAGCTTTATTAAGTTTTTGAGGCATTATATTCATATGGTAACTTCATGATACTCGCCAAGAATTCAGTTTGTATGTGTAGGAAACGGTTAAGTCTGCATTTGGGCCTAGTGGCCCATCAGTCCGGAGCTAATCCCGGTTTCTGTGGCATGAAGCGAAAGAAAGTATTTCTACTCCCCCCCCCCCCGGATGTGATGCTAGTCTACCGCAGGGTTAGCAGCAGTAAATTTGCCAGTAAGGCACTATGAGAGTACATTGTCTTACTCAAGAACATAACGCAGTGCCCTGGCTGAGGCTCGAGCCCGGACTGTCCGATCCTGAGTTCAGAGCACTAACCAATAGGGCACTGCTCGTTAAGATGTGTCAATTGAGTTGGTGCTTATTTTCGGAGATCAATTATAGCATACCTCCGATGACCCTCTAATGACCTCTCTAATGTTTTTGTGACAACTGGCCCTTCGCTTTCTTTCACGGAGTCAAGTTCTTCTTCAAGGCTGGTAATTTTTTCGCAGCACTCTCGAAGTTCTTTCTTCAACTCTTCAGTTTTCTGTTGCTCTTCTTTTACTCTATTTTTTAGAGTTTCCACTTCCTTATCGTGGGCGGCTTTCATTGAACTCTCCACTTCCATCCACTGCCTTTTTTTTCGGCAAGTTCCAAACCGAGCGCATTGCACCGATCGCAATCCTCGCGCTGCAGTGCTTCGATGTTTCTACCTTTTGCTTCATTTTCGTCAGGTTGGATGCCAAACCCTTAAAAATAAATGGTTAAAAAAAACAAATGTCAAGTGTTCGCGGTTCGGTTCCTCGCTGTAACTGCAGGGTCCAAAAAGGCGACTGATACGGTCGCCAATTCGACTAAAATTTCATCCATGGGGACTAAATGTTTGGATTAGTGCCCAAATGGCGACTTCATTTAATAGTACATTACTTATGGTCCGTTTCTCAGACATTGTGTCCTTTCAAAATACGATAAAGGGTCATTCTGGTCTCTCGCAACAATCCTCACAACATGGAAGTTTGAAATCGGCTGATAATGCTTTGCAAACCTTTTAATACCTCATGTGTGCCTATAAATTGTTTATCTTATAATAGCCCATTGCAGAAACGTGAGAGCAATAGGGCGAGTTTGTTATATTGATTAGGTTGAAAATCTAAACATTTCAACTGAAATTTTACTGAATACAAAGCTACCCAACCAAGTTTAAGAGTTTTCAGTTGAAAATTGTCAAAATGGGAGCCTTCCAAAAGCTGCAAAATTCCATACAAACCCTTATAAATTTATTTATGGCCTGTCTACCTAATTCATGCAAACTCTCTATTTTGGGTGATATTTGAAAAGCTACCATTTTACCATTTTGCTCCTCAAAATACTTCCATTGGTGGTCAGTAATCTCAAATTTACTTGATCTTTCATTTGGATATCTTAGTTTTCCAAACAAACCGAAAACAACTATATCTGATCCTTTCCTAGTCCCCTCACGTTTCTGCAATGGCCTATGCGATCTGGCGACTAAAGCATTAATTCTTTGACGGCTACTCCCTGTCATTCTCATTCTACTTCAAAATTTCAGGAGGACCCTGATCAAACTGATTTCATTGCGTTACTTACAACTGTCAATCACTTTCAGCTGGTCTTCGTTGATAGCTTGTCGAGGGATCTTTATAGAAAGCTCTCTGTGACCTTTTCCAAATTCAGTCCTAAAGTCGGCACTGGCCCCATCTATACCACGACATACTTGGCTAAAATTAATCGTGGTGTAGGGCGTTCCTGCTTTTGCCAATACGTCTGTAAGGTCAGCTTTCAAAATGTGGACTGCAGCACCCAAGGAGGAGTTTCTAAGTTTTACACTGCGCTTGAGCCAATGGCAGACCTTAGCAACAAGAAGATTACAAGTCTTGAAGCGCCGTGCAAATAACTATACTTCTTTTCAATCCGAAAAAGTTGTGAAATTTTGTAGCGTGGAAGAAAAGTATTACGAAAAGTGTAAGAACCGATCTGGAATTCATTTGGTAATCTTTTTTCTTAGCTTGCACGTGACGTCATGATATTGTAAAATTCAAAATTGAAAAGCCAACAAAGATTTTATTCTCATCAAGAAGAAGAGATTCCAATTTCTTATCTATTTACAACATTTCAGCTCAATAGCATGCTTCGTTGAGGCGCAATTAGGAGTTTTAGGGATATGAGATATTTGGGTAAAAAATGATAGGGATACGGGGTATTATGGGGAAAAATTAACATGATACGGGATATTTACACAAGAGATTCAGGGATACCGAACGTAAAAGTTGGAGTTACAAACTATCGCAATTAACGGGATACGGGATACTTAAGTTAGAAATTTATGGGATACAGGATAGTGTGGACCCCCCCCACCCCTTACCCCCTATCCTATTGGGGCCTCTTCATTTGGAAACCTGTGCATTTTGAATTTCAGAGTTGAGACGGTGCGTGACATAAACGACATGATCGTGTTTGTCAAAAATCATATAATTAACTCAGCCATAGCCATTTGGTATTTATGTAAATGTTTGTTTGCTCAGTACGAATATCAGTCGCTTAGATAATCGTAATTTCTTGACTTCATCCACTAAATGGTTTTTGATTTAATATTCTATTGCGTGAGAGGGCAACCCTCGATACCCAGCAGAAAATTTACAATTGCTACATTAATGAACTATTGACTAAAATACCTTGTCTTGGGATTTCGTTTTTTCGACAGCAGATATCAAGTCTGAAATTAACTGGCTTAGAGTGGCATGCACCTTTGTTGTATTTTCATACTGGGAGGTGACATAAGGAATGAGCTTTGTTATCAGATGCTGATCAATGTCCTCCTTTGAAAGGACTTCCGGATCTGAAATTTCTGTTACAATCTACAAAATGTTAGGAGATAGTTTATTTCTCATGTGAACTACAGCGGTATGCATGTACAAACTTATTAATTCCTAAAAGTTCTAATATAAAATGATGGTATTTTAAAGCCCCCTTACAGTTTTGCTCTGTTCGGGATGACAAAAATAGTTTGAGACCCACTTGCGTTTCCGAAGGTCCTTTTGTTGGCAAAGTTGGCGGTTGAGGTAGTAATTTCAAGATTACTTGGTTTAACTAAAGCACGAGAAATTTAAAGCTTGGTACTCACCTCATATGCAAAATATCGGTAGCAGCTATATATACTGGGAAGGCAACCTGGCAGACCAACCATTCTGTCTCTGAAAAAAGAGACATGCTCTTGGAGGTTTAGTTGTGTTAGCCCTAAGCCCATTCTGATAACAGATGGAACACATGACAACGACGCTTTGTCAAAAACTCTTTTCTTCTCCTCCATGAAGTCAATCGATTGCTCCGACTTTGTTAATATTTTTTCAAATAATATTGGTGTGGTCTGTTCAAAAGATCTGAAAGACGCTTTTTAAAATGCTGAACAAATTGTCGCCCTAGTTAGTTTTACTTGAATTTTAATAAACAGTTGTCTTTCCCTCCCTTTAAGTTTACAGCACACTGCTGACAGTGACTGGCATGCTTGCGTCATCAAAGTTTCGTTTTTCTTAGATCGATAATTCTTGGAATTAATAATTGATTCATGTTTTAGGGTGCACCGACAAGTTATCATGCATGCGTAAGAACCAATTGTTTTATAAAAACTGGAGTGAAAGTTCATTATTATCATTATCATAAAATTCTGAAATCAAAATTCCCTAGGCTTCTAAAAACTTCGTTCCCACTAGACTTCTGCAGTTGAATTGTTTTGAATTTAGTTTTTGATTGGGTGACAGTTAAAACCACCAATTGCTCTTGCTAGCCTCTTTATTCTATTCTTTTATCCTCTCCCCCGAGTTCCACTGAAACAAGGAGCACACAGACATATGCTGAATTGGATTGCACTGCTCTTCTAGCTATTATAAACAAGGTTTATTTTAGTTTGTAGTATGCATGACACTTTCTTGCACACAAAGTAATTGCTGATATGGGAAAGCAACTATAAGATTAAATTAAATTATACGAAAAGAAAGTTTTCTACCTCATATCCTCATCCAAGGAGAAGTTGACAGTCATAACAAATGTGGTCAGTGGTACTTCAGCGCCACCTCCCTTGGTTTGCTTGCCTCCTCCTTGGAATGTCGACACAAGCACCTTCTTTAGGGAATTTGGATGGGAGGGGTCATCCCAAAACACCGGAAACAAGCTCTTAACCAGTTCAGCAATAACCGAGTCACCAGTAGACTTGGACACCAAAGAGTCACCCAGCAGTTTCCTGATTAAGAGCAAAGACGTGGATTTCCCACTAGCAGTTTCCCCTACTACCATAGGAGCTGGACATGAAACTAGAAATTAATATAGAAATCATTGTCAATAAATGAGTTTTACATTTGGAGACCGCAAACCCGATTGCGTGCTGTTCATTTACGGGCAAAATTTACCGAGAGCTGCGTTTCTCTGTAACGGACTCGAATGTGCCTTGAATTCAGCCAATGTTTATTTAGAATCGAAGGGAAATAATTCCATCTACTATTATAAACACAAAACATTAACCAATTGATTAAAACAGGGTCGATTCAAAACACTTGAGTCAAACTGGAACAATGTGCATTGGTCAGTGTAAAACACAGACTGAAAACTACCGACCGCATACTTAAAGAGGAGCTACATCACGATATTTTGACTTATTTTATGTGACGAGCCAAATTGCCTTTAAAATGATAGTTTGCCAAGGACGAAAACATGTGCATTTCAGAGTCCAATTAATGTATACTCACCAACCACAGAGAGAACTTTTTGATAGTGGAACGCTGACAACCCTCCAGCTAGAAGCATGACAAATTCTAAAAAGTTCCTTCCCATGAATGTTTTCACTGTCTGTATGAAATCCTGGCAGTTGAATAGTTCTCGGGGCATTTCTGACATCACTGGGACTGTTGTTAGAAACTGTTTCAATTTGGTCTTCTCTACTATTGATGCAGGAACCCCATTTAGGTAGGGTATCATCCATACCATTTCATGTTCCTCTACTGGTATAAGCACGCCATTGCCTAGTTTCAAACCGTGAGGGTCTAGGTACGAGTCTGTAAATTATGGGATTAGCACATATTGATTCACATAGTCTGAAAGAGCTTACCGAGATTCACAAGATTCCCAAGTTTGGTGTTAATCAGGCTAGTTTTCACTGAGATACAGCCATTTGAAAATGTCAAAATTTACAAAGAAATGTATGGCAATCCGGACGCTGTCCGACACGGCGTCCGGATGCCATACATTTCTTTGTAAATTTTGACGTTTTTAAATCGCTGTATCTCGGTCAAAACTAGCCTGATTAACACCAAACTTAGGAATCTTGTGAATCTCGGTGTGCTCTTTCTGACTATGTGAATCAATAGTTCCTAATCCCATAATTTACAGACTCGTACCTAGACCCTCACGGTTTGAAACCAGGCAATATCTGTTCAACTATCAAAGATACAGACACGATTAGTGTCTACTTTGTGTATATGGAATTAATACAAACTCCAAAGTGCAGACTAATAATAAATAAATAAATAATTTAATTAATTAATATATGTTATTAGTATAAATATACTATCTTTCTATCACGAATGTTGCTCTCTGATTGGCTACGCTACTCACTATCTATTCTGTGATAGATATTGAGTAGCGTAGCAGTGCGGTTGTCATCTAATTGGCGGCCGCTTCTTCACGTTTTCAAAAATGTCCGTGAAGAAGATTTAGACAGTTTACTGGTCGAGGCTGTTGCAGAAAAGACAAAAGTCGCCACAAAATATGGTTTGAAGAATTTTCATGGTATGAGCAGGAGTCAAAAAACGGCTTTAATAAATTTGTTATTTATTGAAACTTTTAAAAGTGCAATATCAAATTGTCAATTATCCACGCCTGGTGTGACCTGTTGTTAACATTGTTAAAAAACGTGAATATGTCATCTTGTTTTGAAGTTTTGAAAGACTAGTAGATTTATACTAAAATTCGCTCTCGATTTCTATGCGTGATAGTTGATTTGGGCTGCGCCCTTGTCGACTATCATGCGATAGAAATCTCGCGCTCATAATTTAATTCTAAATTAGAGGTTTTATTGTGTAATATCGCTGAGTATTCTATTCTCTTTCGCTTCGCTCAGCCGAATAGAAAACATTTCTATTATAAGTAGAAGAGGCAAGGAACAAACAAATAGTGGAGGGAGCCACCAGCAATGGTCAAGAATAACAAAGCGCGCACTGAATACAGGTTACAGGCCAAGGAATATAAGAAAAAACGTTACACGCTATTTAAAACAAAAATAAAAACAATAAGGAAAAAACAGCCTCGAGTAAACTGGTCGGCGTCAAGTGGTGTGATATTCACAAGGAGTGGTATATAAAGGCCTAATTATCCCTATGGGAACAAATACCAAGCAAACTAATCAAACACCTAAAAGAAAAACATTTCTATTCTCTTTCGCTTCGCTCAGCCGAATAGAAAACATTTCTATTATAAGTAGAAGAGACAAGGAACAAACAAATAGTGGAGGGAGCCGCCAGCAATGGTCAAGAATAACAAAGCGCGTGGGAAGGCTAAAGAGACTAAATACCAATATTAAGAGTAACTAAGAGCTGGTGTTGAATATCTTCCCTACAGTAAGTATCTTTGACGTTCTCGGACTTCCAACGGCCATGCTTCTTAATAACACGATCTGGTAAATCGTTATTAGCGGCTGCAGAAGCACCTCCGAACCTGAGGGAATGAAGACCATATAGCTTAGTATCAAGGCCAATGGCCTTAAACTTTTCAATAAATAGTTCTCTAGCTCTAGAATACGAAAGCTTAGAACCTGCGCGAAGAGAATAATTTCCATTTTTACTCTTAGACAAGGAACGGAACACGAACTCCGTGGAATTAAAACTATCCCCACTTAAATGAGCGTATCTGCGTAACATGTTAAAGGGACAAGTTGGATTACCAGTTCTAGCAACTACCCTTGTTGACCCGGAACCATATTGGTCGGTTTTACTTCTAGGAATATACAAAGAAAAATATGTATCCTTGAAATCAATGTCACACCACCTAATATTAGAGGCTTCATTAAAACGCAAGAAGCCAGCGAAAGAAACAAGACAGAGACAGACGTCTCTGATATCGGACAAACTAGCATTGACTCCAGCAAACCTTTGAACAAGAGCATGTAAATGTTCAGGGCAGATAGGGAGTCTCTTTTTAGATGAAACAAAATTAGCAGAGACTCTCTTGCAGCTTCCAGAATGGCTTTAACAAAACTACTGTTACATGGATTCGAGATACCACACGAATTATGGAAAAAATTTATACTATAAAAAGCGGAATAAATCGTAGCAAAAGAATAACCTGATTGGACTAGACTAATAAGATAAAGTGAAAAATGAAGAGCAGAAGCAGGGAAACACATGACTCCAGGAAAAGAGGCAGCCCATGCCTTCAACTTTTGAAATTTTGAATGATATCCTTTTACAGTTAAAGGAGCTTTACTTGCAGCCAGTACACCAGGGATAAGTTCCTCCAAAGGTCTCAAGGCGTCGATCCGCGGACCTACAGCAATTGAAGAACTTGTAAAAATAGAAAAAACAGCAGGACATTACTACGAATAGTATTGTAAAATGAGCCAATAACAAACAGAAGCAACAAAACAGAAAACAGGAAAAAACTGGACGGAACAAAGCGCTGGTAAAAGTATGCGCAAGAAAGAAAAAGTGTGCCAGCTTTACACCATAAAGGCTATGAAGCAAAAACACAATGGCTCTAGGCTGACGCAAGTAACAATGCAAACCTCAAATCCATGGAGAATATGTCTATGAAGATACGCGAGAGTAACCCAATAAGCATGAGGTCATTTATTACAGAACAGTAATAACAACGAATGCTGCTAACAACAATACAAAAAGGCTACAAAGCCTGCAGCATCAATAAACACCATAAAGCGTACAACAGTAACAAGCGCTATGAAGCGCACAACGATAACTAGCGCTATGAAGTGCATAACAACATCCAACTAGCACTATGAAGCGCACGGCAACAATTAGCGCTATGAAGCGCACAAAACTAGAAATAACGCGATATACACTAAGTAACGCTATAAAGCGTAAAAGCGTAAAAAACGCCACGTAAGGCCATGAGGCGTGAAAACGATACCTAAAGGTACGAACTTCCCAAAAGACAAAAAACGCTATAAAGCATAGGCAAAAAAGCGGTCGCGTTATAAAAATGGGAACGAAGGATGCAAATGCAATAAAGTGTGAAAAACGCAAGAAAACAAACTCAAGAAACGAGAGAAGAGCCGTCCAAAAGTAAAGCTAAAACCGCAGACTTGAATCTAAACGGACAAAATATTGTATTGTGACCATCCCTAACAGAAGCAAAAACGAAAGAAGGGTCAGAAAACTCAACCACTTGACAAACAGAAGGCCTAAGTCCTTCCAGCGGAAAAACGATTGGCCAAAAACCTGCTGAAAACCACTTGGGGATAACGAGGACGCCCCGAGCAACGTATACCTCTAAATGAAAAATTGTACGACTAATAAGGTAAATAGGTGGCACCAACCAATTCTCTCGCCCGCCCAATCAACACTGAAAGCGTCCATGCCTTCCGCACCGGGATGCCAAAATTTGGAATAAAACCTTGCACACTTGGCTGAATCAGGGGAAGCGAACCTATCAACTGTGAAAGGACCGAAACGAGACGAAATGTATACGAAAAAATCTGAAGAGACACTCCAGTCATCAAAGTCAATGACTCTACTCAACGAATCAGCGTACTCATTGAGAGACCTGGGGACCCACTCAATTTCAATCGACACATTGTGAATGGCACAAAACTGAAAGATCTCAAGAGCTAAGCGCTGCAGTCTGAGTGACGTACTGCCCTTACTGGCGATAATCGAGGCATTCTTGCTGTCTGTGTACAATTTGACTACTTTACCCTGGATAAGCGACTTAAACGACTTAAGCGAGTAAAGGATAGCAAGCAATTCCCTACCATTGCTATCAAGAGCGGATTCCATAGAGGAAAAGGCCTTGTAAAACAGTCCAAACTCCTCCTTGTCAACAAAAAGGCCATGTCCCCCACAAGCGAAGGCACTAGTGTCAGTACAGATAACAGAAACTGGTCGAGAGTACTCAAATAACTTCCTACAGTTGAGCTTAGAACAATTATCGAGCCAGAAATTAATTTCATCCAAGCATTGTGGATCTAACTGGAAACGACTAAAATCAAGAGGAGTATCCCAAGCATCTCGAAACGTGACTGCAGACTGCAAAAATCTCGACATGATAAGGGAAATGTTACCAACACATGGGGATAAGGAAATAATCTTACCAACAATAGAAGGAAGGAAACGAGGGGTGACAAAAGGCAAACGGTCCTTGAAAAGGCTTAGAGCAGATAACAATCGATCGATACGAGGTTGAGGGATGGACAAAATGGCACTAAGAAGGTCCCAAGAGATACCTAACCATTCTAAGCGTTGAACAGGGGTCCAAACAGATTTATCACAGTTAGGCACCAAACCCGCTTTGAGCAAATCAGACCGAACAATGTCGGAACAGTGTTGTGTCGAGAGAAAATCTTTTTCGCAGCCAGCTCCGTCATCTAAATAAAGAACTAAATGAATTCCTAGGCCTCTCCAGTAGCGTACTAGCGGGCGGAAAAACTTCGTAAACAGATAAGGAGCAGACGAAAGCCCAAAAGGTAAAACAGTGAAACAAAAATATCGGTTTTTAGCACCACCCAGAGCCCACTGAAAACACAAGAACTGTTGATGGGACTGAGAGATATCAATGTGGTGGTAACCCGATTTCAGATCAAATTTGTACATGTAGCCGTCACGCGACAAGTATTGGAGGAAAACTTTCCAATCTTCCATCTTGAATTTGGCTTTTGGGATATAACTGTTAACGTGACGGAGATCGAGGATGAGCCTAGGCTTCCCTTCTGAATTAACAGACACTGAAAGAGGATTGATGACTGTAGGAGGTGTAAGGACTTTGGATATCAAGTCGCAAACGGCAGAGGAAACAAAATCACCATGTTCAGGAGCCGATCTGTTATTAGGCAAGCAAACACCGGAGGGGAAAGTCTCAAAGGGGATAACATACCCTGACCTAATAGTTTCTATGACCCAAGGAGGGGCCCCAATCTCAACCCAAAACAGTAAGTGTGCCCTTAGTCGACCCTTAACTACCGCTGCAGCGGTACCTTGCTCATACTCATACAAGTTCTGTTTATAAAACGCTAGAGAAATGTTAGTAAACTTATCTTCCATAAGTGTCATGAACTCCTGGGATACATCACGTTGAGAGACGGTAGAAATAGTTCCTTGGCCGGGGCACAATAAATCTGAAACGCTAGAAGACAAGTTGTCCAAGAACTGCGAGCGTGAGTTAGCGTGTGGTGGAGGTGCTGGGACTTGCTCCGGCGGCGTGAACAGCATTTCTGGCGGTGAAAGTTCGGGCAAGCCTGACGGGACACTGTCTCCACCAATGTCCGGATGAGCCACAAAAACGGCAAGCACCTCTTTGGTGATTATAGGAATCCCTGGGTTGCTGGTACATGGCAGCGGTTGAGGAGGCGAACTGACTACGCTGTCCACGAAGGGTGTATGGCTGAGAAGACGGCGAATATCTTCCCTGCACGCGTTCAGCATTTTGGCGTTTGGCACGAGTGCGGGTCTTGACTCTCAGAGCTTCCCTTTCAGCAGCGCGGATCCTTTTATCGTCCTCCAAGTCAAGGGCAACGGCGTTTCTCTCGTAATGCTTGACCGTGAGCCAACCTCCTTCGGAAGAATCAGCAATTCGGATCTTTCTGTTGCGTTCCTTTATAAGTTTAGTAGAATCATTCAAGAGTAGGGACGCTTTCGCTGAGTCTTGAACAAGAAGTGCCTTGGAAACACTTTCGAGAAGATCCAGAACTTCGAGGTTGAACTTATAGTTCCTTTCGTTTCCAGGGTAGGAAAACTTGAGTTCGCTCTCGACTTTGAGCTGTTTAGAGACAGATAATGCACACTCGGCGTCGGTAGAAGCCTTCTCAAACTTAGAAGAGAGCTCAGAAGTGTGGGACTTGAGTTGCTCGAGTAGGAAGGTACGGAACTCGGTTAAATCCTGTCGAGTAACCGCTTCTGGTTCGTCGCCCGGCATCGAACGAAAAAGTCTGAAACGTAATAAAGCAACGTACAACTCGAGTAAACTGGTCGGCGTCAAGTGGTGTGATATTCACAAGGAGTGGTATATAAAGGCCTAATTATCCCAATGGGAACAAATACCAAGCAAACTAATCAAACACCTAAAAGAAAAACATTTTTTACGAGTTGTGCCATATTTTGACGAGCCCCTCAAAATTCGAACAACAAGTAAAAATTCTCGGCGATACTACTCAACAAAATGTCGATAATAAGAGATTTGTTAACCAACAGGCCAAATTGTTATGTCTGTGCGGGCAAATTTCTAACCGGTTCTCTGGAGTACAAATACCGCGTGATATTTGTACTCATTTTGGGCGTTCATCATCATCATCAATCTATGAAGCACAGTTGGATAATAAATCACTTTGTACATAAATGTCGATTATTTTAGCATTGCTGTGCTAATAGACCAATTTTGATATTTCAAAATGCAGTCTAAAACAATAGGCATCACTGCGAGGCTCCGAGGAATAAACCATAGAGTAAGAAAACTTGCTTTAATGCTTTATAAAAGGCAAAACCTAAAAACCTTCGCACCACTTTTTGAAGAAGAACTATGTATCATCACTTTAAGCCTAAAATGAGGAGCATAATATTAAGCAAATACTAACACAATACATATTCAAAAACCACTCAGTTGTGAAATTGACAAATGCCGCGAATTGCCGGTAAGATCGTGCAATGAGCATGGAAAAAATGGAAAACATCACTGATCGGGAGCTCTTTTCAGAGCTCTTCGAAACCCCGATTAATCCATTGCTCATTCACGCAGTACTTTTAAACGCGATATCGATTTGTTTCCGATGTTACAAGTTTACCTTTGACAAAACGAAACCTCCGGAAAAGCGAATGCAAAAACATTGCATTAAATGTTTGATAGCGAAAACATTTGCGCGCAAAACAAACTAAGAAGTAATAGCGCGCTGTAATTAAAAATGAATTTTAAGGCAATGCGGTACTCTTGCTATACCTGAACTTTTTCTGAAAGGATATAGACCTCTTCACCCTCCTGTCCATTTCTTCCAAGGGTGAGAGCCGCTTTCTTCCTGTTCTGGTTCTCAATAGGTTGCTTGAGGTATTCGTCTAGTACTTTTAAGCAGTATTCATTTAACTGGCTGTCTTTAATCCCTTCCCAAAATACTCTGCCTTGGGATGAGAATGTTCGGTTAATGGCGTTTCTGACCGCCTTTGTCTGTCCCATCTCTTCGCAAGTAACGAAACTCCGCCTTAAAATGAAAATGATGAAATAAATAAGTAAACAGGTCTGCTGTACAACTGTGGTGCATGTGCATGCACAGCAACAAAAGATCGTTTAACATAAGGCAGTAGCATCATCATCATCGTCCTCATTACACCTCAGGGGGGTGTGTAAGGCCGCACGTCAACTCTTTCCACTTTGCACTGTCTTTCGCCACTTGTTCAACTTGCGTCCACGAGTTAAAGCCAAGTCTCCGCCATTCACTCTCTACCGTTCGACGCCAAGTTGTCTTGGGTCCACCTCTTCTTCTTCTCCCTTCAGGGCTCCATGTTAAAGACACCTTAGCGTGATTTATACTCTCAAGCCTTAAAACATGGCCTAACCATCTCCACCGTCTATCTGCAATCATGTCAGAAACAGGCATCATCTCAGCTTTCTTGTACAGATCCTTGTTCGTAATCTTTTCTGGCCAAAAGATTCGGAAAATCTTTCTCAAGCATCCTCTCTGAAATCTGTCCAACCGGCAAACATCATGTTCAGTCATCTTCCACGTTTCTGCGCCAAAAAGTAGAACAGCTAGGACATTACTCCTAAAGATTTTAAGTTTGGTCTTATACTGGTAGGTTGTTGAGCTCCAAACTGGTTTGAGCTTTACAAAGGCACCTCTAGCAAGGCATAATCTCCTGCTGATATCCGACTCTGCCCCACTGTATCCTCCCACTTCGGAACCGAGGTAGACAAATTTGTCCACATCTTCTAAGGATGTTCCATTTATAGGCAGCTTTTAGACTCTGAGACTTCTGAGTGAGCAGGGTGCTTGGAGTAAGAACCTCTGGCATGTCTGGGTCAGTAGGAACTGGCACTAAGGGTCTGGCATTCACTATTGCCGTGACTTCGGCCATAAGCGTTGAGAGCACTTTGTGCGTAAGATGTGTGGGACTGATGTCAGCAAGAATGGAATCCAGGATGCGTCTAGCGACCCCTATCATGCGTTCCCATGCCCCTCCTGTATGAGAGGCATGAGGGGAATTGAAGGTCCACTCACAGCCCTCGGAAGATAGGTATGACTGAACAGTTGGATTGTTCATGGCTTCAAGGCAGGACTGCAGCTCGTTGTAGGCCCCTGTGAAATTGGTGCCACAATCGGAGTGGAGCTGTATGGCTGGACCTCGTAAGGCTAGAAACCTGCGCAGTGCATTTATAAAGCTAGAAGTGTCCATGGACTCGATCAATTCAATGTGGATGGCTCTGGTTGCCAAGCATGTGAAGAGCACTGCCCAACGTTTGTTGTTCGCAACACCTCCTCTAGTCCGCCGGGTTCTGACTAGCCATGGTCCAAACACATCAAGCCCAACGTAGCTGAAAGGTGGGGCTGGAGTGAGACGAGCTTTAGGGAGATCTGCCATTTTCTGGATCTGTTGTCGACCCCTGAGCTTCTTGCATTTTATGCAGCTGTTGATAATGCTGTTGACCAGTCGCTTGCCACCCACAATCCATAATCCACTGCTCCTGATTAAACCGAGGGTGAAGTGCCTTCCCTGATGCTGTACTCTCTCATGATAATGTCTGACCAAGAGCTTTGTGACGTGATGGGAGCTCGGGAGAATCAAGGGATGGCTTTCTTCGTAACTCAGGCTGGACCGCTCCAGTCGGCCACCAACTCTCAGCAGTCCGTAATTGTCGATCATTGGGCTTAGCTTGAGCAGAGGGCTTGTTTTGGGTAACTTTGTTGAACCCTTTAGGAAGCTGATTTCTTCTTTGTAACACTCATGTTGGACATTCTGGATGACCAAGTACTTTGCTCTCAAGAGGGTGTGGACGGATGGTGTCATTTCTGGACTTTGTGAGGTCCTGGACTTCTGGCTCTTCTGAACAAACAGGATGAGGTTTGCAATTGCTTTTATGAGTGTGATCCATTTTGAGAACCTGGAGAAACGGTAAGTTCCTAAAGCTGTGTTAGGTGGAACCTGTGTGGCCAGCACTTGAATGAGGGGACGCACTTAGGGGTCGGCTTCCATAGGTTGCTCAGCTTCCCACCCTGCAGGCATGTTGAGAGGGTCATCACGCTGATGGAGAAATGAAGGGCCCATAAGCCATATGCTCTCATTCAAGGACTGGGCATTAACAGACCGTGTGGCCAGGTCAGCGGGGTTCTGCTGTGTGGGCACGTAACGCCACTGTTCTGGAGTCGAAGCTCTCCTGATCCTCTCCACCCGGGTGCTGACATACACGTAGAAGCACCGAGTTTCATTGGTGATGTAACCGAGAACAACTCTGCTGTCGGAGTAGTATGTAATGGCCTCAGGTTTAATATCCAACTCATCGATAATCATCTCTACCATTTCAACTCCCAGCACTGCAGCACATAGCTCAAGACGAGGGACAGTGGTGGCATGGCTAGGAGC
Organism: Micromussa lordhowensis; assembly: GCA_964020085.1. Classification (NCBI taxonomy): domain Eukaryota; kingdom Metazoa; phylum Cnidaria; class Anthozoa; order Scleractinia; family Lobophylliidae; genus Micromussa; species Micromussa lordhowensis. The sequence continues at coordinate 33,546,940 of OZ026595.1, forward strand.
TACAATCAGCGTCATAAGTAGTTGAGACGGGTTGCAGCTTATGACGATTTTCGGTGAAATTGGTCTCTCCTCTTTAAAGTAATGTTTAATGGGTCTTACAGACAGCCCCCTTGGCCCCTTTCAATGTTGGAGTAATAACACAGGCAGGGAGATTTGTATTTCAACATTGAAAAAGGGGGGGAGGGGATATTTGAGTAATAAATAACCGAAATCGTTGGAAAATGCCGTATTGGAGTAAAATGTCTCAACACTTATGACGCTGATTGTCCGAAGTACTATATTGCATTTCGACCAAACAGCAAACATTTTCAAAGACTTTAACGCATCTTAACTTTTACATCGGGCGAAGTTACACACTTCTAGGGGATTTTCATGACGTCATTGCCGTTAATGAATAAATGGTGAGCAAATTGGTCTTTGTTCATGACGTCATAAATACTGTCTCTGCACAACAATAATCCTGTTGCAATGGTTTTCAAGGGAAAAATCGATCCGGAAAAGCGTGCATACATCCGGTTGGCAATGCAGTTTAAAGGAGAAAAGCCGGCAGCTATCATAAAGAAGCTTAATATTTCCAGAGCTTCGTTCTATCGCATCCTGAAGGGTGAAAATGGAAAGAAATCTACCAAAGGGATGGCGACAGATAAGTATACCACAGGACGCCCGCGAAAGTTATCAACGCGCGATGAGCGTCTACTTCTTCGACAAATTCCGGTTTTAAGAAAATCAAAAGGCAAGTTTACAGTGAAGCGGATTATGCACAGTGCGGGAATAAATCTCAATACAGTATCCTGTAGGACAGTCCAGCGGTTTCTCAGAAGGAAAGGATTCTATTATCTGCAAGCAAGAAAAAAGGGAATCCTTACGGAAAAAGACCAGTACAAGCGATTACAATTTGCGCAAAAGGTTAAGACGAACTACCCGTGTAGTTTATGGACAGAAAAGATTGCTTTTTATTTAGATGGAGTTAGTTTCGTCCATAAATATAATCCTGCGGATCAAGCGCGTGCCCCGAAAGCGCGGATATGGAGGAAAAAGCACGAGGGCCTCGCACTGGGCTGTACGTCTAAAGGTTCCCATTGCGGATCTGGGGGAAGAGTCGCCAAATTCATGGTGGCAATAAGTTACCGCGAAGGAGTAGTTCTCTGTGAACAATACGACAGACTCAATGGTTCGTACTTTAAAGAACTTATTCAAAGGAAATTTCCCGACATGTTCAAGAAAGCGAACAAAGGTACTTCGAGACTATGGGTAGAAGATGGAGACCCCAGTCAAAACAGTGCTTTGGCTCGCTCCACATGGTTGAAAATAAGGGCTAAGCTTCTTACAATTCCACCGCGGAGTCCTGATATTAACCCCATAGAGAACATTTTTAATATCATCAAGCAAATTCTACAGAAAGAAGCTCTGAACAAAAACATTACGTTTGAAACCTTTGAACAGTTTTCGAGACGTGTAGCTGACACAATTAACACTCTGGATGAGAGGTTAATAGACAGGACAATCGAAAGTATGAGCAGAAGAATAGATTTAATAATTGAAAAGAACGGTGCACGTACAAAGTATTAAGAAAAACTTCAATTTATTTCCACAGCAAAATATCCTTTCAAAAATGAAAGCTTCCCAGTACATGTCATTTTCATGGCGTGACATCGTAACGCAGTTCATATAAAAGCGTGACACACTGATGCTGTTGTACGTAATAAAATACATGTGCGTTCTTTTCCCTGTTTTCGCTTCAATTTCAACGCAGTGATGTAGAAACTGGCCTAACTGTGAACAATTTGCTGTTCCCTAAGGAACTATCGTGGAAAAATAACTCCTACTGCTTTTGTTTCTGAAAATCAACGAGTAACCACGAGTAACCACGAGTAACCCGGAAAGCAAATATAATTATGCAATGTTTTCTTATCTTGCATGGTTACTCGTGGTTACTCGTGGTTACTCGTGATATACGACTATTCAAACATCCTCGTTTACTCTCCAAGAACCAGACATGCGAAACACTTTGGACAAGAAGGAATTTCCTTTTGTTTCGCTTCAGGAATCTGCCAATGGAAGGTAAATTGCTTCCAACGAACTGCCATCATCTCACTTTCCCTCTCATCGATCGCGCCGTTTTTAATTAACATAATGGGATTTTTGCTTGTTGCAAAAATTGGGGTGTCGCTGTTGAACACAATGTCCTTTGCGTAATGTGACTTAGGAGCGGGCAGATGCACCAGTTGACCTTCCAGCAGTAGAAGGAGGTCATGCCACTGAATAATGGCGGGAGACCACCTGAAGTCGTTCAAAAAGATACATTCAGCCTTTTCTGCTCCAACCCACGCAAAACTTGTACTTGCTGGGTTCGAAAAGGTATTGTAAATGACGTTTAGCGGGTTCAAAATAGATGTCTTTCCACAATTTGCGGGACCAACTATCAATAAATTACGATATTTGCCCCTTCCTTTCTCCAACAGTTCCAGAACAGTCTGTCCAAAAAATTGCAGTGAAACTCCATTTTTGTCCAACACTTGTCTGGCGCACGTAAGCCACTGTCCTGAACAATTTTCCACACATTCATCTTCTTTGACCTCTTGAAGAAGTTCGATTCTTGATTTCCTTGTCCGTTGTAGATGTTCTTCCGAGTTTTCAAGTTCCCACGCAGTCTCTAAAACCTCCGCAACAACCTTCGCGCCTCTATTTACAATGAACTCTGCAATATCAGTTTTGCCTTCCATTTGTTGTTTGCGCGCAAGAGACAGCAACTCAGTACGAGATTTAATGTTCTTCTCTACGATGACTTCAGATAATTCGTAAGCGGACAGTCGTTTCTTTTTCCCCCGGCTTTCTCTTTTCCTCGTATTGTGATCATGAACAATGGAAGATGTTGCAAGATAATCTTCTTCGCTATATATATCACGATCTCCTCTTTCCCGAGATACACTTCGCTTTCTCCTTCCCGCTGTATTAGCAATTGATGCTGATGTTGTGTTAGGAGGTTTTCCATTGGCTAAGTCTGGATGGTTGACACTTTCAATAAACTCTTCATCCTCTTTAGTTACATACTGCCATGCGCTATAATAATTTCGGTGGATGCTTGAGAAATGCACAGAAATACCACATCTCTCCAACAAATTTCTCTTACTTGAAAGCCACCGCTGATTTCTGTCCAGCTTAATAGCCATGTGGTAATGAACACCAGAATTAGCGTGTTGTTCCTGGCAGCAACACCACTGAACGATTTCAGCAGGAGTATCGTAGAACGAGTACAACACAGCATCAACAAACGATTGCCTGGTAGGAAATCGCTCCAGCTCAACTTGACTGTAGGTAATGAGGTACACTTTACGTACAGCTCTTTCTCTAAGTTCCTGGTCTTTGCACGCAGGGATATCATCTTCGCTCACAACTTCATCATCTACAGAACACGAGCCCGACTCATACCCTTTTATAAGTTCCATGATGACATACACGCCGATGTAGGATCGCTCGATCCAGCGGTAACGCAACGTGAAAGGCTTGAAGTGATTGTAAGTCTATTATGGTGTCGCACGTGAAAATTGCCATGTTGTTTACACCGTGTAATAAACAGTCTAGAAAGCTTTAAAGGTAAAAATTCCACGATATTCCCCAAAATGTTGGAATTTTTAACAGAAAAGAAGAATTTAGATTGAGTTTCATCATTTCTGCCAGAAGCAGCCATATGCACTAAAGTAAAAGTGTAAATTTCTCAATTAATCCACTCCGACAATCAGCGTCATAAGTAGTTGAGACAGGTTGCAGCTTATGACGATTTTCGGTGAAATTGGTCTCTCCTCTTTAAAGTAATGTTTAATGGGTCTTACAGACAGCCCCCTTGGCCCCTTTCAATGTTGGAGTAATAACACAGGCAGGGAGATTTGTATTTCAACATTGAAAAAGGGGGGGAGGGGATATTTGAGTAATAAATAACCGAAATCGTTGGAAAATGCCGTATTGGAGTAAAATGTCTCAACACTTATGACGCTGATTGTAGCTTGGCTTTCCCAAGGACGAAGGAAACTTGGACTTTGCCATCGTCCTGGATAGTTCTCATGTAGGAGACAGCTCCAATTGCTTCATTGGAGGCGTCGCAAAAGGTGTGGAGCTCCCGTTGACTGGCTGCATTGGCTGGGATTGTCGTGTAGCAACGAGGGACTCATTTCCATTTCCATTTCCATTTCCATTTTATTTTCCATTAACCACAAGAAAGATAAAAATAAATAAATAATGCAATACACTAGAAATTTAAGAGAACTTAAAGACGGCAACTTAACAATTTTGAAGGTGGTAATGGTAAGGAAGCCTATATAGAATCCAGGGGCTTATGAACTATAGGCTTCCTGACAATCTAAGGGTAAATCATACAAATTGTGGGGACAGCATGAAATATTAAAATGCATTATGTATAAAAAAAAAACAACAACAACAACAAAAGCAAAAAAATAAATAAATAAATAAATAAACAAACGAAAAAAGAAAAGGAAGAAAAGAAGTAAGAAGCTCAATTTTTCTGTAGGAGGAATGTTTTAAGTCTATTGCCAAACGAACGGATGCTTTCACTGTTTTGAATTTCAGGGCTTAACGAATTGAAAAACTTAGGTCCTTGAAACCGAATTGAGAAGTTTCTAATATTAGTTCGACAGGGAGGTATGTAATAATGGTTGCAGTTTCTAGTATAATGCGAATGTAACTGGCTTACAAAAGTAAACATATTACAAAAATAATTAGGAAGTAAACCTTTTTTAAACAGATACATAAATTTACCTATCTGGTAAAAATAAATGTCAAAGAATTTCAAAATCCCGTGTTCTTTGAAAAGAGCATCAGTGTGAGAATCAAGAGAAACTTTGGAAATTATTCTTATTATCTTCTTTTGCAAATTAAAAACGCGTCTTAAATTACTCTGATAGGTTGATCCCCACACTGAGACACAATATAGTAAATAAGGATAAACTAGACTATAGTACAAACAGTGCAAGGAAGTTTTGGGAAGGCAAAAACTTGACTTGTAAATGATACCTATAGATTTTGATATTTTTCTCGAGACGCTAAGAATGTGAGGCTTCCATGATAAATGTTCATCAAGGATAACACCTAAAAATACTGTCTCTTTCACACAATCAATATTATTGTTGTCGATCTGAAGAGATAGATCAAGTGTTTGCCTCCTTTGGCGTGGTCTAAAGACCATAAAATTCGATTTTTTAAAGTTAATTGACAGCTTATTAGCTCGACACCACTGCGTTAATTTAGACATTTCAGTGTTTAGAGTTTCAGAAAGTGAATTAAAATCATTGTGAGAAAAAAAGATATTTGTGTCGTCAGCAAAAAGAATAAAGTCCACCACCTTTGACACATTGCAGAGATCATTTATATAGAGCAGAAAGAGGAGGGGGCCCAATATAGAGCCCTGGGGCACCCCACACTTAATTTGGCAAGACTCCGAACAGATACCATTAAATTCCACATATTGTTGTCTACCACTTAGATAGCTTTCAAACCATCTAAGTGTGGTTCCTCGAACACCATAATGCTCTAGTTTTGATATTAGAATATGATGATCAACGGTGTCAAAGGCTTTAGACAAGTCTATAAAAATACCAACTGTATATTCCTTATTTTCAATAGCAGAAGAGATTTTATCATATAAACAAGCTAAAGCGTAAGTGGTGGAGTGATGTTTGCGAAAACCATACTGATTATCAGACCCTCAATGTTGTTAGAGCTTGAAGGGTTTGACACCAGGCTTCCCAGGTAGGTTTCCAGTCCTGTGGAAGAGGTTCATCCCAGTTTTCTGGTAGGCGGTTGTCATGGAGAGTCACCATGGATCGAAGGAGAAATTTGCCTTTAACGACAACCGGAGCAGCGAATCCCAAAGGATCGTACAAGCTGTTGATGACAGACAATACACTCCGTCTGGTAAATGGTTTCTCCCCTGGAGAAACTCGGAAGGTGAATGCATCATTCGAAACATCCCAGAGCACCCCCAGGGTGCGTTGCATCGGGATAGTGTCCTGTGAAAAGTCAAGATCAAGAGGTCAGAAGCTCTATCTTCTTTCGGGAACGCCTGAGTTACATTCGGATCATTGGAGACTATCTTATGTAAGCGAAGGTTGTATGCTGCTAGCATTGCTTGGGTGCGACTTAAAAGATCAACGGCTTCAGCAGAATCAGTCACAGACTTAAGTCCGTCGTCCACATAGAAGTTGTTGTGCACGAATTCTTTGGCATCTGAGCCAAATTCTTCTTCTCCAAGTTCAGCAGTCTTTCGAAGACAGAAAGTGGCTACCGCAGGTGATGACGTGTTGCCGAAGACATGGACCTTCATGCGATACTCAATCAACTCTCCATCTGGGTCATTGTCCTTGTACCAAAGGAACCGCAGCAGGTCCCTGTGCTCTTTTCGGACTAAGAAAGAGTGGAACATCTGTTCGATGTCCGCCATGAAGGCAACAGGGTTCTGGCGAAAGCGAATCAGGACACCGAGCAGGCTGTTCGTGAGATCAGGTCCTGAAAGTAGCATCTTGTTCAATGACACTCCATTGGTTTCTGAAGCAGAATCGAAGACTACACGGATCTTATCCGGCTTTTGGGGATGGTAGACTCCAAAATGGGGAAGATACCATCGGTGATTTGACTGAGGTGGCTCTTCGTCTGGAACTGGCTCCGCGTGGTCATTTTCCACGAGTTTCTGCATGAAGTCGAAATAGTGTTTCCTCATCAAGGGCTTTTTGTCTAGAGTCCGTCTAGTTGACTTTAGGCGACGGAGGGCATCCTTACGGTTGTCGGGAAGGACCTTTGTTTCCTCGCGCAGGGGAAGGGGAGCTTCCCAGTTTCCTAACTCGCTTCTGGTCAATGAATGGTTCATAATGTCAATAAACTTCCTGTCTTCCATTGACATCCCCAGCTTGTTGTCATCCAAAGCTGCGAATGCCATCCAAAGATTCAATGATAAGGTCATGGGCACGCCTTCCGCTGGCCTGGCTAGTTCCAGAACATGTTTTTAGAGTATAGGGTTTGGCTTCACCATCCAACTTCAAGAGGTCAAAGAGCCTTGCTTTGGCCAAGGAACAGTTACTTTGGTCATCTATGACAACATAAGTTTTGATCTTGTTAGCAGGGTGGCCCTTCGTATAGATGTTAGCAAGACATATTTTCGAACAGGATCTACTTCCAGTCATGCTTCCACATATCTCTGTGCATCTGGCTGAAACTTGGATTGCCTCCTCGCCTTGCTGGTGGACCTCTTGCTGCTGCCCAACTTGTGTAGTTGGCTTGTTGATGGGCCCTGTGTGTAAGGCTGCCATGTGTTTGTCACTTTGAAATTCGCTGCATTTGACAACTGCTGTACAATCCTTAGCCAGATGATTGGTCGAGGCGAGGCAGCGAAAACAGATCCCGTGTTGAGTGAGCAAGGCCTTTCGTTCAGCTATGGACTTGGACCTAAAGATGCGACACTTGCCAAGGGGATGACATAGCTTGTGGATGATGCACCATTTAGCTGGGTCCCGTGGAGCTGAGTCTTTGGGTGCAGCGTCCGAGAGTTCGGTCCTCAGTGCGGTTAGGCCTCGCCCACAGGTCAGGCCAGTGGTCGGTTCAGCTGGGGGCACAGAAGGAGGTCTCATGGGCAGTCCTTTAGGAGGCTTGCCTTTAGGGGGTTTCAATGGAGGTGTTGGTTGTCGTGATTCCTCAGCTGGGGTCTCGATAGACAAGTAGGGATCATTTCGCTCCTGTGCAATTTCTTGGATAAATGAGGCGAATTCCTGGAATGGGGGAAAATCTACGCTATGCTGTGACTTGTATCGGTAAGCGTGTCTTTGCCACCTTGATTGAAGATCACCGGGTAATTTAACGAGCAGTGGTTTTAAGAAGGCTGGCTCATCAAGGATTTTCAGGCCTGTAAGCCCTCCGTCTTGTTTGGCACATTGGAGTTCCAGGAGCAAGTCACCTAATTCCTGCAGTCCTTTGTTGTCCTTTGGGCTAAGTGTTGGAAACATTACTAGCTTGTTTAGGTGCACTTGGGTAACGATGGCCGTTGATCCAAAACGTTCGCCCAACTTCCAAGACTCGCTAACGCCAGCAGCTGGATTTTCTGCATACGCATTGCGCAACCGCTGAACGAGTCTTTTCGATTCATCAGTTGTGTGTTCTATCATGAGAGCCAGTTCCTCGCTTGCTGTGATGTTGACCTCTCTTGTCATGTTCCTGATGCGGCTCTCCAGGTGGTGTAATTTTCGGGGCGGTTGTCAAACTTCTCAATTTTATTTGAAATTAGTTCTCTTCTGGCCATAAACTGGATGAAACATTCCATTCCCACAAGCATCCCAAATATGCTTATGTAACTCTGCACTACCTCATAAAGGTCTGTGCCATCCTGCCTGAGTTTGAAGCAGAGAGGCTCAAATGGAACAGAGTTGTAAACCTGCATGGTGGAAAAGCCTGTAATATTCCTCTAGATTTACGAAAAGAACACCAAAATAAACTCCTTAAGATCTTATGGAAGGGATTGGGGCCAAATTTAGATGAACAAAGTGCTGCACAGATTGCAGGCACTCTTGATGCTGTAGAATTAATTTTGCATAATATTGATGCAGATTGTAAATTGACCCACAAATCCTCATACCGTTCTGTGGCTAAGAGGGAGGAAGCAGTCATGCAAGTAATCAAGGACCTTCAGTCCATAGATGCCTTCAAATTTGTAAAGGGCAGGCAAGGTCACCCCTCTTTTCCCAAATTTAGTGCAAATTTTTTTGAAAGCCTTGACTACAGGGAACTGCATAAGTGGATCAAGGACACGCTGCAGACATGGAGTTCTATTTATGAAAAAAAAAAACTTTGTTTGTCGCATTGTGATAAATTTAGACATCATTGAAGATAACAAGGAGAAATATTATTGAATTTTCCTATATTATTTCATCTTTATGGGATTTTCTGTTTTGAATCAGAATTCAATATAAAGAATGGAGAGAACTTACAGTCCTCTTACATGTACATGTAAGTCGCCATAATCTTTATATAAACTTAAAAAAATGTCAGTTATGGGCAAAACATGTGATATATTTGCATTGAAGAAAGCATTTATATGATAAGTTTCCATGTGGTTACAGAGTGGTGAATTCCCAAGTGCGATGAAAATTTTGTTACAAACCCTAGAATTATTATTGTACTGAGGCAATTCTGACACTAATAATTTTTAAGAAAGGTGTATGTATTGTGGTCTACTCTGACGTAATTATTGTTTCAACTCTACTCTCTCAGAAAATGGCCATGTCCCTCTTTCATTTACTTACTAGTAATAACCACAGGTTAGGAAGTGCGGGCGAGGGCTATGCATGATTTATTTCACTGAGGTTAACGAATTCATTGTAAAACAGTGGCGTTGTGTTCTTTTTCCATTTTGGGCATTTATATTTGCAGGGCAATAAAGGGTTGCATAGTGTGGGTGATTGTTTTCCCTAAAACGAGACAAAGGGACCTAAGAGTGGTTTTACTGACCTTGTGAAACAGTAACACCAGTTTGATTATACACTAGTTCTATTTTGTGTTGGGTTTGACAAAATGGTTATTTTTTCACGTTGTAAATAAAAACACTGTTGATTATAAAATGGACATATTGATTTAGTCAAGGTCATTTGATGTAACCCGACAACAACAGACACGGACAGGAAACGTTCCGATCAAGTTCACACGCTCGATTTTGATTGGACGGCGCGCCAGCTATGCATGAGCTGCACGTGATTCTTCGACGAAATAGACGTCGTCCACGTGATAAAATTGTGTTGTGTGCATTCCAATTTATGGACCTCCACTTCTGCATGAACTGCACGTGATTCTTGACATTCTTAGCTTCAAGAAGGCGAAATTTACATATTATTTGACCCTTCAACTACATTAAAGATCATTGACTATGGAAGGTGAAACAGCTATGCTTTGGTGAGAATTGTCTTCTGCTTGGTGTTGGTTTCTAGCGGTCAGAACGCCTGTGCTCAAATTACTGCTGCTTCGTGTTTGTCTCGCGTGGTCAAAGCGCCTGTGCTCAAATTACGTCCTTTCATTTCATTGGTTCTTAGTGTCCCTAAGGACAAATATTTGGAAGGACGACTTTTTTTGCTAAATTCGAGTCACTGCAAGGCTATATAACTGCCGCGCATGCGTTTGAAACCAATGTTGAGATTAGGATTGCGGGCTCCGCTGGTCGCCCGCAATTAATTTTTTTTTTTTGGAGGGGGGGGTGGAGTGAGGTTTACTGTCTGGCTAGTTTTAGTGACACATTGGAAATCAAAAAGATGCTATTCAGTTGATCACAAGCAAGTTATAATGACCAAAATTCCACTTAAGACTACCAGAATGCAAAGAAACTATCCACAGATGTTTTTATTGGCAGATGACCAAGATAAAAAGGGGTTCAAACTGGAAAATGCTGGCTCAAGTTACACTGTCATAGCTCACTAAAAATGGTTCTAGTATATGTCAGTTCACCCTAACCTTTCTTCTTAGAATCACTATTAATATTTCTTTAAATTATTGATTTAGAAATTAATTAACACAGTGTTCCAGCGCTCCAAGCTGCGACCATTTTGGTCACCATGGCGAGTGAAAAAAATTTTTGGCGACCAAAATTCTAGCGAAAGTCGGGTGATGGCGACCATTTTACAGTTAAAGGTCGCCAAAAGGCGACTTTTTGAAAAAGTGAGCTTGGAGCGCTGTGTTCACAGTTTAAAGACCACAAAATGTACATGACAACCTGTCTGTTCTTTAGAAATTCATGCAATTAATCAGTCCATTTGGAAAGATTCAGGGTAAAAATAAATTAAATGTACCTTGAAATTGTGAAAGGTTTGATTGAGGCCTTACACTACTGTAAAACTGATGTTAAAAACGTTTAAAATCCAAGCTTTCGCCGATCCACGGCATCATCAGGGATAAGAAAAAATATTCCGCGTGGGGCTTATATACAGGTGTAAAGTAAAAACGTGTGAAAAGCCAATATGGGGTAAAATGCCTGAGATAAATAATTGGGTGCAAATATGAATAAAAACGAATAAAAACGAGTGGCATGATCTAATGAGCGAGTGTCAAAGTGGTCTAAGATATGCGAAATAATTTTTAGAACAAAAGGTCCGCGAATTGGCTGCATTCCTCTCGGGAGTTGATGGTAGGTTTGTGGTTTCGTATGTAGAACGCTTCGAACAGACGCAGATTTGTACCTTGTTTATAAAACCTCCACAGCCTCTTCATCCTCACCATCTGTACTTTCTGGGCTGTCACCCAATAATGTAACATCTCTTAACAGATGTGACAAGTCATCAGATGCAGACCAATCTTCAAACCTCATAATGTCGAGGAATTCATCAAAATTTGGAATATCTAAAAATAGCTCCTGTATGAGTTCCAAAACCTTAAGTGCATGAACAATAGAAAATATGGGACACAACTCCAAAATGTCATTTACAGTAAATAGGCGATGACAATTGGTTACAACATCTTGTACAAGTTGGTCTGAGAATCCATGACAGGAAATGTCATCAAACACTGAATTAGATCTGATAAGACTCTCCTTTACTTCCATTAAAGAATCTGTCAAGTCTAACTTATCCTGGTTGGAAACAGGTCTTGTAAGAAGAAAATCCCTGGTAGTTCTTCCTTCACCATGTTTAAACTGTTCAAACAAAGGTTTGCTCAATTCACACTGACCACAGCTAAACTTTGAAGAACAGTAACTGCAACAGGAGTGTCCAGGCTCTTGTGGCTGGATGCACTCATCTATTGGTTTATATGCCGCCACACGAAGACACCCCTTTGCCTTGACCATTGCTTTGATATCCTCCTCACAATGACTAAGCTGCTGCCCATGGTAGATGATGAGAACATGACTGGGAAGACCATCTCTGCCAGCTCGCCCAGCCTCTTGATGTTGATCTAGAAGACTTTTAGCACGTCCCCAGTTTACAATGTACCGAATGTCTGGAAAGTTTATGCCCATACTCAGGGCAGAAGAGGCCACTACAACCCGTACTTTCCCCTCTCCTCGGAAAGACTGCACAATTCTGTTCTTGCAATGTGGCCAAGAACTCGAATGATAAATCCCGATAAGACAGTTGGGTTGCTCACATAATTCCTTGGGAGAGTAAGCATGTTTCTCAAGTTTCATCATCAAATAATTCACCACACAAGCAATATCATTCATGGTATTGCAAAAGACAATTGTTTTGTCTTTCAATTCTCCTTTTTCCTTGATATGGTGAACCAACCAGTCAAGTTCTGCAAACATGACATCTTTTTTTGTGCTGACAATTGCAAAACGCAAATTATTTCTATTTGGACTAACATGAACCATCAGAGGATCCTTCAAACAGAGTGTTGAGATAATGACAGAACATGTGTTGGCATTAGCCGTGCCTGTCAGTGCTGCAAAAGGGGTCTCTAGGCAAAACAAAGGAGAAAAGAAAATCATGAAAAAATGTAAATGGCATACAGTGGACAAATACTGTACAACCACAGGCGGCCCAGACGTTGAATACGATTAATACGTGACATTAGTCTGTTGACGATTGCGTTACGAATTTAGCCGTTTATAAGACAATGTATGGGAATGCTTCGAAAATTGCTCTAAATGCTACCTGTGGAAAATAATTGCAATAAAATGGCTTACCTTATGTTTACATTGCGTTATTTCGATGTCTCTGGGTTCCTGGAGGTGGTTTAGAGCCATTTAGGCGAGTTTTAGGTTCTGGCGGTTGGCTTCCCCTAAAGAAAAACACAAGGCAGGCGACCCACTGACCCAACGGTTCGCACTCGAAGCTCCGTAAATTCCACAAAAACGGTCCAATCTCGCCCAAATTTGCCTCATGACAGCCGTCGATAACTCTTCTTCCCCTTCGCTTTTTACAAAGTGTCCAAGGTTTATCTTAACCACCCAAGAATCGCTGGTTTTCCAGCTCTAGCTTTCCATTTCTGTCCCGTCTCGATCCGAATACGTTTCTCTTGGGCACAAGATTTGAATTTCAAGCTTAGCGACCGCGCCATCGTGACAAAGTCGCCTCCAGCCGTCGAGTGGCACGGGGCATTTTTGATCATGCAAATTACACCGTGCCGCGGTCCCTGGGGACATTTCACCGGAAACAGCGGGAAATTAATCCGGCTGACTGAGAGCGCGTGTTATCGCAACGAGCAGCTTATAGTTCTTTTAGAACTATCAGACTAAAGAAATACAGTTGCTAAAAATTTGAAACGCCGCTTCCCTCTTCGGAGTTTAGTTCAAGTTTGTCCGCGTTTCTAGGATTTCAGTTAATTGCAGTGAAAGTTTTAAAATCGTCGCTTGTCACAGGGTGTGAAGTTTCATCGTGGCTTGAGTCATGAGTAAAACCCTTACTGACGAACAAGCTGAAATTCTTCGTTTTGCTAGCCGTGGGCATAACCTTCTGATTACAGGCCAAGCTGGAGCAGGAAAATCTACTGTTGTAAACTCCATCAGACAAGACTGTAGAGAACGTGGTCTGAAAGTCGCTGTTGTTTGCTCCAGTGGAATCGCGTGTAAAGTTTACGAAAATGGTGTGGCAGCCACTGTTCATTCGTATTATGGTCTTGGCGCCGCAGACATGCCATCCAAACAATTAATTCATCGTGCTGTCGGGGATAGGAGGCTCTGTGAAAAACTGAGTAAAGTCGATGTTTTGATTTGGGACGAGGCCAGTATGTCGAGTGCGAGAATGATCGAACTAGTAAACGCTCTTCATCATCATCTGTCGACTGAAGAATCTGGCCTTGAGAATTTACCGTTTGCTGGAAAACAAGTCATTATTGTAGGAGAATTTCTACAACTTCGCCCCGTTCCGACTTATCTAGACTCCGGCGAATTCATGTTTAAATCGAGAGTATTTGAGCACGCTATAACTCATCGATTTGAATTAACAAAAGTTTTGCGACAATCCGAAGCTGACAAGATGTTTGTTGCCGCCTTGAAGGATCTTAGGCTTGGAAAGTATTCAAGAGCAACTTCCAACTGCATGGCACAATTGTCAAGAGCATTAGAGCCTCGCCTAGCTGAAGATGCCACCCATATCTTCTTTAAAAGAAATGGAGCACTGCTCTTCAATCGATCAGCGCTTAACAACCTCGTCGGTGAAATCTTTCGCTTTCCTGCTATATTTGAGGGCCATAATGGCGACAAAATCAAATGGCCAGGAGCAAAATCGTTGTTTTTAAAGAAAGATTGTAAAGTCATGTTGATATGGAACAAGTCAGAAGTTTTGAAAAACGGGAGCATGGGCATTTTCAAATGCGTGACAGATAGTGATACACTTCAAGTTCATTTCGAAGATGTTGGTCCCGTCAGCATGAAAAGAGAAACCTGGATTCAAAGAGATCGTGAAGGAAAAAAGATCGGAAGCGTAACTCAGTTTCCCATTGTATTGGCTTATGCCGCGACCTGCCATAAATCGCAAGGTTTAGAGCTGCCAGGTGTCGTGTTACACTCCTCCAAAGAATTTGTTCCAGGGCTGGTTTACGTGGCTGTTTCACATGTGAAGTCTGCAGATACTTTACAAGTAATTGGTTTCAACGCCCGTCAGATTTTACCTGCTGACCCTCAAGTTGTTCAGCAGTGTGGGCATGCCCCTGGAGTGAATGACCCCTCACTTCGCTGCTGTAGAAGAAAGGTAGTTCACGATGATGCCTTTTTTGAGCCCCAGGATAAATTTCAGTTACCGGGAGATGAAACAGAAGAGTGCATATATCACTTCCCAATTGAGATGTCTGACGGTATGGTACACGCATATTTTGAGAGAGAAGACACTGATGTTGGTGTAACTATAGCTCAACTTTATGAGAAAATGGAGCGCCACGAATCTGAGCTATCAAGACCGTCAACAGAAGGACTGGACACAAAGGCTATACTGTCCCAGCTGATTGTTGATTCACCTTGCAGCGATTACAGTCGCTCGGAAAATGAAGCCGTCGCCAAGCTATTGGAAACTGATCACTCAGAGAACGTTCAGGCATTTGTTAACATAATGTGGTTTCATTCGTTCGTAGCCCTTGAACAACATATCATCGAAAACTCTGATGAAATTGATGTGAATGTTAGCAGAGCTGACCTTACAAGGGCTACAGCAAAGTTACACGGGCTGTTAAGGTCAGACGAGTTCTCGCATTATACTGTATGCCTATTCAGTGTTTCCTCTTGTTCGCCTGGGCAACGGTCTATTGGTGTGCGACTTGCAAAGGCTATTTATTTAAGATTTCTACAGCACCTCCAAAACGTCACTGCTAAAGATCGACAACAAGAAGCTGTAGTGTTTGATGTTGAGGGGATGTCGGCAGCTGGGCGGGCAAAAGTTCGTCACGTCGGGGGATGGGCTGTCAGAAAGGTTTCAGAGCAATCGCGACGATACGTCAGAACGAACATCGATTCTGAGAACACTGAAACAATAGCATGTGTGAAAAGGCATCACGAAATCTGTGAACTGATCGAAGAATCCCTCGTCGGGTCATTATCGATATTAGAACACGCCAGCCTACACAAAGACACCCTTCAGGTGACTGAGGCTAGGCAATACAGGGAACGAGGCCTCATCCACATTGAAGATGATGTCTACACCTTCTTTATGGCCCTTGAAAGTGAACGAGTACAGCTCTTGAACAACGAGGCAATGCGTAGGGAGAAAGCCAACATGGCAGAGGTGGCTTACCAACAGTTCATGGAAAATAAAGAACTAAAATTGAAATGGCGCGAATGCTTCCGTAGAGATGATGTGACAAAGAAAGAGGTAAGCACAATGTTTATCTGATCATTTCAGTATATTTACACCTAAGTTATCTGCAACCATCGGTAACTGAAGCATAGTACTGTATCTGCATATTAATGAAATTTTGAAAATGTAAGCGTTTTCAAGGAATTTACATCGAAAACTTAAGGCTAATAAATGACGAACTCCCTAGACTGTTTTTATGATAAAGTATCTGGTGTTCATTTGGACCGCTAGGTAATTGGAGAGATTTTTGGTCAATATATCCTTTCATGTTTAATACAAAAGCAAGTTAGGAAAGATGGAGAGTCGACACATGGCAATTGCATTCAGAATTTTAGCGCGAAACGGTTTGAGCTGCCATTCATTTTTGGCGTTCTCATAGGACATTTTTGTTCTATGTATTATAAAATGAAACATACCTTGTTTTTCTACAGAATCAGCATCTCCATACTGAAACATCAAAAAAACATTTGAAAATTGCAGCTATGAATTAGTAACACAGGAAAGAGGACACAATCACCGTAATCATTGGGCATGACGCGAACTCGAGAAAAGTGCGCCCGCGATTACTTTTAACTGCGGAATTCCATGATTCATTTCCTTATGATCAGAAAGACGATCTACGCTTTTGCTTTGGCGTGAAAAACCTAATTTTGGTGACGGATTTGAACTACATGTAAGATAGATACTTAGGACGTAAAATTATTCATCGAGATACGAAGTCTTGGCATAGCTTTATGATCCAAGAACAGGCACCATCAACGAAATCATATAATAATTTCTGGTGAATTGAATTAATTATATAAGCTTAATGTATTTGTGTATGGATCAATATGAATGTATCATACAGTAGTCTGTAACGAAGGCTTAGAGCTAAGTTTAAACGTTTTCTGAGGATAACTTATCTTAGTGTTGTCGCTTGTTGTTCAGACCACTCATAACTGACAGGGTTATTTAGCAAATGCTATAATTGGATAAACAAAATTTAGAATCGGGCTGTCAACATGTACAAAGGTCTGTCAACTGATGGGTTTTTTTACCACTTGCTTTAGAACTTGATTGAGATGATCTTTGCCTCTGTGATTAAGCGGTATGTACATATGGGAACAGCCCAGTACCTCAGAGACTTCCGTAGGAGTTACGGCCTGAAAAAGACTGCTGAATTGAGGAAAAGGGTATTACAAAGACAGAAAAAGAACGAGGAGAAAACAGACAGTGTACCATTCAAAGTAAGTAGTGTCAATTTATTCTCTTTTATAAGGTTGGAATATTTAATGGTTGATTTAACTGTCACACAGTCATTGGCAGCGTAATTCCAGAAAATATCCATACCTCCATCATGGAAGAGTTTTTTTTCTAAGACCCTCCACCCCTCTGGAAATTCCAATTAAGTTTATTACATTTCTTTAAATTTTTGGGTCTTACAGAACGCTCTACCACCCAGGAATTTCCAATCCCTTCTGTGGGGAGAGTATGGATATTTTCTGCAACTGCACATTGTTCCTATTAGAGGAACATCTGTCATTACTGTTGTTATTACTTTTATCATTTTCAATTAAGTTATTAACAGTTTAATACATTTAAATAATTGTTATTTTTGTTATTTGTGTCCAATTCCATGAAGGAGATTCTCACAGACAGGACTCAGGCAAAAGCATTCTCACATGAACGGCTTTCACGTTTCATTGAAAAGTACAATGATGAAACTGTGTTAAGCAGAGTTTATTTGAAAGACCAACTCCTGCGTCTTTGTGAAGCATATGAAGTCCGTGTCCGAAGGGCAGATATGAAGAAGACATTGGCCACAAGTTTGATGGAGGCTGTGAGGAACAAGACCTCAATACCATTCACTGCCCCCATAGATGAAAGACAATTTCAAGTGGTTAACACTGTAGCAGATGAAAGCCACCGTGCTGTTAGGATAACACTTAGACTGACAGGTACGTACCTGTATATTGTTTCATGCAAGTTCTTGTCATGTAAATTGTTTTTGCCAATACTCTGGCACAGTTCATAGGAGGTGAAACAATCTGAATTAATGCCATCCTGGCTATTGCTTTTGTTTACTTTATCTTGCCAGTCAGTTAATGTAGACTTCGATATACAATTGAAAACTTAAGATCAATTAATTTCCAATAATGAATTTTAATAGTATAATTAACATTGGTCTACTCAAATTACATGAAATTACCTGATTGGCCATAGCTCGTATGTAAGAAAATATACATTGTTTTCATAAAAATCTGGGAGAAAACAATGGCCGACTAAAGCATGCCTTTCCAGAGCAAACTGCATTGGAAGGTAATGAACAAGAGGAGAAAGAGCTGGCACTTGGATTTCCCGCATTGCTTTTCCGACTTATGGTTGTTTGTCCAAACCTAATAGAATTCTGCGTTGATTGTTGTTTGAGATAGTTTGGGTTATTATTCTGCCCATTGCATGACCGCACCTGACAGAAATGATTCTCCACACAGTCTTGATTGACCAATGCTGGCTTTATTATAGACGAGGGAAATTGAGAAAGTTTTGTGGCGACCATAGCTCTAAATCCCAAACACATGCATTGAAGGTCAAACCAAAGCTTTGTAGAGACAAAGTTAACATTTTTCTGGGATGTTTCTTCTCTCCATTCAATGAGGAATTGATAAAATTCATCTAGATGTTGTAGACATTGATCTGTTGAAGAAGTGATAGGCAGCTTGTCATTGAACAATTGAATTAGCCTTGATGTATGGCATAACAGGGTGATTATTCCATCCAGTTCTGACCCATCCTTGTTATTGGTTGTCAGATCTTCCTGGTATTTCTGTGGATAAAACAGACTATACGTTTGATAATAATTGGCACATATTTGAAAAGTTCTACTGGTTATTTTCTGCCAAATTGAAGTTTATATCAGTAATTAGGTAGTTTTAAAAATAATGAATATCTCTGAACATGCATGCTGTGTAGAACAATACCAAGACTGCAGTAGAAAAATAAAAAACGAACAATACATTTCTCATTGAAGGTATGAAAATCTAAACGTTATGCTGAGGAAATTTCCCCTCTTATGCCTGTCTTAAATATTATTCCTTTTTAACATTTCACCTGCATGAGAAACAGCATCCTATCATCAAGAACGTCCTCTGCCAAGTGATTTCGCATTTTCGAAGCGGGGTCCAAATCAAAATGTTGCGTTGTCAGCTTCTCATGAACAGGGAGGCTGAAGCTGCTTTGGTCCCAGTTATATGCATCTTTAAATTTCTTCCATGTCACTGTTTTTCCTTTAATTTTTAGACACCTGGGCTTGGTACTCTCATTACTCTTCTCAATATTGTTTCTTATTTTTTTAATATTGTGCTGATAAGAGAGAAAAAAAAAGATGCATAAGTTTCTTTGGTTTTATAGCAAGGAACCCAAAAGTGTGACCATTTTTAATTAATTTAAATTCTTTCATGAATGCAGACAAACCAGATAGTGCTTTTCTTAGTTAATCTGCTTGCCGGATAGTCTACATGCATGAAAAAGTGAATTGTTTGCATTCTTGCTGTAAGACAACTTTGTCTTTGCTGCAGTGACTGAAGTGAATATTCCCTATATTTTTTCCCCCCCAAAACATAATTAACTAGAGAATTCAAAAGGACGACAATATGTATTAGCAGTTTATGAAGTTATTAATCTCAGTGTACCTTTGGATCCATAATGAATACCATTGGGGTTCCAGTGTAAACGTTAGTTGTCACAAACTGGTCTGCCACTGGGTCTCGGTCATTGAAATGAATTTTAATAAATTGTCTGTTGCAGTCTGCCCCATCCATGATGCACCAGTAAATGCTTTAAAGAAGAACAAGCCAACAAACTAATAAAGACCATATGTTTTATTTTGTTTGCTATCTTGTCAAATATTATTTTATCCTAGTGATTACCTTTCTGACTTCATAAAGAGTGCTTAGGCTTTGTAGTAAGGGAAAAGGAAACTAAATAACTGATACGAAGAAAAGTTTTAAGTGTTTCATAGGTTTATGTTGTTTGTTACTACAGGGGAATCAGAGAGAGAATCAAGACCAACTTAAAACCAGCTGACAGCATCAACAGGTATGCAACATTTCCAAATAATGTACAATACATGACCTTTTAATTACAATAAAGATGGGTACCATAAAACTGGCAATAATGATATTTATCTTCTTGTTTTGCCTTTGTTATAGTTTGAGCCTAAGAACGGTGGAGGAAGGAAAAGGCTTACACAAATCCAAATTCCAGCATTCTTCGGACTCCATCCCAGAAGATAAAGTACAGGTCACTAGGTGAACAATCCCCAGATGGGAACTGCGCTATGGGGAATCGAAAGCCGCCGTCACTAAGGAAGATGAATTGCAGGACATGTGTGGCTAGCTGGGGTTCTGATTTACCTGCGAATGAACCGTAGGTTGTATAACGTGAGACATTATTCCTTTTTGGCTACTTATGTATAGTTTTGGTGATTGGATTTTTATTTACCCTCTGAATTTGATTTCTGTAAGAGAGATTTAACGTTTAGCAAACAAGCAATGTTAAGGTTGTAAGTATTTAGCACCTTTAAAATAACCCTTCAGAAATCTCAGTTTAGCAGTGCCTATTTCAAGGAAATAGTGTAGATAAGTAAGTAATACCACATCAGACGTATTCGAGGAATTTCGTGGTTCGGTCGATTTAGCCCAAGGGCCCCTTTTCCTCGAAAGTATCATTAACTTAAGAACCCAAAGCCATATTTTAAGATCTGAATGTAAGGAATAGTTGTGCAAGTTCTAGGTCGAAATCAAGGCTATTCTGTTTTGTTCCCTGAAATGTATATTGTTTGCTGATATCTCTATATTGGCAGACTGTAATCATGGCAAAGAAGAACAACTTTTTTGGGGCCAGTAACTACTGTATATGTTTTAGTTCACGTTGTAACACGTATCAAGAATAGGTGTGCTTAACAGTAGACGCTCAAATGATCAGAACTAAAACGTACCTGCAAGACTTGTCATGACGTCATGGCTCTCACCCAGCTCAACGAAGCCAACAAGTCGATGTTTGCCATGTTTTATGACCATTTCAAGGTTTTCCTTGTAAGAATTTCAGCAATATCAATATGATAATCGTAATTATGAAGTGTAAAATTTTTAATAAGAAAGGGCAAACTTGTATTGTCTTACATGTGAATATACTTTTTAACAACACTGAAATTGTTGAATGACAATTTATGGGTTATGTAAGTACTTTTGTATCGGTATGATGTTGAGCAAGTTTAAGATACGAACCTGAATTTTCATTTCATCAATAACGAATCCTCCCCAGTAGTCCTCTTTTCTCAGTGCCTTTTCTCGTGCAGCTTCCATACACCACCTTAATACCTGATCATTCCACCCAGGTACCTCGTCAACTTTGTTCTTGTATAGTCTTAGGAATATATGGGAAATGATTTGTGTTTTAAGTTCATTATGAAACGTTGTAACCACGTTAATTAATTTGAAGAGGAGAGAAAATATCCCAAAAGAATAGAGGATGAGGGTAACAAAGGTGGTAAAGCACGGAACAAGGGTCATTTTCAAGGTTTTACCTGATTGTCCGGTTACTTGGAAGTGTGATGAACTTGCGCAGTGGATCAAGGACATGCGGATTTTTGCAGTACAGGTCTATACATAGTCTCATTATTCTGTGGAATAACCATATGGACGCCATTATCACACTGAAATAATGCGTATCTCGACTTTGTTAGAGCATTTTTTCTAGATTAGACGACACCCAACGATTAAATGCCTGCTAATATGAGACAGGTCAAAGATTGAACGCTAATGTAATTCAAATTCCTTATGATAAACATCACAAAGTGCTCTCATTGGTAAAAAGTCACCAAAACACACACAATTTTTTCAAATATGAAGTACATGTAATATGAAAATGTCAAATAACCCTGCCAAATATGAAATACTAATTAAACAATACATGTTAACAATAAATGTTACCCTCTCCAATAAAGTCTACTGCTACTAATACT
Organism: Micromussa lordhowensis; assembly: GCA_964020085.1. Lineage (NCBI taxonomy): Eukaryota > Metazoa > Cnidaria > Anthozoa > Scleractinia > Lobophylliidae > Micromussa > Micromussa lordhowensis. The sequence continues at coordinate 33,568,699 of OZ026595.1, forward strand.
TGCGTTCAATCCTGGACATAAGTTGGCGATTACCCGCGCGCGTACTAACTATGAGTTTTGAACCTCAAAGGTTTAGTAACATCTGAATTTGCTTTGAAGTGAAGCGTGAAGTATACTTACTTTGGATGCCATCTGTATCCGTGTTTGCTTTTTGTACTGAGAGTTTTTTTCTGTTGCTCCCAGAGACACAACATCTCTTCAGGTACTTTTTCCTTTGGAACAGTGGTGAGCATTGCCGCAAGGTCTCCATGATAGTCATCCTCTAGCTGGACAGCCTCGCTCGCGAACTTTTCTCGCCAATAACGTTCTCTTCGTTGGGCATTTAATCTAGCACATTTTTCACTCTGTAACGCAACTTTCAATTCTTCTTTTGTCAGATATCTTTTATTACAGTGCGGATGAATAGTTGCACGTTTCTCTTTCCGTTGCTTTTTAATAGTGTGGGCCTTCAGAAGATTTTTACATTCCGAGCAAAGACCATCACGGGAAGAGAAAATCTTGCACCACTTTTGGATTTCCGTTTGCCGAATCTTCCGTGAGGTCCCTGAAACACCCCTCTAGATGATCATTTCTAGTGTAGTATCTCTCCTTCTGGAAGACGAAACCCTCCACAAAACGTAGAATTTTGGATGTGATCGAAAACCGCACCAACCCGCTTAACAAGGGGTAGTGAGCCGAAAACTTCATTCGGCACCTCTGTTTTGCAGCCGTGAGTTCTTATGGTGAGATACGTCGAATTACCCGTCTGTGAAACGACGACTGCCGTTGACACTCTTCTTTTTTGAAATTCCCACTTCTCTAAGCGGACAAAACTGATACAGTTGGGTTTGTCTTGTACCATTTTCCAATCCTCCGGTACCGTGACACCAGCCAGTTTCTCCGCAAGATTTATATCATCGTCTTGCTGATTAGGATTTTTCTTAAGTGGCTGAATCTGCTTTATGTTTAAATAGATGTGCCGCCTATCAGTCCTGGACCCGCGCTTCGCATTTTTAACTTTTTCTCCCCAGAGTTCTTTGACAATACGACCCAGATTGGAAAATCCCAGAGTATAGCCTGTGGCCCCTGAGTAGTTTTCTTGACTTTCCTCGGCATGCTGAATAATAGAACTAACTGGAGTTATGGCACCATCTTCATAAACGTAATTAGCCAAGACCCTGGAAGACAAAAATAATTATAGACGTTTTTAAGAAGTGAAATTATTTTCGTATTTTCTGTAAGCAATATGAACTGAATTTATATTTATTTTATATACAAACATAAAGTAGGTTTACCATATCTTCCACTCTGATGAGGAATCTTGCATTTTCTGCTTTTTCTTAGGAGGTAGATCCTCTGGTTCGCTTCTGGCCACTTTCGACAGCATTTTAGACAACGTTCAGCGAAAGTATGGTACAACCAGGGAACAACGCTCGACTGAATTTAGCGCCTAAAAGCACTGTTAGCCGACAAAGTACAACCAGTGAACAATTTTAAACTGAATTTAGCGCCTAAAAGCACTGTTATATCTTAACCTTTGTTAACTGCAAAACTTCGACGGGCGAACCGTCAATGAACAAATAATTTAGCGCCTAGAAGCACTGTTAACTGCCAAAGTAGAACCAGTGAACAATGTTCAACTGATTTAAGTGCCTAAAACCCCTGTTATATCTTAACCTTTGTTAACTGCAAAACTTTGACAGGCGAACCGTCAATGAACAAATGATTTAGCGCCTAGAAGCACTGTTAACTGCCAAAGTAGAACCAGTGAACAATGTTCAACTGATTTAAGCGCCTAAAACCCCTGTTATATGTTAAACTTTGTTAACTGCAAAAATTTAACTAGCGAACAATGAACTGATATGATTTAGCGCCTAAAAGCACTGTTAATTGCCAAAGTAGAAGCAGTGATCAATGTTCAACAGATTTAAGCGCCTGTGTTAACTGCAAAAACAATGAACTGAAATGATATAGCGCCTAAAAGCACTGTTAACTGCCAAAGTAGAACCAGTGAACTGCCAAAATAGAACCAGTGAACAATGTTCAGCAGAAGCGCTGTTAACTGCACACATACAAAGAGCGAAGAACGTTTCACTGAAAATAAGCGCCCAGAAGCACTCTAATCTGCAGCGAGAGATGGCAACGAGTAACTGAAAAACTGACTAATAGTGTTTATATAGCGCGCTACCGAATCCCCGGAAATATCGAGTGACTTGATGCACGATATATAAATTATTGTGTCATAACTACACGCGCTCTCAGTCAGCCGGATTAATTTCCCGCTGTTTCCGGTGAAATGTCCCCAGGGACCGCGGCACGGTGTAATTTGCATGATCAAAAATGCCCCGTGCCACTCGACGGCTGGAGGCGACTTTGTCACGATGGCGCGGTCGCTAAGCTTGAAATTCAAATCTTGTGCCCAAGAGAAACGTATTCGGATCGAGACGGGACAGAAATGGAAAGCCAGAGCTGGAAAACCAGCGATTCTTGGGTGGTTAAGATAAACCTTGGACACTTTGTAAAAAGCGAATGGGAAGAAGAGTTATCGACGGCTGTCATGAGGCAAATTTGGGCGAGATTGGACCGTTTTTGTGGAATTTACGGAGCTTCGAGTGCGAACCGTTGGGTCAGTGGGTCGCCTGCCTTGTGTTTTTCTTTAGGGGAAGCCAACCGCCAGAACCTAAAACTCGCCTAAATGGCTCTAAACCACCTCCAGGAACCCAGAGACATCGAAATAACGCAATGTAAACATAAGGTAAGCCATTTTATTGCAATTATTTTCCACAGGCAGCATTTAGAGCAATTTTCGAAGCATTCCCATACATTGTCTTATAAACGGCTAAATTCGTAACGCAATCGTCAACAGACTAATGTCACGTATTAATCGTATTCAACGTCTGGGCCGCCTGTGGTACAACGGGTAACAGTTTTCAAATTAAATTTCACTAGCCAATGATATAAAGCAAATGCTAAAATTTTCTTGTCTGCAATAGACAACTGCTTGCAACAAATATTAGAGCCACTGTCTCGTCCTTACACCTAGAGATGATTTTCATTAACAAATAGGTAACCATGGTATTATTATATCCAATTAATTCATTGTCAAATTATGAATGCAAACAAAATTTTGCAGCTATCTTTTGGATTTAGCACCAAGAAGAGAGTGCCAAACTGTGAAACATGAACATCAATAACCTTTAAAATTATTGCCACTAGTTTCATAAAAGTATTTTAAAAGTAAAAAATGCACTGTATATCCAACAAAAAAAGCAAAATATCACTGACAACTTAACACTTGTCAAGTTACCTTTCTTGAAGAAGGAACGAAGAATAGCGAGCTCTCCGTACACTCCTCTAAATGCGATAGTGCCACCTTGTGAAACACCAGATCTCTTTCCCTTCAATTTCCTGTATAGGCATAAAATATGACTTGTTGATCTCAAAGAGCGACATACATGTATATACAACGAGTTACAGATCTGAAACAAATATTATTTACTTCAAATCCTCTCTGAATATCCATAGCATAAATATTGCTCACCTAAAACCCGTCCATGTTTCAATCGTGTGTGATTCATCGACCACACAGGCAACCATTCGTCGTGAAAACACAGTGTCCTTCTTTAAGGATTGTAGGAACCTCTTGTCCAGGGCACTTTCCGCAGAGGAATAAACAATGGGATATTTTCCACCCTCGACCTCTGTTAAATCAGCGAGCTTTTCCAACAAATTGCACGCAGATAAACCCATACTCTCCACTTCAAAAATTTGGTCGTTAATAATGCTAGTAGGAGGGCAAATTACTAGCACAGAAGCAGTTTGAGTGTGGCCATTGCGATTTCTATTTTCTAATAACACCAGCAACTGGAATATGAGACTCTTTCCGAAACCCGTTGGTAAAACTGCCACCAAGTCTTTCTTTTCATATAGTTGTTTCACCGCTTTCCTCTGTTCATCTTTCAAGGTTATCTTGCGACCTTTATCTTCTAACTCTAGCAAGATTTCCTTCAAAATTTGTTCAAACTTGGCTTCCCTATCTCTTTCGAGTGCATCTGCCATCTTGCTTTTTATTCTCAAATGTCTTCCAAAACATCTTGACCAATCAGAAGGTCGTATCAGGTAATGATTGACGCATAATTAAAAACGAACCAATGGCGATTTTTCGTTCGTCAGCGAAAGAGAAAGACGAAATAAACACTGGGTTAGCTGCAGGCGCTTCCGTTCCCCCATCTCCCCCTCCCGCCTCTTCGTCCCCGCATCTCATCTCTATGCAAAACAAAATTACAGTATGTGGCTTGCAGGTTAGCCTGAATCTTGGTACTGTTCTATAGTTGAAAAAAACAAGAAAGACATTGTAACCAGATATAGCTGGAACTGCAGTCTGGTAAGGCCATCCATGAATAATCAATAATTATTATAAATTCATTATTGTAAGTTAATTACAGGGTGCAGGGCTAAAAAAGTCTTGTATTGGAGAAGGGGATTTTTCTTGGACGAGTAGATTATATCTCTAGCAATTGTATGCTCACTTACAGCTCAGACCAACAATTTTGATTTTTTGACAAAAGTGAACTGGTTGACAGTCATTTGAAGTTCACCTACTTAAACAGGGAGCATAATTTACATGTACATGTATGAAAATGGTTCCATAAACAGGAAAAAGAGCCTTTAATAGTTTCACAATCTATGCCTTCTTCAAGCTACCCATAAATTAGATGTAGAATGACTATGGAAAGCCACTAAATATGTTTTATGCCAGTGATATTCAGTACATTTGCAATATTAAATATATGTGTTTCATCATAAGTGGTCACTGGTTGATAATCGTGATGCACCTTTGTATAAAATTAATTAATAGCTGTTTTCAATACTAGTTAAAAAATCATTGCAGTTACTCAGAATATTGCATGTAAGTGATTATGTTCTTGCAATTAATTCTGAGAGTTCTTTTTAATTTCAGCTGTCATCACAATGTGGTGTTTTCACATTAACACCAAGCTTGATTTTATTTTGTTACTTAAAATAAAATTTCTGCTTTAATTCCTCTTCGGGTTCTAATGCCATCATTGACACCATATGATATTACTTTAACAAATCTGTTTTCAGTAAATCATAATAACCATAACATAAACAACAGTAATAATTTAATAAGGGATGTATTTGTGTCAGGCCTATGAACACTGTCATCCATTAAATGGGAGCAGTAATTTTACACTAAACTGAAATGATATTAAAATTGATTGATCATCTAGTCAGCCATACTTTAAAGTTTTTATTACCTTTTATATCCATTAATACTGTGTTGTCATTCATATCGAAAGACCCCTTCAACTGCAAAGCAAAGAAAAAAAGAATAAGTTTAAATGAAAATCAATCAATTGATCAAGCTTTACTGATTCATTTTTTAATTTGCATTATCAAATCAGTGACATATTTTTGTATTCTTTAAGTCAAGGAATGAATTAACAAGCTCTGGTTTTCCTTTCAAGAGTTAATAATAACTATTTTTATGAGTCTTCAATGATCAGTATTAAACAATGGTTGCACAAAATAGCTATATAAGCTATAAATTATTTGGCCCACCTAAAAACAGATAAGTGAAGTATTAAACATTTAAAATTATGATGTTTAAATATGCATAATGTTTAATTTACAAATTTTGGGATATAAGATATAAACAGTTATCATCATACTGTAGTATAACATTGGAAGTCTCAGTGCTAAAAATATATTTCAAAAGCCAAAAGGTTTTGTAAATATTAAGCTCAATATTTAGAGGGCAAAGCTAAAAATACATGTATTGAATACAAATAAATTAATATGTGAATGGGGAGTTGTTTTCTCTCTATAAAGGAGTCCTGTAGAAATGAATGAATTTAAAATGTACGAACCTCCCTCTCCACCGACGACATCTTGGAAGACGAGAATACGGTTCAGTCCTTTGTGTTAAATCCCGGCTGTTGTCCTCGCTTCCGGTGATCGCACATGCTGTTAAATCACCGCTCCACGGCCCCGGGACGAAAGGGCTGTTAAAAGTGCGTTAAATCCCGGCTATAGCCGCGTTAAAGCCCCGCTATGTCCCGGACGTGGGGGGGGGGGGGGCTGGGATTTCAATTGACTGATGCATTAGTTTATACATTACATGTGTTGGCACGCTTGCTTCTGGCGCTATTGTTTATGTATTTTAGATTACTTTTCTGCTAACATAACTTTGCTGAACTTTAGGTGCAAGTGTGGAAATTGAAACGTCGCTCTGTTACAAAACATCAGCGAGTGTTATTGCTGTTGTGAACTGGAAGGCTGCGAAGAATTGATTAGGAGTGATCTTGTCCTACAAGATCTTGCCCCTGTCGGGAAAGCGGTAATTGCGAAGCTGTCTCGCACTAAATATGGAATTGATGGAGCTTCTTGGTCCTTCAACAACGCGTAGTTCCGAACAAAATCATCTGGCTTGAAATGCTTCGAGCGTATCACGGAATTCTTCGATGGCTCCCACTGAGCACGTTTCAGTCTTACAAAATCTATCTCTTCCTTTGTTTCTTTGCCTCTGGACGCTCATTGCCATAAAACGGTATCGTATGAAGCCCTATTCCATTCTCCAAGCTTCTGACATTACTGCAACCCCCAACAACACATCTATGTGGCATATTTGCGACCAAAATTGATCTAACCGTCCAAATGCAACAAGTGAATGGTGCGAAATAGGGCGAAATACAGGTTGTTGGGTTCTCGAATTGACGCCACAGTGGTTGCCAGACCCTTGATCATTGAAAAGCGGTTGTGAGCCAAAATGGCAGCGATTTTAGTGTGATTTTCCGTTCTTCAACGGGGCATAAAAATTCAATAATTTGACCAAATCTAAAAATTTTTTCGAAGAAAGTCACCAAAGCATGACGATTTCTTTAGGCGGAAAAAAACATTTAGGGGTTAGGTGCACTTTGTTCTCAGTAACTGTTTGAGATTTCCTCTGTACAAAGGTTAAGAGAAAACAAATTAAAACACAACCAAATGTATTTTTCAGTCCATAAGCTGCACATCAGAGTAGCACACCCACTGTTAATACATCAGTGACAGCAAGACACTTGCCTTTTTTCCTTGAAGTTTCCTATGGCAATGGGGTAGACTGATAAGGCACTCTCAGAGCTCTTGTTGGCAAAATCAATAGGTGCAAGTCCTACTGCAACTTGATCTTTGCTTCAAGCATAATTAATAAAGGATTGAAACCACCAAAAATGAAATATGAACTCAATGAAATACATTAGAGCATGTATCTTAAAAGGTAATGTAAATATGTATTTCTTTTTGTATGTACAGTAGGCTTGACTTTTCAATAACCTTTTACTGCCTTTTACCAATTTAATGTGAATTTGATAAGGGTCTACTGTGGCACTTAAAACATTTCAAACCTATGTGTCATCAGTAGGTAAAGCCAAACAAAAACTGCCTTAGTTTTTTATTAATTAATTAATACATCACAAAGCTAAAACAGAAGCACACCCAAAACAAGTCTTCAAGTCAGAACAAAGAACTACTGAGGATATCACTGAGTTAAAAAAAATAAATAAAAAGAGCAGAAACTGTGAAAATCGATCTTAATAGGCCTAAACTGCCCAACTGAAAAGAGCAATTTTGCATGACTTTCAAAGTTTCAAACCTCCAAGAGGACATCCATCAAGCTTGATGTTAAATTCCATCTCCTTTGAATCGGCAGAATGAAGTCACTGCTCTGCTATGGCCCATAGGCTTCATGGCGTTCATAGGCTTCAAACTCTGCTTCTTTGATCCTACCTATTTTCAAAGCTCTCCTTACAACTGTAAAAACAAGTTTCTCCACTGCTTTTATTTCGTTTTTAGTTAAAAGCACAGGTGCATCATTAGATCTCTGAAGAGCAAGAAGAAAAAAAAAAAGTTAATTTATGGTAGGTTTTTTAACAGCTAGTACACCTTAAATGGGTCAGTGGCCAGAAATCAGGCGTTCTTCATTTTAGTCCTGTCTACATCAATTAACTGTGGTATCTTATTATTTATCAAAATGTCAGGAGTAATATTATTGGCTAATAAAACTGAAAACTCAATAGTCTTTTCACAGAAAAAAAAATCATGTTTTTAGTGACAAAATTGCCACTGACTTCTTGTAGAGAATACAGTTAAGCTTACTCAGGCTATGGTTGATGTTGGGACTGTTTCTGTCTGGTATTTGGGGAGAACGAGTTAGGTAGGGTTACTGGGGCCGGAGGTGATTAACCAACATGGATCTTGAACAATTTTCACTTCCGTTCACTGATCCAGCCTCCACTGCATTTTTGTATATGTGTAATAAATTATATTGTTTGGAAAGAAATATAATCCAATTATTTGTGTGAAGAAAGTAAATTAATAATTACATGTATCGTAGTTATAGCTGCAAAATTTAGGTGTTACACAATCTTAATTTATCAGCTTTAATACTCCCTCCACTCTCCGATAAACAACTACCTCCCTTCAATGGGCATAAAAATTGTGAGAGAATTTTTACTTACACCACTCTTTCCAAGCCGAGTTAAGTTAAGAAGTGTCTGCCAGGCATCATCTGGAAGCCTTGTTTTCAACTAGAAGAAGAGAAGAACCCAGTCAGGAACTCTCAGGCTGGCAAAAAATTTGTTCATATGTTTGTGAGGAAAAAAATTCTGCCAAACCTTCCTTTGCATCTTTGGCCTCCATAACTAAGTCCACAACATTTGATATGACGTCCCAGACTTCCTCTTTATCAGCATTCCCGCCAAAAACGAAATAGTTTCCAAGAACAGATGAAATGGATTCCTCATACTTTTGGCACACATCATTTACAGAAACCATCACCTCCTTGCACTTCTTTAAAATTTTTCTTTTCCTTGTCGTCGACCCAAGATTTGGATCGTTCTTTGTATCCTCCACAGAACTTGTGCTGGAGTTTAAGGTCAACGGTGAGGACGAGCATGACGTGGGAGAAACAGGCTCCGAGGAAGATGGCGTGACACTTAACCAATCTCTGTTTTGAGATGGAAAATTCTTCCTTTCAATACCTCCATTTCCTTTTCGAGAGCTTCGTTGAATGTTTTTCTCTCAGCTAGTTCGCGTTGAGCTCTGTTACAAGCTTAAAAAGGCTTACATTTTTGTCGTTGGCTTTCCCGCCACAATTGCTAATTTGCTGTGGTTCCTTGTCCAGCGTCAAATTGTTTACCAGTCTTCAGACTGGCTCGAAAGCAGGTGATTTAATCAGTCCATATGGGGAAATAACCTTTTGGCGCAGAAGTCCAGCACACAGGCCAAACGAAGAAATAACTGAAACGACAGAGGGCTACCTGGCATTGCTCGTCGAGTAAAATTTGGCGGGCTGAACTTCCCGCCAGTCAATCCTTTGTATTTTGCCTGGAAATATCTTCGTAAATAGCTTCGTCTTCGCAAAATCAGCCGGCCTCATACCACAGATCTCTTTTGTGAGTAGATACCACTGTTTATGTGGGTCAAGGAAACCGCTTGAAACCCCTATGAGGGGCGAAGCTCAGAACAGAGGCACATCTGCCTCAGACTGAATATTTCATCGACTGAATATTTCATTGAGGCAATACATTGTGTTTTCTAAACTTAAAAGTCCCGCCAAAGTAGAATATTACCTCATTTGTTAGAATTTAACTTTCTTACAAAGACCTCCATAACCGGTATCTTTCATCCTTTTAATATTAGACTACTGTACATTTCACAGCGGCAGTGAAACTTACACATAAACACACACAAAACCGTGACACTACTGGGAATTAGGGGGCATTCTCCCGTGTTGAATTCACGCAAGCAGTGAAACTTCTTTGCCTGTATCTGTCCAAATTCATGGAAGTGAGAAAGGAACAATTGTTCTTTCCAAAACGTAGGTTTATTCAGGTCATGGGCCCCTGCTTTATTAATTCCAATGCAATTTATTTAATTCACAATGTTGTTGTTATGTGGTTTGCATACAATATAAAGCCCTATTCCGATAACATAAAATCATAAAAAATAATCCCAGCATAGCTCATTCAAGAACGTTTGACAACGCGTTCATGTTCTGCGTGGAATCAACAAATAAGTAGGCAAGTCATTTCTGTTAGTTTAATTATCGTCTTGGGTAATTCTGCCTGAAGTGCTTATTGGTATCTGTCGCATTTTTTAAAGCAAAGAAGAAACCATGTGGGGCTCTTAGGGAGATTTTTTTTTCATATCTAAGCTCGTGATGATTGTATTACTTTTCTCAAGCTCTTCGACCTTGAAACCAAAGGTGTCTGACTCTATATGCCATCTTACTCAAAGTGCTCTGTCGATGGGCAACTCATCAAGACTGATATCTAGAGATGGGTCAGCTCTCTTTGTCGGAGGTACAAGTATAGCAGACCAAACCTTGCAGTTGTTGCTTACAAATTTTGTCAGATTAAATCCACCCTTAGCACAAAGTTCCATCAATTGCTCCATCAGCATAATTGCGTTTTCCGGTGTTGGTACAGACGTTAAGAGGTCATCAACATAGAAGTTGTGCCTAAGAGTGTCCATCATCAGAGGGTCAAAACTTCCTTCATTGTCATCTGCAGTTCTCAGAAAGATAGAGTTAGCAGAGCAAGATGAGTCTGCAGCTCCAAATATGTGTACTGTCATTGCGTACTCCTGGGGGGCTTCATCGATGCTTCCACTCCACCACAGGAATCTTAGTGAATCTTGGTCTTCTGGACTGACTTTCACTTGATGGAACATACTCTCAATGTCCCCGACCAGAGCTACATTCTCTTCGCAAAATCTCAACAAGACCCCAACTAGACTGTTTGTGTAATCAGGGCCCTGCAGCAGGTTCTTATTCAAGGATGTTTCTCCATGTTCTGTGGCGGCACCAAAGACTATCCTGACTTTGTTTGGCTGGCTGCTGCTGGTGACTGCAAAATGGGGAAGATACCAGGTTCTGGGACTGGATTTGGAAGCTTCTTCGTCTGAACGTTTACGAGCATATCCCTTTGCAATGTAATTCTCCAAGGTGGTGTGATATTTCTCTTGCAGACTAGGATCTTTATGTAACTTACGTCTTAAACTTTGCAATCTCATTTCTGCTTCCCTGCGGTTGTTCTGCAGCTTCTCCACAACAGCCCCATCTCATAGTGATCATCAGCAGTTGGACAAAATGAGGTCTCAATGCCTACAAACTGTTTCACACTCACAAGTCTTTGTTCCAAACCCTTCCACTTTCCAAAACTTCTCAACTTGGTAATGCAAGTTCTTGTCACATGTGACAAAGTTCACTGAAATGTTCCTATGGTTCTGTGAGCCATGAATCGTTCCAGTTATGACCCAACCCAATGGGCCTTGTAGAGCTTGCAACTGGCAATCAGGCTTGTTTGACTTTCAAACTTCAAAAACTTCACGTGCTTCACTAACATCCTTTCCAATGAGTACCATCACCTTTCTCAGCTGCACTTCAGGTATTTTAATGTCCGCTAGATGCGGATGTGATCTCCTGTAGATATCTTCTAGAAGGCACTTCTCTGTGATATTGAACTCTCTGATACAAGCCCTTCTTCGACAGTGATGACTTCTCCTTCTCCACCAGTGGACTGTAACTTGAATTCTACAACTTCATACTCTTCATCTTTTTGTTGCAAAAGAGTGCTAACAGATACCATCTCCTTCTGACCTTTCAGTTCAAGTTCTTTGGCGACTTCGGAACTGATCATGGTTCCACGTGAGCCATTGTCCAACAATCCATAAGTGGTGATGGATTTTCCATCTGGCGATAAGATTTTCACAGGTATCACATGGAGAAGTATGGTTTTCTTCCTTGTCGCCTCTGTTACGGTCGCATACTGCAATGTACTTCTAGGTTCAGTAGTTTTGGGTTGCTTGCCATTTCTCTGATCATTTACTGCAGGTTTTGGATCCCCTTTGACTGGTTTGGTCGCCTCTGTCGGTTTCCGCAGTGTCTCTCCCTGACCGGGGGGGGGGGGGGTGTGAACAAGCCTGTGGTGTTGTTTGTCACTTCTACATGGACAGAACCTTTGTGATTCACATCTTCCTCTGTGATGTGCTTGTCTCATACAAACATGACATAGTCTATGACGTTTCACAGTATCCCAGCAGGTTTGTAGATCTTTGCCTTTTAATTCGGAGCATGAAGCCAGTTCGTGTGATCCTAAGCAGCACAAACAAATCTGCATGCCACATGGGAGCTAGCCTGTGTGCAGCCGCCCCATTCCCTCAAAAAAATCGGAAAAGGGACGTCTGTGATGTATCGTTGATAATTGTGTTCAAAGACCACGTGACTTTTTCAGGAATGTGTGGAAAATGGTTTGATTGGTTATTTCCCTTGCATCGTTACATCACTAAAATAGCGAGATTTGATTGGCTTTCATTTTCGCGGGTATCGGGCTTTGCAATCGGAGCCTTCTCTATAGCATCTATTCACTCTCCGTGACAATACAATGTTTATTTTATTTATTTTATTTTTTTGCCACACACAATAGAATAAATGAAAATACATGAATTTAATAACAATACCAAGAAATGTGAGATTTTGGCGATGAGTTTGTGCGTTCTCTGTGGTTTGGGCATCGTAAAAAAAACTGATAAAAATCATGTTGATGGTCGAAAGGGCAATTCTTTTAAAGTTCGGGAAAAATTGCTGTCTTTGGAGTGTGAAGTCGAAATCAATACATGTAACAGCACGTTGCCAAATAGCACATCGGTGGATCAATGGCCAAGTACGCTCTCGTCAACACCTTGTAAGGATAAAAATCGTCCTGTCAGCTTCGCTACGTTGGTTGGACCTGTTTCGCCGATTCCTGCTCGTGAACCTGAGGAAAAGAAGGCTCGTGTGCATGTCACTGTCGAATGGCCCAGCCGAACAAAAGTGAATACTCTTCATGAAGGATTAGAGTCGCTCGGCAAGATGCTTTGTCGCGGAACATACAAACAAATTGCTGGAGCCGTATGGAAAAATCCAAGACCTTCAGTCCTTTTCGTTCAAGAAATTCAACAGCGAACTTGAATCCAAAGCACCATTGTTCAGTGCGGTACTGTGGACTGCGAGTGTGAGAACAAGCAAAAGAGACGATGATTTCTGGCTGCCATCTGTGTGTATGTCCGCAGCTGTCTTGCTGAAGAACAGATCTCCGTGTATGAATGCAATGCAGCTGATAAACACCACCATTTTGTATCATTCGGGGATAACTGTGAGTAATTTTCTAATCAGTTTCTATGATTTCTTGGTATTCTATTTGTCCAAACCTATAAGTTAAGGTCAAGTTTATTATTAAATCAACAAAATTTTACAAAAACAACGCTAACCCGCAAATAGCTAAGGCTAATCTAGGCGGGTAGCGAGTAAGACTGTTTAAAGAGTAAATCAAATGTTAGTGTTACATACCAGTAAAGAGATGAAACAAATGCACGTCTAGCAAATAAATAAATAAATAAATAAATAAGTAGGTAAATGAATAAATGGATGAAATAGAAATCGCAATTAGACAAAGCTATTTTGAGTATTTATTTTGAAATTTATCGATTAGAAAAGATGTGCCAACATAATCGTCCTCCTCCATTAAAGCTTGTAAAAGTCGGTTTTGTATATTTTTCTTAAATACACACTTCGGTAATTTACGTAATTCTTGGGGGATGCTATTTCATATTTTGGCCCCTTGTCTTGAAAAAGATTTTAATTGTTGGTTACATCTAGCATATTTTATATGATAATTGCCTGCTAAAGAAAACCTTGTATTATAATTATGCATGTCATTTGAGCAATTAAAAAGATTAGAAATATTACATGGAGTTAGCTTGTTGAAAACGTCATGCATTAGTATTGAAATAGATTTGAAATAAAGCATATTTACTGGAATAGTATTGGAGGAGACAAAGAGAGGAATGGCGTGTGACCTATAAGATGCAAAGTATATGAGGCGAAGGGCACGCTTTTGTAAGACCAGGATTTGATTGATGTAAGTTTGTGCAGCATGGCCCCACACAACAATGCCGTAGGACAGATAAGGGAATATCAAAGATCGATAGATTGTTAACAGTACGCTTGTGGGTACATAATATCTTAGTCTAGCGATGATGCCAATTGTTTTGCTTATCTTTAAAGTGATGTGCCCAATATGATATTTCCAGCTGAGATTAGAATCAATTAACACACCTAAATACTTGACATACGACTTTTGTTCTAAAGGCAAATAGGTTTTGGAATCATTATCAAATATTTGAAGATTAACTTGATAGTCAATTTTCTTTTGATGAGGATGGAAGATAATGAAGTTCGACTTCTTAACGTTCAGCGTTAGCTTGTTAGCTGTTAGCCATTCACAAACTTTATGTAATTCAAGGTTAACAACGAGCTCCAGAGTTCGAAGATTTTTATTAGCATATAATAGATTTGTATCGTCAGCAAACAAGTAGAATGCTAGTTTATCAGATGACCTGTAGATGTCGTTGACATATAAGAGAAAGAGTAAAGGTCCTAGGACAGAACCTTGTGGTACACCACAAGTCATACGTTGTTTGTTGGAGATATTAGGTCCAATTTGGGTTGATTGAATACGGTCCGAGAGATAAGAACGAAACCAATCGTTCACGATGCCTCTAATACCATAATGATATAGTTTTTGAAATAGAATTGAGTGGTCAACTGTGTCAAACGCTTTTTTCAAATCAATGAATATACCACAGGTGTATATCCCTTTATCAAAATTAGATTGAATTTGATTAACTATATCAATAAGTGCATGTTCTGTTGATCGCCTTTCTCGGAAACCGTATTGTGAATGGTAAAAAAATGTTACAATCTTCTAAAAAAGACTTCAATTGGCGGTAGATAAGTTTTTCAATGATTCTGTTAAAAACGGAAAGAAGTGAGATAGGTCTGTAATTGTTTGGATCAGTCACATCGTCATTTTTGTAGATTGGTATGACTTTAGCATGCTTTAATCTAGACGGAAAAACTCCACTCGTAATTGAATCATTTATAATTTTACACAAAGGCTTCGAAATGGTTTTGCTTGCGCATTTCAACAATGGAATTGGACAAGAGAACAATCCGTATGCCTTGTTGTGTGGGGTAGAGAGAATTTCTAATTCAACTTCGGAAGCAGTTACTGGTTGAAAAGCAAAAGACCCTAAAGTGCTTGGTTTGGATAAATAATTGGAGAAATGGATTTGCGACTGTGGGATCTTAGAAGCTAGATTAGGACCTACTGATGCAAAATGATTGTTTAGTATGCTAGGTAACTCAAAGGTGTGGTACGATATCCCTCTGTTTCCAGGGCGCTTTAAGGCTGTTATTGAATTTTCACTTTTCCTTTTCCGATTAATTAACATATTAATACCGTCCCAAGTCCTCTTTATATTATTTGAGTTAGTCATAAAGTAGTCATGGTACTATAGCATTTTACTTAATCTAGATAAAGTTAAAATTTTATTCCTATAAATTTTGTATTTGGATTTATTACAGGAGAAGAAGAGTTCATTCTTTTTCTTAATTGAAATCCTAAGGCCTCTTGTTATCCAAGGTTTATTAAGTTGTTTGGCTTTACGTTTAGAAATTGTATTGATCGGCGCATGTTTATTTACAATCCTGTTAAGTTTGTTATAAAAAGTAGAGAAGGATTTGTTGACATCATTACTACTCTCTGAAAGTATAGACTCCCAATGTAATTGTGAGAGATCATTGACAAATTTTTCTTCTGAAAATTTTGAGGTGTCGCGAGATACAATTTTTCGTGGCTTTATTTTCCTGCCTAATGAGCGGCAAACACAAAACTGTGAGAAATGGTCACTTATGTCAGAAACAATGTTGCCGCTTAAAATATGCATATCATAGTTGTTTACGAATATATTATCAATAAGTGTTGCCGAGGTGTTGTAAACTCTTGTGGGTTTATCTATTGTTGGAGTGAAACAAAGGCTTTGAAGAGTATGCAAAAAATTTTGAGCATATTTACAAGTTTCATAGCGGAGGAGGTTTATGTTGGCATCAGTCATTATATAAATCGGTTTACCTGAAGTGGAAAGCCTCTCAAGAGTTTCATCGAGATAATTTAAGAATTTCTCTGGACAATTGTGTTGTCTATAAATTACTCCACAGATAATATCTCTTTTGTTAGCAAAGTGAATAGTGATCCACAGAGCCTGAAAAGCTTGATTACTGGTTCTTTCAGCAACTGTATATTTAAGACCATTGTCAATATACATACCCACACCTCCAGCAGAGAGAGGCGTAGGTACGTATTCAAAATTGTAATTTGGTATTGAGGGATCGAAATCAAGAGGGATATTAGAATTTGTAATTTTTGTTTCTGTCACCCCGATAACATCGAAGTGTAACTGAAGTTCATCCAGAAAATGGACTTGAAAATTTTCGAGATTGCGTTGCAAGCTTCTTACATTATTGTAAAGTAAGGAAAAATTGGAGTCATGGGATGATGCAGAGTTTTGTTCTCTAATACTCTGGCTAAAACTATTGGGTGAATAATATTTACACTCTATAGGTTGAATATTTAAGTTTCGATCTGGATTTGCATTCGAGTCAATTTTTAAGTTAAACAAGTTTAGGTCATGTAAGCTTGTTAGTCGGTCGAGGTACTTTTTGGTCGGCAGGCTTGTAATTAAGCTGTTATTAAATCGACCATGAAAATCGTTAAAGTTAAAACCATGATATGGGAGTTCACGAAATAATAATTTCGTTTCCTTGGCAAGTCTCTTTATGGCCTATTGTAACGTACTGATGAGAACGATAACTTTTTGGGTTGTGCTATGAAGAATTAATCATGGTCTGACCAAACTGGAAAGCTCTCTTCCTGGTATTCAACTGAAAATTTTTTACTTAATCTCTAATTGATCGCACGGGGAAACTCTTGAACTCCCTACCTTCTGACCACTGGAAAATGTTTAATGTTGCATTCTTGGTCTTTGCACAGGCAATTTGTACGTGTGTCATTTGCTCCAAAATTTAATGTTGAAATTATTATGCTGCATTTAGATGTAAAACCGATTTAAATTAACTAATTACTACTGTCTTCTGTTGATCTCACACTCCGACTTTGTTTCCTCTTATTCTTGCAAAATTACAACTGTTTCATGTAAGTTTGTAGGTACATTTTATCAATAACTTCAAATTTAAGACTGTCAACTTCAAATGTGGTTGTTGCCTTTCAATAACGTAAAGTAAGCACAATTTTATGAATTTTATTGAAAGTAAGAAATTATTTTTATGAAAGTACATTGTAAGTGTAATATGAAAGAGATGTTTCCTGTGTAAATAATTTCTGAATATATGCCATTTTTCCTCAAAATATATACATGTACATCATAAGGATAAGATTTATCCCTGTTTTTTTGACATGTCCTACTCTGAAAATTATACAGACAATTATAATTCCAAAGTTCATGACAAAATGAAGGTAGCAAATATTAAAGTATTGAATAATAACATTAAAATTGCCCTTTTATGGTGAAATGTCTGATCATAGACAAATTATTTATTTCAGGCTTCTCTTTGCTGACTGGGTTCCCTCAGAGTAACCACAGGACACTCGTATTATTACAGAAAGCTGGATGAATTTGGGAAAGAATATGCTGCATCTGTTGAGAAGAAGGTAAAAGATGAGACAGTACGACTTCAGAAACTTCACCAAGCACCAACTGAGGCACCACCTGGCACCAGTTCCCCTTCTCTAGTGACTGAAGGCCAGTCTCAACAGTCTATTGTAATTAGTGCTGACAAAGGAAGAAAGTTGGTGTTTGATAACTTCGACTTCAAGCAGCAAGTTCACAGTATGACTGAACAACATCAAAATATAGATGTCCACTTGTCAAGTGCCTGCTGCAGATGCTATTATGCAGATGGAGAATGGTGTCTGCTTACCAACTCGCCATGAGCACCACCTGCAAAGGGAAAACTACCTAACTCTTACTGAGAGGGCAATTGTGGAAATACGCTGTTTGGCATTTCTCAAGCCTGTGGTCTGTAAGCACATACCACACCAGTACAGCAAGGAAATGGCTGAGAAATCAGAAATGGTATTACATACATGTACATGTAGTACCGTTATTTAAAAATGACTTACAGGCCTACTTTTGAACCAAAATATTAATTCAGGCTCATCAAAAGCCAAATTCACAAAACAGTCTGACAAAGTAGAGATGGGAAAAAGGATTATTATTTTCTTGTTTTGAAGTCTTGTTGTTCTCATATTCCAGTTACAGTAATGCTTATAGTTTGACATTTTTTAGTATTGAGATATAATTAAGTATAATTATGCCCCTGTCAATTTTTTTGGCCCCTAATCCTTCCCTGTTACCTCCAAAAACCACTCAACCAAGAAAATAACCAGGATATGTGTTTTCTCTTTGCAGTCTTTTCTTGGAATGTTGTATCACAACGAAAATGACTCGGATGGTATTCAGCAGGTACTGCATAAATATGTATCCTACTATGGTGTTGGAGATGAAAAAGTTTATTCCCCTCAAGGTTTAGTGGCTGACCAACTGTCAGTGGAACATGGTGTGAATGCACTCTTTGAGCTTGCAAATGGCTTTACTCCAGAGGAATGCCTTGAAGGTTTGCACTTGGAAATTGCCAACTGGCATGCAGGAAATAAGTTTTTGAAGGTATGAAAATATTTCATGTTTCCTTCAAGCCAGATTTTATGAGTCATATACATTATGTGTACCTTTGCC
Organism: Micromussa lordhowensis; assembly: GCA_964020085.1. Classification (NCBI taxonomy): domain Eukaryota; kingdom Metazoa; phylum Cnidaria; class Anthozoa; order Scleractinia; family Lobophylliidae; genus Micromussa; species Micromussa lordhowensis. The sequence goes on from OZ026595.1 coordinate 33,587,374, forward strand.
AATGGGTACATACTCATTAAAGTATATTCAGTGAACAAAACAAAACCATTGCAAGATAGCTTGTGAGATAAATATCACGAAATTAGTTGCATACTTACACTTTAATAGCACAATGGTCTGATTTCACAGTTAAATGATATTTTTTTTTATTTAAGTTACAAAAGGTCAGTCAACAAGGTATGACATCTCTGTCACTGTGAAAAAAGCATCAGTTGATGAGTGATAGAAACTAAA
>OZ026595.1:33592607-33620107 GCA_964020085.1 Micromussa lordhowensis
GTCCTGCCAGATTCCTCTATCGGATGCAAACCAGCACTTCTGTCAGGGAGCGACCGCGAGAGACTGGGACTTATCAAAGTACAAGCTGATGAAATCCATTCCTTATCCTCAGAGGTAGAACCCATCAGTGCCGAACACAGAAAACTCTCAAGGTTCCAGCCTACCCGTCCCTGGGATTTTGCACTGCAGCATGTAGAATCAATTCCAGATCCAAAGATTAACATGACCTGCAACCATCTTTGGCAACAGCCACAGCCAACCCATATAATCCATCATGTTAGCCTTCAAAGCCAATCAAAGTTCTATCAAACCAACAGCTTCCACCTCCTGGCCAGTTATGTAACGAGGACATCCTAGACCAATACGCTGACACCTACGCAGACCTTGGTGAGCTTGGTCCACCTGTTCAGTTTCAAATAGATGAAAGCATACAACCCGTGCAGATGCCAGTTCACAGAATACCAGTAGCAAAGTGAGAGCGTGAAAAACAAGCCTTGGATCGTTACGTTGAACAAGGGGTTATCGCCAAGGTAAACGAACCAACCGCCTGGTGCTCCAATGAACTGATCTGAGAGACACCAAAGAAGTTCAGAGTGTGTATAGACCCAAGTCAAACAGTAAACAAGGCCATCCATCGACCAAAACACCAGATGCCTACCCTAAATGAACAGCTTCATAAACTTAGTGCAGGTGCAGCGAAATGCTTCTCTCTAGTTGATGTCAAAGAAGGCTTTCTCCACATTCCTCTTGATGAGGATTCATCATGGATGATCACCATACACAAATCATACGGCAGTTACAGATGGCTTTGTCTGCCTTTTGGAATAACCAGCGCCCCTGAAGAGTTCCAGATGAGGCTGACAACCACCCTAGAAGGCCTTGAAGGCATCATATGCATTGCAGATGATATCCTAGTATATGGTGAAGGAAACGACTATGACGAAGCTCAAAAAGACCACGACAGAAGATTCATTGTTCTGATGGAATGCTGTCACCAAACAAACATCAAGCTCAATGCAGCAAAACTTCAGTTCGAGCTTAAGGAACTCAAATTCATGGGCATTATTATTTCAGATCAAGGAATGAAATCTGATCCTGACAAGGTAGCAGCAGTAACACAGATTTCGCCTCCAGAGAACAAGGTAGCACTCTTGCGCTTCATTGGCATGATCAACTATCTTTCACCCTTCTGTGCAAACCTGAGCTTGGTGATACAACCTGCTCGCCCAGGAAGCTGTATCGCTCATCTGGTCCGACGTTCAGGATAGTGCATTCAGTAAAGCGAAGTCTCACACCTCACACTGGCGGCACTATACAAAGTTATCGTATATCGATGACCCGAAGACAAATCAGCCATCTCTGAATCCCTGCGTCCCTACTGGAACTATAGAGACGAACTGTCAGTGAAGAATGGCATAATATACAAGGGTACACAAGTCATGGTACCCTAGTCTATGCATAAAGAAATGCTTGGGAAAATTCACGACAACCATTTTGGTGCAGAATCGAACATACAAATGGCCCCAGAAGTGCTCTTTTGGCCAGGGATGAGAAATTCCATACAAGACAGGTGTGATCCTTGTGGCACCTGTGCCCATTACAGTACGACTGCACCAAAAGAACCAATGAGATCTCTACCAATACCAACAAGGCCATGGGAGATAGTCAGTCAAGATATCTGTGAGCTCCACAACCAAAGCTACCTGGTAGCTGTGTGCCACTTCTCGGACTGGATTGAGGTGGAGAAGCTGGGAGATACCAGCCCACTTTGCACGATATGGTGTTCCAGCAATCTACCACACTCATAACAGTCTGCAGTTCATCAGCAACCAGTACAGGAAGTTCGCTGTGGAATATGCTTTCAAGCACACCACTTCCTCCCCTTACCACCCTAAAGGTAATGGAAGAGCAGAAGCTGCCGTTAAAGTTGCAGAGTCCATGTTAAAGGAACAGTGTCATGGCTGGGCATGCGTATTATGCGCACCACTCTGGATTGAGTTTTTTAGCTGTCCGCCATCTTGAATTTCACACGAGCCTTGGTTCTTTGAAGAATACTAAAGAAAGCACGCTTGAATAGCCGAGATTTTCTACTTGTTAGTTTTGCAATAGTTTGTTCTTGAACATACCTCACTGTGGTAGCGTGTATTTCAATATTATGGCCAGTGAAGTCAGAGGAGATTCTACTGTGGTAAGTTTCTTTCGAACTTCGTATGAATGTGATAAATTTGACTTGTGAGTTTTTTGGTTTTGATATAAAAGGCGATCATAGCTTACACCAAATATAATAATCATTGTAAGAAACCCGAATTTCGTGCTCATGCAAGAGTACATGCTCTATGAAAAGGACAAGAGGGTCGAATCGGGGTTGTCCTTGCAAAGCTGAAGGTGTGACTTGTGGCGAAGAATGTACATGTGGTTCGACAGCAAAGCCTTGCAAAAATAAGGTAAGCTTGTGTAACGCCCGTAGAACATATTGATATGGCTAACTTTCTACTGCGAAGTATAAATTTTATCTGTTTTTGAGTGATTCATTTTTAGTATGACTCGATCTTGTAAATATTGTGCACATACATGTTGCAGTAATTTAGATATCTTTTATTTCTTTCATCATCTCCAGCCTGATGGAAGCAATTCCGCTAGTGTAGTTCGTCCTGCAATGCAGCAAGTGAGATCTGCCCAGCCCTATAGCAACTCAACAAATAGGCCAAGTGAAGAGGATGAGCGAGTAAAAGAAAATAATGATGTGAAAGTAAGTGTGTGATATCGAAATCCAAGATTCTCTAAATGGTGAATCAGAGGGCAGAGGGACTATTTTTCTTTGTTTCTGTGGCTGGTTCTTTCCACAGTATGATAACTCTTAAATTTATCAAAAAAGAACAAATCATAACGTAACTTACTTATATTCATGAAGAAAATAACTTTGGGTGGATTTGAGTTTATATTCTCATTATTATCATTATTATTATTATCATTATCATTATCATTATCATTATAACTATTACTATTATTATTATAACCCATTACTGAAGTTAGCTTAGGTTTTGATTACTGCTCATAGAAGACATTTCTTTGTAGGAGTTTATTCTAACACTAGATGATGGCATGGTCAGGAAGCTATGCATCAGGAGCCTACGTAGGGGAGTTGGCAGCATGGATTACATCCAGGGACTGTTAATCGCGGAGGACGATCTTGATGAGGATGATGAGGATGAAGGTGATGTGGCCCCATCTTCTACGGGCACGGAGCAGACACCAACTGCAGCAACCAGTCCTGAACAATGCCCATCCTCTCCTGGTACTTCTGTGCCACCATGGTGCAAGTGTGGTGTCTGCACTTTCATGCCACAAGACATCGAAAATAAGTGCTGTGGGCAGCGAAGATGTGTCACAACACACACGAGATTCCAGAAGCTATGCCTTGATCAAGATGTCCTCCAACTTACGATACGTAACAGGGGAGACATCAGAAATGACCAAGAAGACAATAGTACCAGATCATGTAGAAAGACTGGTTACAGGCAGTATGTCCTTGACCGATATGGCCACTTGGGGAAGGGGAAAGGGAAAGTATGCCCTTCCTGTGTTGTAAAAACTATTCGCAGAAATTATCCCTCCCAGACTGGTGTTTACATGGGGTTTAGGCATGAATAAACTATAATACTGTAAGTTTCAGTTTTTGGGCAATAATGTATTGGTTGGGGGATAATTTTTTGGGGGGGTGGGGGGGGGGGTCTGTAGGGGTTGAAAAAGCTCCTTGTGTTCAATAGGCAAATTCTGATATATTAAAAAATCATACTTGGTTCTGAGGATTTTGGAATAAAGCAAAGGAACTAGACTGTTAGCAGTCCCTTTCAAGTGTAGTTTCATTAAATATCCATACCTCCCCCACAGAAAGGATTTTTTTTCTAGGATATTCCCCCCCCCCCAACCCCTCTAGAAATTGTAATAAAGCGTCACACATTTCTTTAAATTTTTAGGTCTTACAGAACCCCCCACTCCCCAAGAAATTTCAATCCCTTCTGTGGGGGGAGTATGGATATTTTCTGCACATTATCAATGTAGTGTGCTTTAATTAGATTTTCGTTTATTCCAAAGGCACCTTGCTTTGAGTACTGCTAACAGGTCTTTCCTTTGCGATATCAAAGCCACCTAAAAGCAGGTGTTTTATACAGTGTATCCTGTTAACTTGAATAATCAATAACCTCTGCCAACTTGAACGTTTTATTATTCTCACGTCTTGCTTTTTTCCAATTTAAACTTCAATACAGCTGAAACCCATGAATTCTCAAACCTTCCATTCGACCCATTATGGTAAGAGAATCAGGATACAACATACTGTAGTAGTACATAGTCATTACTGTTTATTGCAAAAACAGTAATAATTGTTTCAATTTTCAGTAAATAAATTGTAAATGGTATTATTTTTTTAAGCAAGAAAAAAATTTAAAGTTCCAAAATGTTCTTCATTGTTCCATTTTGCATTCCTGGTTGTTGGTTAATTTCTCTTTGGTTTAAGAGTTTTCAAATCAGTTTGATTTTTTCCCATATCAGATTGTGATATCCAATGGGTTTGAAAAAAAATTGAAATAAATTAAACCACAATATAAATTCAATGTTGTTTTCTAGAATTATTTCCACAAACAGTGATCATTTACAACAATATAATTATGACAACATTTTTATTTATTGTTCATGTGACAAACTGGAAATAGGATGATATTATTAGAAAGAAACCTATATGTACAAATACAGTAAATAAATAGCAATAAAAATATTTGTCTTTTATTTTGTGTTCTTTGGAAACCTACAATGTATTACACCCTGCTTGCATTTTTCTGTACAGTGCCTACACCTATCTAGCCAGTCTAAGAAGCAACTAGAGCATTTTGTAAATGTACTGCATGTACCAAGGACTATGCCAGTCCTTCACTTTTTGATTTTCACAAATCATCTGTTAAACCTTCATCAGGGTTTGCTTTTTCAAACCTACTTTTTCTCAGAAGAAAAAGTTCCTTAGAAGATGGTGGTGGCTTTGCTGCGATTGTTGGTGCCAGTAATGCAGGGTCGCTGTCATTCAATGGTACATTTCGTGTGACCTTATTGGCATCCTCCTTTCTCATTTTCATTATCCTGGCCATGAGCACAGGGATGTACTCATACCCTTTCTTGACCTTTACCACCCTTGAGTTCCATTCCTTGGTCCTCTGATTGTACTTTCTGGATACTATCATATCGCCTATAACCCTATAACTATAGAGGAAAAGATCAACAATGTAAATGCTTGAAAAACCAAGTGTGCTTTATACTTTTGATAGAAATAGGTTAATCTTTTCCTTTCAAGAGGAAGATCTTTTTTAAAAAATCTGCTGTAGTAAATATATCTTATTAGACATTTTGGTGTGTAGTATCGCTGTATATTTTTACGAGTTATGCAGTATTTTGACGAGCCCGTAGGGCGAGTCAAAATACAAACAACTCGTAAAAATATACAGCGATACTACATGTACACACCAAAACATCTAATAAGAGATTTATTATCCAACGATTTCTTTTCCCAAAATTCTGACTCGCCAAGGTTTTGAACTTCACGCGGCCGGGAGGAATGAGACGAGTACAAATATCTGTTATTTGTACTCGTTCCGCACGATATTTGTACTCTAGGAAGCAGAGTTGGATAATAAAACATTAACAGAATTGTTATAAAAATAATCTCTAGCAAAATTGCAGGGGCTTTATACTGTAGATGAGAGTAAGCAATGCATATCAAAGGTGACTGTTGAAAAGAATTCCACAAACCTGTAACAACATCTCTTGGGGGTATACACTAAAGAAAGATTGTTTGCACACTCAAGGTTTCCAGTGTGCCTGAAAAAAGGAGTTAAAAAAATTAATAAAGTAAATACAGAAATTATTTAAAAAAATGACAAGTACTATTCCAAATTATATTGTACAATGCAGGAATGGTGTATTTTTCAGTAATGCAAATGCAATCAATCTTACCTAAAACGAACATAAAATTTGAAGCTGGAAAGAAGCTGGGAATCAAGTACAACCTTCTGCAGGGCTTTAAAATCCTTGTCGCGGCGGTCGAACGATGGAAGGTCATGCTCCTCCAGCTCCCCGTGCTCACAGCTGCCACCACTCCAATCATGCTCATTACAAATATGGTGGAGTAGTCCAATCCAAGTACTCTGTACAAGATAAATGATCAACAGCACAGTGTTTTTGACAATGTCATCAATTATTGTACAAAACAAGTCTGAATCCAAGTTGTACACTGCTTAATTTCTGCCATGAGCATTAATTTTATTGTACCTTCATTTTTTCTAGGGCTTCATCATCAGTAGTTGCTTCACTGGCTTTGCAGATGTTAGCACAATGCCAAAAGTGGAGAATTATATGATCTGCCCATCCCTGGATTTTTTCCATGCCTTTTAGATGAGGAACCTACATGAGCAAATCATCAAAAATGGCATATCAGATTTCAACCATTGCACTTAATAAGTCAAGTGAGCTGAAGAGCCATGATTGTTTACGCCATCTTGAAATTCTGAATTGAAATTCACCCACCATGACTTTCAAGAAACAATACTCACTCTGTACAAAACAAGGCTTGCAATAAAACTTGGCACTTCCCAGGGGTATGGCAGGTACATTTTATTCTGTCTAAAATCACCCACCGGATAGAGAAATTCAGCTTCTCGTAATGCTCCCAGATGGGTCCCTATCAATAGTATTCAGCTGCTTATTTCCTCTTTGACTAAATACTACTATAGTGCACAACATTGTCAAACTGTTGTTTACCTTTGCCAAACACTTCCTGATGCTTTTTGACTTATGCCACACATCCAAGCTGTGAAAAACTGTAGCGAAGTTATCAGCTGCAAGAAAAGAAAAAATAGACCAGACAATAGTGAGGACTAGTTAATAAAATATAGAGGATATTATATACATGTAGCTACTTGGAGATCCAAAACTTCTCTCCAAACACCAATGAAATACCAAACCATTTCACTTTTTGCTGCAAAAGGCACAATTTCTAACGTAACCATAGCAATGGTGATCTCTTCACTTGTGAAGATAACATGTTATTTTCATGTGTGAAGATATCATGTATTTGCTCGAAAGCTCATGTGGTATTTCATATGTGTCAATATAATAAAAAGGTATAATAAAATGGTACAGAAAAGCTCGTGTAATATTTGGAAATTTCTATATTCTTTAATGAAAAGACAGCAATCAATTGTTTTTATTTGTTACATATGTACACAATGTAATTAAAAACATGGCAAATCATCCTAGTTTGACATCTATCGATTCCAATTGAGTCAGCAAGTGAGTTTTGCCGTTTGGCAAAGTGAAAATAACTTTCACTTGAGCTAAATGCCTGGCAAGTTAGAGAAATGTCATCTGTGATAGTCTTGAGTATTGGAAATGGCAATTAATATATTAGTGGGGGTACGAGAAAATGAAAATGAAATGGCCCACTAGGCAAAACTTTTTTTGTCCAAAAAATTATCATTATGCTTACCAAGTAATTTCTTGATGGTAGAGGAGGCATCAGTGACACCTCTACAATATTCAGGGATGCTTGTAGACATTGGAGAGCATTTTGAAGGGCCTGCCTCTCCATGTTAGGAGAGGCCAAACCAACATGACGCTTGTCTCTGACCTCTATTTCTAGTATGTAACTGCTGACAAGCTCCATCAGAAAATAGCAGAGGTTTTTGGCAGTGTGTCCTGGAGAATCACACTGCCCATCCCCACACACCACTACCTCTTTACTACGGAAATCCTTCAGAAGTTGCTCCCTTTGCCAGCCCCACCACTCTTCAATAGCAGGAATAAAGTATAGCCTTTGCATTCTATAAAAGGTGGAGTCTGAGATGAATGCAAGGCCAAGGAAATGTGCCATCTTCTCCACTTTTGCAAAGTTGTTGCCTGAGAGCATTATACTTCCAGCAACCTGCAGATTGTTACAATATATTCCATTTTGGTCCTTAGATGACGTAAATGTGCCTTTGTGACCAGCAGGGCAAGCCCAATTTATGATTGCTGTTGGACCATTAAGGTGGTGCTTGACAATTGTTTCCAGTGTGCAGCCAGGATGTTGGCACTTCCTAAAAACATTAATCAGCAGATCTAATGAACAAATTACTTTGGTTTGTCTCACTAGAGACAGTTCGTCTTTCAGTGTGCTTCGCTCCTCCAATCTGCTCAGGTTTGGGTAAGTTTGAATTGAAGCTGGTGTTGAGCTACTTGCTACTTGAGCAGTTGATGCACAGGAATTTGCAAGTGGAGCAGATGATGGCTCAGAATATTGTTGTGGGACAACTGACACCAGAGAATTTGAAGTATTTGGAATTAGAACAGTTGATACCGCAGCACCTGGTGGTTGATTGGTCGGTGCAGAGGAACTTGGAAGAGGGTGGGATGGTGAAGCAGATATTTCGCCCGGCTGGGCAAGAGATACGGGAGGTCTTTTCCTCCACACGTATCGAGTCCCTTAAATAAAAGAAAACATAAAAGCAACAAAGTTTAATTTTTCTTGCAATAAATAAACATTTGCATTGAATATTGGCATTATGATAGTAAATTAAATAAACACCATCACCACAAACATGAAGTTTACTAAAAAAATTGCACCGATCTAGATCAGTAGTTTGAGTATTGAGTGTACATTGTAGGCCTAGACTTGCTAAAGTTTTTTGATGACATAAGGTACAGTCATCACTATGAGTTTTTAACAAGCTTTTTTAGAATGTATATTTAAAGAGGGTAGCACTTAATAGCCAAGGGCTAATAAACTTGTGGCCCTCAAATAAAGAAATAATTACATTCAACATTCAAATACATGTAACTTACTCCAGATCATCAACATCAGACATATCACTGGAACAATCCAAATCTTCACAGTCATCATTCAATTCAGCTAAAGCATCTTCCAATGCATCTGTTAAATTTCTACAGAGACGCATTAAAATTGGTCAGTGACATGGTCAGAAACATGCTACATGTATAGAATGCAGGCTTTGTTTACACTGAATGTCATAGCTGCCTACCATATAAAGCCATAAAGTGTTATTAGTGTTACTATTGCTGTTTTCTGCACACACGTAAAAATTGGATACCACGCATAACTAATCAATGACATCAAGGAAATCAGTGAATAATCGATGGCTTATCACTCATCGGTTGGTCGTTGATGTCATGGATAATCGATAATCATAAGTTACGCCTGTTGGATATAATACTTGGGTGGGATAGTTGCTATTATTGCTCTTAGTTCTCTTGCATATGTACCTCTCAGTTTCCTCTATTTCATCATTTGAATCAACCTCAGACAATGAATCCTCTGCATCTCGATACTTTTCAACATCCGTTTGTAAGACAACAGACCCATCAGCAACATGAATACTCTGAGAATTTTCCAAGATACCAGTCACATCAACATAACTATAAGCCAGGAAAGGTAAAAGTGAGGTAAAGCTAAAAATGTAGCATGGCTCAAATTTGGCACATGTACATGTAAGGTACAATGTAAAGTCTGGTCAAGACTGACTGAACCTGAACATTTTTTCAAAATTGTTAAATGCTATTCGTATGCAACAAAGTTGTTGTTGTTATTATTATTATTATTATTATTATTATTGTTACTATTATCATTATTATTGTTGTTGTTGTTGTTGTTATACATATGACAACTTGCACATACATGGAAAACAAGAAATAAATATCAACAAATACATCTATGCAAGTCAAAATAAAGGTTTAGACACAAATGTAAATATGTGAACTTGCTTTGTATTACCATCGGTCTCTAACGACAAATTGGGAGATTCAACAGAAGTAACTATGTTTGGTTTAGGGGGGTTGAGGTTGACAGAGGAGAACCTGTATAACAGGAAAACATAAAGAACAAAATTAATAAAATTTGTACCCAATTATTTAGCGACTTCACGCAAAAGCTTGAGCTATTATCATAGAAAAAGCGGAATATGACACATCAAAAAACAGCAAGCAAACACTCCTGATCAAATGGTCTCACCTTCAATATAGCGCCTGTGTTTAGAAGAAGGATGGTCTTTCTCTCAAGATCTCTTCCTTTTCGTGCACGCTATGACTGGGTCATTTTGCCTAAAATAAATAAATTTCTAACTTTACTCCTTAATGACAATTTAAAAATACTTTCGTAAAAAACAAGAAAGTTCCAGTCCACAGCATTATTTGATACTGACCTTCTTCGCCATTCCAGTGAAAGGAGATGACTCGTGAACTCGGAGTCGCTCGAGTAGCCGCATTTGATCTTCGAAGAAACCCATGTCGAGTACACAATGTTATCGAGAGAAATTCTTCTGTGTCCCCTCTGCCAAATCTTATCACACTCTTTCTTTGTGGAATATATTCTCCTTCGTCCGCTTCCAGAACAATGTCCGCCATGACCAGACATAACTACACATAAAACGACTTCTCAAAGCGGCCGCCAGCAAGTGAGATGTTGGAAATAACTAAACAAAAATATACCACAGATCCTGCTTTAGGTAAATTATACGCTTTCTGAAAGATTTGTGCACGGATGGCTATGATAATCCACGATATAAATCAAAGATTCGACTCGTCGACAGACTTGAAAAAACTTGCCAGTTTAACCAAAATTTTCGAGCATTACTGCGCATGCATCACATTCGTGACACTGTTCCTTTAAAGAAAGCCGATGACTTCCACACTGCTCTACTTCTCTACAGAAACATCCCACCTGAGCAGCACACATACCCGCCTGCTCAGCGTATGTTTCTATGACGCACTAGCACCACACTGCCTTCCACTGATCATCTCTTGGCACCTGCCATGATAAACTTTAGCATTGTAAAAGAAGACATCCTTAAGAAAAGGCATGACAGCAAAGCATACTATGACAAGTCAGCCTGTGTGGAGCACAAACCAGTCAAAGTTGGCAGCTACACATATGTCAAGCCACCTCCCCGCCATCGCGGCAAACCATGGATCTACGGGCAAGTCATAAAGGAAGACAACAGACAGTCCTATACTATTTGTACCTCTCATGGAACCACGATCCAAAGAAACAGAGTCCAAGTGAAACCTGCCGCACCACCACCACCACCTATTATCCAACCTCAGACAGTAGTCAACTGAGCCACAGTGGATACGACAGTTAACCCCACCCCTGCGCCAAATCCCTCCAAACATGCAGAAGTCAATCCGCAGTGCGAACAGCAGACCCATGAGCACCCGAACACAACAGCAGAAGCAATACCCGAAACCTCCCTGAGAAAACCAGAACCCATGGAAGGCTCCTCCAGGCCGTTGAAGCAGATGTGGGAGAATAATCAAACCCCCAGAAAGACTATGTCGCAGACTAGGCCTTCTCAAACATTGACTTTGAACACTCACTCCGTAGAGTTTTGTTGAAGACTGGTTAGCTTTTCTGTTTTCCGTTTTTTGTTTTTGTTTTTGTTTTTCAAAGGGGGGAGATGTTGGTCAGCAGTCTTCCGTATGATTAAACAGATCAGCGTTGAAACTCTCCCTAGAAAATCCCGCACTTTCAATTTTTTTATCTTGATTGTATCCCTCACAGAATACAGAATTGCGAAAAATGATCACTTATATCGGAGATGATATTTCCACTAGCCACAACTTGATCAGGATTGTTAATAAAGATATTGTCAATTAGGGTGGGAGAGGTAGAGCGGACACGTGTTGGTTTATCAATTTTGGGAATGAGAAAACAACTTTGAAGGGAAGTCAAAAAGTCGTCACTATACAAAGATGATGCACATTTTAAAAGGTCAAGATTAAAATCACCCATGATCACAATATGTTTCCCAGAGGACGCAAGTTTTTCAATAGTCTCATCAAAATACGATTGAAAGATTTCAGGTGAGTTATGCTGTCTGTAAAAGATTCCACAAATAACTGGTGCGCCTTCGCTGACTGTAACAGCTCTTGTAGTCTCGGTGTAAGATGGCTGTAAATTGCAATCCGATTAGTTTCAGCAGAAGACAGGAGATCCAGGTCATTGGTGGTTAGTCGACTGGCGATACCTCTTGATGCAAGCACTTTGTCATGTATCAGCCTTCTAGTAGATTTGCAAATAATCGGATTTGGTCGTCTTCGGTTGCTATTACCGGTCGAAATATCTTGCTGTGGAACTCTGTGAGCAATGTCGATCTCTGATAAGGAGATGTTGACTCCAAGGCCGGTAAATAGCTTCACACACAATTCCGCGGTGTCTTGTGCAGATTCTCTTTCTGATATTAGTGGAATGCCAACAATCTTCAAGTTATATTGATAACTGTAATAGAGCATCTCGTCGATAACTTTGTCAGTTCTGTCAACTTTAAATGTCAATAACTCCATCCTTCGAGAAAAATTATCCAGCGCTTTTGACAAACTGGATTCTGACTTTACAAGCGGATCGTAACTGTTGCTGAGAAACTGTACATCCTGTGTGCTCAGTAAAGCCGTGACTGCTGCTTCGTTGTGATCCTCCTGTTCTGCCATCTTGGATTTGAGAAGCTGAAATTCCTTCTTCAGGTCATTCAGGTGACTCTTTAAATCATCGTTTTCTTTCCTTAGAGCTTTAACTTTGTCTCCCATTAGTCAACAGAGAAAAAAAGAAAATGTCTAACGTAGCCTAACAGTAAATACACGAAAGAAAACGCAGAGCACTAGTGGAAGCATGTCGCTTTTGCCACTGCGTCCTGGTGCTGGTGCTAGTCAACGGAGAATAAAAGAAAATGTCTAACGTAGCCTAACAGAGAAACACGGAGCGCTAGCTGAAGCGTGTCGCGTTTGCCACTGCGTCCTGGTCCTGGTGCTGGGTAAGACTGGATGCATATAGTACTAGGTAGGCGTTACTCTCTGTTTTGGGAGTAGACTTGTGATGAATTGGTCCAGCGAAGTCGACTCCTACAACCTGAAATGGAGTAGAACCTTGCATCCTGGTGCTGGGTAAGTTGCCCAGTGGTGGTGCTGGGTATGGCTTTGCTTGGAATCTCTTGCAGCCATTGCAGGTTACCCTCACCTTTTTTACTAGGCGTCGTAGTCTAGGCTAGTACTTTTCTTGTACCTTTGCCATTGTGAGGGCCACACCTCCATGGAGAGTAGCGAGGTGAGCTTGGAAGACTAGTTTCTGTGTGAAGGGGTTGTTATCTGGTAGGTAAATCGAGTATTTCCCTATGATTTGCCCTCTGCATTCCAGTACCTGTTGGCCATTTAATTGAATATTCAGTTGGAGTTGATCTGCTTGAAATGGTGAGCTGTGCTGAGCCGCCTTTTAGGCCTGTTTGATCCACCACAGTTCCTGCTGCTCGACTTTCAGCGTGCTGATTGGTCCTTGCTGTTTTCTTCCAAGCTTCTTTTGGTGGTTGTAGATAAAGCGATAAATCCATGCTCCAATTCTTAACGCAGTTTTGACTGTGTACTTGTCAAGCAAGTAGTCAAGGGCATCATTTTCGGTCATGGCTGTCGTTAGTATTTCTCGTGAGGTCTTTGCTTCTGCCAAGCTCTCAGGTGTAGGACTTAACAGTGTCTTGTGGCCATTTGGTTGGATCACTTAACCAGGTAGGGCCCTTTTTCCATAGTTGACTGTTTACGAAATTTTGCGCTCAACTTCCCAGGTCAGCTGGATTCTCTGAGGTCGGTATGTGATGCCATGAGACTTCACTTCAACAGCTGAATGTTATGAACTCTGTTGGCCACGATCTGCCTATACTCCCCATTGCCTTTAATCCAGTAGAGTGCAACTGTCGAATCTAGCCAGCAGTAGATTCCGACTGGATGTGTGCGAGATTCACTGCTATATGGCCAGCTATCAGTTCCAGCCGGGGAATGGTCAAGTTACATTTTGTGATGCGATACTTTGTGCGGACATGGCCTTGTGTGATGGCTTGAGTTTGTTGGGCGACCGCGTAGACGGCAGCACTGACTCTGTGGATGCTTGCGTCATGAAAGGCATGTAACATGATTTCAGAGATTGGCTGGTCAAGTGCGCGTGGAACCATCAGGTCATCAGTTAAGGTGTTGCTCCATCCCTTCCACATTTTTATCAGCAGTTCTGGTAGTTGAGCATCCCAGGGTACCTTGGCATCACAGATGTCACGATATAGTAGTTTCCCATTTAGCGTGTTTGGTGAGGCTAGGCCTAATGGATCGTATACCTTGGCGAGTCGAGACAGAATGCTCCTCTTGGTCATGCTGCTACCCTCTTCAACGTTCAATACAATGCGAAAGATGTGTTGTTCTCGGTCCCAGGGTAGACCAAGCAGTTTACATCTGGATGGCTTAGTCCCTCCTAGCTGTTGCTTTGCATGTGGCAACTCTCCTGCATCAGAGTCATTTTCTGCTTCAAGCTCTGAGGCATTAGAGTGCCATTTATTTTGACCAGATTTAGAGTGCCATTCTCTTTGACCAGTTCTGGATATCGATGTTCCCACTTCTCGAGATGCTGCTGTAGTACTCCTCCAAGGAGAAATGGTGAGCACGTAAGACCAAATAATGCTCTTGTGAACCGGTAGACTACAGTCTGGCAACTGCTAGGGTGTCTCCAATGAAACCGCAAGGCGTTCCTTTCTTCCTGCTTGATTCGGACCTGTAAGAATGCCTTCTGGAGGTCTCCAGTTAGGATCACTGGATAGAACCTTAAATGTACCAAAATGTTCCAGAGCAGATTTTGTAGTAGGGGGCCTGGATGAAGGCAATCGTTTAGTGAGGGCTGACTGTTGCTTTCTCTGGCTGATGCGCCGTATACTTTTCAAAGTTTAGTGCTCTCGGCTTCCTTCCTGTTAACCCGTTTGTGCGCGATGTAGAACTCTTTGACACAAGCACTTTGTCACGTATCATCCTTCTAGTAAATTTGCAAATAATCGGATTTGGTCGTCTTCGGTTACTCGGGTGCAATCTCGATCACTCCTTGTTGTAGTTGCTCCTGGATGATGTCATTGTATTCTCCATACTGACAGTTGCGTTGTAACTTAGGGATAAGGTGCTCCAGTCGTCTCTTGCTTCCAGTTTTGTTTGTAGGTAATGGTGGATGGTTCTCCTTCCAGGGCAGTTTAGTTTGGTACCAGCCTTCGCTCCAGTTGTTCTTTAAATTCTTCAAATACCATGAGTTGATCCTCCTCTGGGGTTTCTGCGAAGCCAAGTACGTCCAGAGCACACAACTGTTCGTAACCTGCAGAGGTTGATTGCATCAATAGAATTGGGTCGTTGCGCCACTGGTTTTCCCACTCTTTGGAGTGTTGACGTTTTTATGGTAGTGTATTCGCTGGCCCCAAGTACCACATGAATCGTAAATTGAGCTCTATAATCGTGGTCATTGATTTTGACACCTTTAAGATGGCGATATTTCTTGACCAGCGCAGACTAATTGGGATTGTCGATTGTCATCAGTTGAGGTTTCTGAACTTTTGATACCTCAATGTTCATTTTGAAGTCACTGTCAATTGCATTGAGGGTAGCTGAATGAATCTCAATCTTCGTTGTGGTTGAACCAAGCATCATGTCGGTTCTTTTTGTTTTCGTTTCTTTCAGCGTTTTGTTTCGGGCTTCAATTAATTGCGCCGACGCATAAGAACTTCCCCTGTAAGGCAGATCGAGTAATTCTTCCAGGTAGGCATTGACTATCTCACCTTCCTTGCCAAATCCGTCCTTAAAAATGGATACAGCATGGTTATAACCTTCTGCATGTGTGGCAGGCCTTCTACTGTCTTCTTAACTTTGTGGTCCAGTAGCTCTCTCAGGTAACTGAATTTGGTCACTGGTGGTACGCTGCTCTTGTCTATGGTTTCAGAGTATCTTGGCCAGTCGGCAAAACTTCCATTGAATTTAGTAATGACTAATTTTGGCAACTGAGCTTGTGTGTTGGGTGTGTCGCTGGCTACATTCTTCTGCTATTCTAGTTCTTCTTTAAGCTTGAGTTTGGTTTCGTGTAGCTTGATCTTGAATTGCATTCGCTCTTCTTGCTCATGAGTTTCCTGCTTTAGTTTCTGATCACGCAACCCTTCTTCGAGGATTTCAAGTTGTTCATCTGCTTGTTCGACTTAGCTTCCACACCAGCATTCCATTCATTGATTTTTTGAGTGGGTTTCTGTGCTGCAATCTGCTCTCCGGGTGTGTTCCACATCTGTTAGCATGTTCGTCAAAGTTTTCATGTGTCTTGCTATTGTACTTCTCTTTTCAGTTTTCAGGACATCTCCAGTTTTTTCTTGAGTGATTTTAAGTTGCGTTAGTTTCGTTTGTAGTGTAGACTCGAGGGCTTCGCTAGTCATCTTCTTCGTAGTTAAGTTGCCCTTGAAATTTCAAATGGAGGACTAAATTAACTCACTCAGTCTCCTGTCGTGGTCGCCACATTTCCTGAATTCTCCAGCCGCAGGAGATAGTATCCAGAAAATGTCACACTGTAGTTTGAGTTTACCCCTGTAGTTTAATACGTTCTGCTCATTTTGAATTTGATAAAATTATATTGTTTTGCTCACTACTTTCCTAAGGCGGAAGAAGTAGATTAGCCTTGAAACAGGGCATTTATGTAACGCGGCTCGAAAAGTCAAACACTGCTTTCTGAAATTACATGATTCACTAATAAAATATGGTTTCTTGGAACGTGCTTTGGGCAATGTTAAGCTAAAACACTGTATTGCACGTAGGTATATTGCTAAATCGCTAAAGTTGTCCCTGAGACAAGAAATAAACTCACATGCTCTAAAGTTACGTTTTCTGATTTAACGTCGTTTCGAAGACCTAACAAGTCCATGACGAACCATACATCCCAAGCTCATTTTTTAGGCGCGCAATATTCTGGGGAGAGACTAACTGGTGGAAAGTGAGGGAATGACCAAAACATGCTGAATGACATGGATACCCAGCAAACAACGCAAAATTTTGGCTTACAATGCAATACAATTATGATTCCACGGCATAAGGCACTTATGTAACCATTAACGCAATAAAAAACTCGTAAAAAATTGAAAATAAACTGCTGCGCTTTAAAATTTTCTACGATTTTAAAGCATTCAACAGGTATTCATGCCGATGTCATAAGTCGCTGAAATAATCATTTTTTAAAAAGATATCCTCGAGAGACTTGATGTTACAAAAAGTGCCCTACTTTCAATCTGCAGAGAGCCAGATGTATCGGCACTTTTGTAACTTGGGTGTGGCACTTTTGTAACATTTTGTGGCACATTTGTAACGCAATTTGGCACTTAAGTAACTAGTGGCACTTACGTAACGTGCCACATGGCACTTTAGTAACGTTCAAGTGGCACTAAGGTAACCTAGAGTGGCACATTCTTACCAATGTGGCACTTTTATAACAATGTGGCACTTTTATGGCACTTAGGTAACTTTCAGGTGGCACTATTGCAACCATTTGAATTTTTTCGACTTATTCAACTGCTTGCTGAAAACAGCTACTACCTGAACACCAGAAAAGATGAAATACCATTCAATGAATTAATTTCAATCAATCTGCACCTCATAGGCTTTTGGAAAGTTTTCCTAGTCAAAAATCCTTTTATTTTTAATATTATTATCATTATCATTATCATTACACTATCATTATCATTATTATTTGTAAACAATTATTGGATGAGGTTTTTGTGATATCCAGAATGATAAAGGTCGAGGTAAGGATTATCAGCCGAAGCCGAAGGCTGAGGCTGATAACCCTTAGCGAGACCTTGATTATTCTGGATATCACAAAAACCGAATCTAAAAATTGTTTTATTATACATTGAACGAACGCAAAAACTTGGAAGTCATGTTTCTGCTTCTTCACTGACGGCAAGCAACACAAATCGCGCAAAGTTGACATGATTACCCTTGGAAATCATGCATTGCGCGCGCAACCTACAGATTATTCACTAATCTGTAGGTACAGATTAGTGAATAATCTGTAGGTTGCGCTGTTCCCCAGAATTAACAGTAGGCTTTTAGCCAATGAGAAGACAGATGGTGACTACAATGTATAATAATAATAGTAATTGGACAAAGTGGAGTACAATTCAGGGAGTGAACCCTAAGAAATTTATAAATAAGCTGAGCACAATGCAATAGGCAGATTTGAAATTATGCCGGAGCACGATTACTCCCTAAATTGCCAGACGCGAGGTAACGTATTGGAATTAAAAATGTCTTTTGAGAACTTCTTTTGAGCAAAAACGTCTGTAACGCTTTTCATAAGTTTGGAAAACTGAAGAAAACAGTGCGAAGGGAACCATTAGAGCGAGCGTAACTGACATGCGAATCACTTGGGTATCCAATTATAGGTATCCAATTACAAATAGTTTAAATTGGATACCTGCAATTGGACACCAACGCAATCGCGTGCCAATTACGTGACTAATCGTATCTATAACAAAATTCTTGATCGTGATTGGTTCTCCACGCGCCTATTTGTCACGTAATCGGCGCGCGATCACGTGGGTGTCCGATTACAGGTGTCCGATTTGAACTTTTTCAAATCGGACAGCTGTAATTGGATACCCACGTTTTTCACGTCAATTACGCGTGCTTTAATGGCTTTCTTAGCAGTGTTTTCTACAGTTTTCGAAACTAAGGACAAGCGCTACAGACGTTTTCGCTCAAAAGAAGTTCTTAGAAGACATTTTTAATTCCAAAATTTGTTATAGATACGATTAACTAGTAATTGGACTTTCAGGGAGTAATAGCCCATTTCCGATATATTCAGGCGCGTAAGACTGGTACCAAATAAAGGCGCGAAAACGAGGCTTGGGGGAATAGAAATCTAAACAAACCGCAAAGAAAATGGACTTCGATAGGAAGACCGTTCCATGGTTAAAGGATTATTTAACAAGGAGAGGGATACAGCTGACTGACCAAGGACGCGGTAAACGTACGGCTGAACTGCTGGAGCTCGCAGTAAAGGCGCATGAAATGAAGTTACAAAGGATTGACGAAGACGACGAGGAACCCACAGATGTGTGACAGATGTGTGTCAACTGAAAAGGGAGCAATCCCTCGCCCGGAAAATATCCAGAGCTGGAGCTACGACTTTTCTAAGATGCCTCCATTCACTTTCGCTGATTTGTATATGTACTTAATTGGCTCTGGAGAATACACTGCCGAGAACCTCAAGTCATTTAAGAGTCTGCTTGGGTACAAGTTATTTTCAGATGGTCACGTTCAAGATTGTATGATGCACTGTGTCACGGACATGAGTTACACTTTATTCAAATTCAAGGTGTTACCAACGGAGAGGTCCAAAACTGACGATAATAAACTGACTTACAATGGATTTTTAATCATGGAAAAATCTGGTGTAATTAAAGATGGATTTTGTCCATGTAAGGGAGGGTAAGTACTCAGTAACCAGCATTGGATACTATGAAGTCTTGTATTAAAGGATGTAAGCTGAAATGTAGTGGCTGGCAAAATAAAATGTTCGGAATATTCCTCGGTGAAAGTGGTGGCTAGTACAGTTTTCTATATGAAATTTCTTTGGAAGTGGAGGGGGGGGGGGGGAGAAAACACCTTTCTTACATTTTTGTTTTGATTGTTTGTTCTTGAACTACATTTCACCCCAAGAGTCAACCCTTTCATTAAAATTTTTCTTTTTCTTTGGGTGTAGATTAGATGGAACTTGTCGTCACATCGCAGCTGTTTTGTTTGACCTAGAACATACTGTACGCATCAATGATGTAAGATCCTGTACGTCAGGTCAGTGCCAGTGGATAAGACGGGCCAAGCCTAACACCAACTCATGTTTGCTACAAGACCTAAAGCTAGCAAAGTGTGAATATGGCAAGCAAGAAAAGTGTATGCAGATATCAATAAATTTGATCCAAGGTCAATAATACCTGATCCTAATGCATTGAATAGACAACTCAGAGAAGGCTTGCAGCAGGTTTGCAGTAATGCTGTTGGACTTCATGTGCTTTCTCATTGTCCACCTTCAACTGTTGATGAAGGTAGTCTACAATCTTTCATTACCTGTGATGAAAATGTTGAATCTGTTGAAGAACTGGAGGCTGTTGAAATATTCTCTATCTCTAACATTAGAGATAACTTTGTCTCCTTACACAACATTCAAACCAGTGCTGTTGAATCGGTTGACCCTCAGTTAGTGCCACAGTTTTTTGAAGCTATTTCAATTAACCAGGAACAAGCTGACATGATAAATGAAAAAACCAAGGGCCAAGGGGAAACTCAGTTTTGGTCCAAACAGAGAGTTGGAAGGGTCACTGCCTCCAACTTCTATAAAATATGTCACCTTAGAGAAGCTACAAATAAAGATAACACAATAAAAGAACTTCTAAATTACTGTCCACTGCCACCAGAGAAAACACCAGTGCAGTTTCAGTGGGGGCATGACAAAGGAAAGGCAGCAATAGACTTATACCTCAACAAATGTCAAAAAAAGCACCAAGGTCTATGTGTTAATAAAAGTGGACTTGTAATCAATACATCATGGCCACACCTAGGAGCCAGCCCTGATGGTATCCGATATTGTGAGTGCTGTGGTAAGAAGGTAGTGGAGATCAAGAGCCTGTATTCAAAAAGAAACCTCCCTCCACATATTGCTGCATCAGACTACATCATTAAAGTTAATGGAAAGTACCAACTAAAGACTGAAACAAGATGGTACTACCAGATACAGGGTGAGCTTGCCATGACTTGTTTGAAGAATGCAGATTTGATTATATACACAAACAAAGGAATTCTAATCGTAGAAGTGGAGTTTAATATGGAATTTTGGAAAGCAATGCTGAAAAAATTGACAGACTTTTATATTGGTTACATGATTCCTGAATTACTGACTCAAAAAATACTTCACAAACTACCTAACCTTGGCTAAGTTTTAGTTTAGTCTGAAATGAGGGGTCAGCCCTTGTCATTTTCATCTGTCCTCTGTAATTACATTCCATGTGCCTTTACTGGGAACTCCACCAGTTCAGTTTTACTTTTACAGTGTCCTTAATCAGTTCCCTGTATCTCTCTCCTTAAATATTATTTTAAGCCCGAAAAGAAATCACACGAGTCCAAAATCAATTTGCAACTTGTAATTCATTTTATACTACATCATGTACATCACATTTATTCTTTTATGAACATCAAATAGTAATGAACTCCAGTGAATACACAGAACATTGAATGGCCTGCAACTACTTAGTCCATCCCCATCCAAATATTAAAATGTAAAAATTCTTTCAGGTTGGGGACCATGGACAGTTCTTACTTTTAATTACTGATGTCAGTTCACCTTGTTTTAGAACACATTTATTAATTCAACAACAAAGTGATTGTGGCTCTTCAAATTGAATAAAAGTTTGAGATAATGTAAATAGCTTCTACTTGGCTAGAGGGGGATAAAGATTACACAATGAAGCACACACAATTACTTCCTGGTCAATTAACTTTAAAGATGTTAATGGAATATTTCCTTGGAATACTTTGAATTCTTTCAACCTCTCAATAGCCCTTTCGACGTGTATCCTCACTTTTGCGATTGAACTTGTTTCTTTGCGAGCTTTTCTTGACAACTGTTTACCTAGGTGACAAATTAAAACTATAAATTAAACAGTTAACTATGAAGTGGTCCCAGGGGGGACTGCCCCAAAGTCTAAATGTTCCACATACCACAGACAAAGCACCATTCCACACACCTTGGAAGAAAATGAACACCCTTTTACCCTCCCACAGAAAGATTATTAATCTTAAATATTAAATATTTTACTTGATAGTTTTTTTTACACTTCCGTTTTGTATACTCATTTAGGCTATTTTGGGTGTTACCCACCCCCTCCCTCAAAGGGGAGGGGAGTGGCTACCCACCTTTTAGTGAATGGAGTTTAGAGAGAGAGAGAGAAAAGAAACAAACTGCTATTAGCAAATAGCAAAAACAGCATAGGGTACCTTTGGTAAAAGGGGGCATGTTGAGCTTCACTCCCTTTTTTGTGAGAAGATCTCTGATTGTAAAGCCCCTGTCCGCCATGACTTGGTCTCCCTCTTCTAGAAGGTCTATAAGGCCGCTTTCTTGAGTGACTCGCCGATCGCTTGTGCTTCCAGACCAGAGTTTGGATATAAAAGAAAAAGCTCCAGATGGGGTAATTCCTACCAGTAACTTGACAGTGTTATGATGCTTGTAATCGCTCCAAGTGGCCTTTTGTGCACTTGGGGAGGAAGGCTTCTCGATAAAAAACTCTGTGCAATCGATGATGACTCGAGTATCTGGATATTTTGAAAACGAATTGGGTATATGAGATTTAATTTCCTCTTTTGATGGCCAGCGAAGTATTGAACCTTTGAAAGTCAGAGCTAAAAAACGAACCCATGTTATATAAATCCGACTAACTGTGCTGACAGAAACTGCGAACATGTCGGCAAGATGCCTTTCCATAAGACCTAGTTTCAGTCGCAAAAGAACAAGGATAAACTCCTCCTTCAGTTCAAGATTGCGTTTTCGACCTGGTTTGTCCTTCTCGGGATCATCCTGGTAGTAGGATTTCTGATTCTTTTTCTTGTCCCAATACTTCATTTTTCCTGCATACGGAAATAAAGTATTGACCAGAAGCATAAAACAAGATAGCGAGGGAATGCCTGTGTAAAATTTTACAGATTCATTACTTTTCAACACGTCTTGAGCCACTTGCTCTCTTCTTCTTTGGGTATTAGCACCTACTTTAACTTCTTGACTGCAGGCTGGGGTTGAAGCCGAAGAATGATGCATGCCCTGTTCCATTGTGGCAAGGTCTTCCATTGTAAGTTCAGTCTGGCAGAGCACGTTTCTGTGTTGCTCATCCACGTTTTCCAGCCGGTCAGTGTAATCATGATCGCTGATCACACCAGTATTCGTTCCTGTCCGTTCTGCTGATAAATGCATTGCACTGATTTTACCTTCCTGCATGTCTACAGCCCTTTGCCTTTTCGCCGGTAACTCAATTAAATTATCTGTCGAGTGTTCAGCTCGACGATCGTGCTTGTTTTTCCTCTCTTTACGTGGATCACTCTTTTCTGCAAGCTTTGTTGGATCAAATATTGTCGGTACACTCCACGAAATGACTTCAATCTTTCCGGAGAGTGTCTTTTTGAGGTCTTGTTCACTGAAATGTTGCGAGCATATCCTAGGATCTTTTAGAGTCTTAAACTTTTTGTCTACCCTTCGACAAAATACTTTCCACTTTTTGCGTAGTTTCTGATCGGAAGGAAAGCGAAAAAATGAGAGATCAGACTTGTTGTGGGTCCCATTTTTGCACAGAGCCACTGCACAGTATTTCACCATGGTTTAACTGCATTGGATGCGCGAGGTAATAACAATATTTCCTATCTTTCCTCTCTGTATCTTTTTACTTCTCGCGCGCTATTCCCCCAAGCCTCGTTTTCGCGCCTCTTTTTGGTACCAGTCTTACGCGCCTAAATATATCGGAAATGGGCTATTGTGCTCGTAATTTCAAATCGGCCTCGCGCTTCGCGCTCGTCCGATTTTGAAATTATTCGCGCGATTACTCCCTGAATTGTACTCCACTTGGTCCAATTACTATTACTAATAAGCGCGCGAACCAATCGCGATCGAGAATTTTGTTATAGCTACGATTATTATCATTATTTCATCGGTCGAAAGCCTGATACTAAAGCCGTGTGATGTTCATTGCATTTTCTACAGTTATGGACAGCAAAAAGGAAGACAATAATTTGGCCCTAGCCCACCATAGGGTATCCAATAGCTCAGTGGTTAGCATCCGGACCACTAGGTCACGGAAGGTTTTGGGTTCTAATCCTCTCTGGGTCTCAGATATTTCTCTTCCAAGTATACTTTTCTCCCAGTGTTTACACTTTACTTTGAAAGCTATAAAGGAGTCCACTTAACCTGGTCTTTTTATTGATTGGAAAATAAAATTGGCACACAAAAATACCGCAAAAGATTAGTGACTGAAAATTTTCTAACGCAACACATTTTAATGACAACTTGCAAAATCAAGCTATGAACGAGGTGGCTTGAATAAAAGCACCTTAAAGACCAGAAGTAGTACATAAAGCTTCAACACCAAAGCTGTTACAAACAGAAACATTTTAGGATATGCTAACATGAACAGTAACGAAAAGAAGACAAGCATTTCGTGAATTTAAAGGAGCTCAGTCACAGGATTTCAGGTTATTTTGCCCACGTGCAAAATTAGTTTTAAACTGAAGGCAAATTTATAATGTTACTTTTAATTACGAAGTGAGAATAAAGGAACAAGGATGGTCAAGCTTGGAAAAGATTACGACAAACTTTTCAAGATGGGCAAACCGTGACGAAGCTCTTTTAAGATAACAATTGTAAACAGACTGAATATTAACATACAACTCAGTTATTTTGAATAATAAAGTAACTAATCCTCTTTCGCTATCACAGTATGCAATACAATACGTTAAATAAAACTACAACCTGAATATAAATAGACAAATGCTCCGCTATCTTATCTAACCCTAAGTACTTAACTGGTAGAAACGGTTTTATCTTCGCATGATCTTTATCAGTTAGCTGTCTATCAACTTTCTTTTTTCTGTCACTATTTAACAATTAGACCTGTAGCCCGAAAAGTCTACGGGTGGGCTATTGACACGTGGCCCTTAAAGGGCAGAAGGTCTAATTGTTTTAGTATCATCCAACTAGTCGGACAAAAAAGGCAAAAATAAAGCTAGCAAATGCAAGTTGAAGAAAAGTTTATTTGAGGAAAAAAACGAAAGGAAAACCGGTGAATTTCTCAACTTGATGACTATTACTAATAGTCCCCTAGTAGCGTAGCCAATCAAAATGCGGGATTTGCATTAGTCCACTAGCTGCGTGATACTAAAAGGCTTTAGCCCATTCTTTGACGGCCGTTTTTTAAATGATTTTTAATGTGTAGAGTTGTTGTCATGATAAAAATGACAAACAAGGAAAAATTACTATGGAAGTATTGCTTCCCTGAAAGTTTAATTCTTCGTAACTAACCCGAAAAAAAATCATGTTTTGGAAGGTTAATGAACTTCCAGAAAGCAGACGTGATCTGAGAAACATCATTTTGGATCCACTAAGAATGATTTACATTGACTGCACATGTCTCACAGCGTTAATTGGGAAACGTTTGCATTTCAACTCTGTTTCAGTCCTAAAACAACAATCTTGGATCCTAATATGAGGTCTTGCTACAATTTAGTTTCCTTAGCAACCTGGGCTGAAACACTGTTAACAGGTTTTGCTTTTTCGTGTTTCCAAATGCTGACATAATCAGTGGCAGAGAGAACTTTTGTCTTGGTTGAAACTTAGTCGATGTTGCAGAAATCGGAGGTATATAAAGCCTCAACCAAACAATCGTGACATTTTAACTCAACATTTTTGGGTGCAACATGTTGCGTGTGTTTGGCCGTCATGTTGGGACATGTTAGGTGTTGCTGGCTCAAGTTTGAGAATTTGAGGCAACAACCTCCAACCGGGTGGCCAAACGCGTAAAATATGTTGCGCCAAACAATGTTGCGATATCATGGTTGAGTTGAATTGATGCGATCATTTGGTCGGGGCTTAATAGCTTAGATATACAAGGCCACAAGTAAATCTTAGGGAGATAGATATACAAGACAAGTTCTTACAAAAAGACTATATTGAAACTACTTTATAACTTCGACATTGTTATAACGAAGAGTATCTCTTAAAGTAGCTAACGCCTACTTTGTCTGCTATACTTCCGTTCATACTTAAGTCGATTCACTACCTATTCAACTGTGAAGTCAGCAAACAGTTTGCCATCCTCGCTATCGTTCTGCAATCTTTTTGCTATAACGGGCTTTGAGATCGGGGATCCTTTGATCATATCGGGGAACAAGCGAAGCAAAGTGGTTACTTGGGCGGAACTGAAGAGGCCTGGCTTGGACTTTGTAGTAGTTACAGTAGGTGAAAGTATGTCAGAGGAATGATCACTATCTTCGCCGTCCCCAGATGTATCGAACAGTGTCTTTTTGCGATGGCAAGAGAACTGTCCCAGTACTGGTCTTTTTTGAGTTAAATCGCCACTGAGCTCGTACTTTGTCGTACACCTTCTTTGCATCTTCTTTGACCAGAATTGGATTCGACTGAATTTTGTCCTTGACAATGGCCATAGATATTTTTTGTTCATTAATCTCTGAACGGAAGAGCTCTTTTATGGCAGTTGTCTTTTCCTCGCTGGTTGGAGAAGCTATTGATAAGCTTTCTCCATTTTCCTCGGCTTCTTTACTTGATAGGGCTAGCTCTTTTATGCCCCCTTCTGCTTTTTCGTTTGCTAGTTCTAATTCTTCTTGAACTGTCGGTGCTAGGATACCAATTTCATGCTTGTTATTCCCTCTTTCACTCTTGTGGGGATTTCGCATCATTCCGTGGAGAATTTGCGATGCCTTGACAGATGACTTACTTTTGTCCAACACCCTGTAGTATTTCTCAGCAGTGTTTCTCTATGGGCCATGAGATCAGTCAAATTTCCACTGATGTCCTTACAGTTCTGTTGGCATTCCGAAACGGCACTGTTACGGTACAGGGTGAAGGTAACCGGTCCATTGACACCAGCCTTCTGAAATATTGAACTCAATGCCCTTGACATCTGACTGGACTCCATATTATTCCCTCCCCATGAGAGGAAAAATTTATCATTGCTCTCAGAGCCCTGACTGACAGGCAATTTTGAACGCATTTCTCTTAGGAAAATGTTAAGATGGTTGTAAAGGTGGTTGGTCAAGACAATTTGAGCTGGCCCATGGGTATCTACAGTTTTGTGCTGTAAAACACGCACTACATGTCTGTCATCTTCAGATCTGGCCCTCCGAAACTCCTGAACAGTCATATATGCCACCACTCCTGCTCTGTTTGCGTTATCAATCATGATTTGAGCAATTAAATAATCTCTTACCAGCGTGTACTTTGCTTGAGTGAGCTCAGCATGATGAGCTCCGCTGAGCTCTCCTAAAATGATGACCGCATCTCGGACAGCCTGGCTGGCTTCTTCCAAAGTCATTTACTTTGTCGGGTGTTATGAGAGCACTAACATCTTCTTCCACTTTCTCCCATCTGCGCCGTGTGGTTTCACGTCTATACGAGGCGGACCAGTTCTTTAACTTTTCTCGTAGGCTGATGACATCATCTTTGTCAAATTCCACTCCATTCGGTTTTTCTCCTAGCAAGAATGAGCAGTAGTGCTGCAAGCTCATTAAGTACGATTTAATCGTTGCAGGGTAGTATTTCTTTTCGGCATACTGTCGAAGGAAAACATCTCGAACCAGTTTGCGGTCTAGTAATGACTGGAGGCAAGTTCCCTCACCTATTATGGACAAAACCTTTTTCACTTGAGCCACATGTTGCTTGGCGGTTTTTGCGTCTTTCTTCTCGCAGTCTGGAGAAACAAGCCAGTCTTCAAATTCTTGCAAAGTCTCTTGTACTACACTCGAGGGTTCTTCTGTATCAGCACTGCTTCCTGGTCTTACAACGTCCCCAGAGCCAGCCACATCAGGATCACTCTTCTGGAGATTGTCAG
>OZ026595.1:33622607-33632607 GCA_964020085.1 Micromussa lordhowensis
GAGAGACATTTTTGCATCACTGTTATTCTGGTACCAATCCTGGAGTTGACTCGCCTGTCACACTCTGTCCGACACACAGGGCAAAACTCAAATAAACTCAACAGCGACGATTCTGCCACAAGAAACAACTTCTGTTCGTGGGCAGGTGTACTGTCAGGAGGTTGTCTGTAAAATTAACATTTCAAGTGTTTATTCCAGTGACATCTGTTTACCCGGTAAATGCAAGGTTTGTACTCATTGGAATGCGTCTGGTTCATAAAATCAATTCAGATAAACGCTTTTTCTAGCACAATTTTTCAACACACGGCATTCACGGAAATCAGGTTTTACCGTTGTAAGTTAATACAATGTAAGGATTAGAATTTTTGATTTAGGATGTCAGGCATTTTATTGTACGTGATGAATTTTTACCGTGTGTAAAGAATGATTCAAGAAAGATAAAGAAAGAAAGGAATGAATGCATATCAAAGGTTTTCATGTGTAACTCACTCGTGCAAACAATCATCGAAATCTGCAAGATCTTCATCGTCATCTCTCTCATCATCAGGTTCGGGAACATAAAAGGGGTCGTCGTCTGCGTCCATCTCCTCTTCCAAATCTGATGGCTCATCGTCACTTGCACAAGGTGTTGATGTAACAAACATCTCTTTTAGAAGAGTGCATTGAATCCCTTGACTCTTGGTGGGTACAGTAGTTTGAATACCTGAAAAAAATCGTAATCAAAACGTTGGTATACACGTTTTTTTCGGAGGACCATATTCATTTTGAATACACAACAAAGTTATAAAAACTTGCCTTTTGCACTACTTTTAGTTCGAAATTATAGAGAAACATGTTTGCTGTTAGGCCGTGTCTGTGTGGCTGCCTCCTGTACCCAAGGTAACGATTCAGCTCTACTTGCTGTTTCATGCCCTTTGACACTGTCTTCACAGGATACCGTAGAATTGTCCCTTTCATGTTCAGCGACGATCTTTGAAAAAAAAGGTAAGTTTGCATTAGTTATTTGTGGGTTAAATTTACATTGCAATGCCAGTTTTAAATTATCTGCAATACGTACCCTGGCTGCTTCTCTTTTTCTATAGGCTCCCCTGGGCTGCTTCTGAATTTGCTGAGACCCGCACGCCAGCGACGAGGACCCTTCTGTGCGGTCTGTGCTTTTGTGGCAGACAGTTGTTAAATATGGTCGGAACAGCGCCGGGTTTTAAAATTTTTTCATGTTTTACCCTAACGAATGACCAATCACTGACTGTGTTTCAAATGAATCGTCGGAGAAGTGACTACTGCAAAGTTTGCTCGAGGTCATCGGGTTGAAATTTGCCCGCGTGTTTCTCACAGCATCCGTCCATTGACGAGCAAGTTGAGCATTTGAAGGCCAGCCATGGACACTCACTCCGTCTTTTGCAGTGTTCGAACACCCACCAGCTACACAGCGATGTGGCATGATATAGTTAGATGGTTCTTTTACTTTCTTTTAGAAGCACTGGAAGCAAAAAATTTACGTGATCTTGGTATCTTCACTAGCAATCTCAAAATAATTTAAGCCAGAGCAAGCTAGGAGTTCTCATATCTACGTCATTTCCGGTTTTAGCCAAAAGCGCCAATTTCAAATTGCACGTTCCGAAACTTTTCTCTCTCGACTAAAAGTAAAGCAAAATTGACAGATTTTCTTTGTAAATATCGTTTATTTAGACTATAAGGTATCTATTGTTAGAATGTCGTTTTGAGGTGTAGAGTATCCCTTTAACATGGGCCTTAAATTTAAATAATTTAATTTCACTCACCTGCCGTGTAAATCTATCAATGCATATTTTGATGAGCTACTTCTATGGAACAAAGGTGCAAATGAGAACTGCCCTGCTCTTATATAGGAACTATTGTTCCTTCTCACACCCATACAGAACACCATGAGAGCTATGAGATAGGTCCACGTCATTCCAAAGATGTAGCTGTAGGTGGCACTCTTCCAACCAACTTCAGGCATCCAATTGTACAAGTAGTCAGTGACAAATTTCCGAGCCTGATGCGAGCCTATCCCTTATGTAAGGGATTAACATTTCTTTCCACAATCCAATGTGTGCTACTCTCAACACCGACATTGTCTTGTGATGATCAGAACCTTTCTGCATATATTTCTGGGCATTCTCCGAAACAAATCCTAACTCACTGGCAAGCTTGGACAGAAATATGTCCCAGTTCAAGTCAATAAAATGGGGTGCATTTCTAAATGAAGCTTGCCAATGCGGAGCACAACCCAGTCAAATTCTTGCAAAGCTCTACATTGCTGCCCCTGATGGTTTTTGATACAATGCTCACTTGCCTGTTCACTTGCCTTTTCAACCTCCTCCCCACATTCGGAACAAAGTAGAACATCTTCAATAACTCCCCTGCATACCAGGTAGGGCAAACCATCCATCGTGATATTGAGCCACTCGCGAGCTTGAGGATCATGTGGGTTGTACCGCTTCACATTGGATGCCTTGCCAACTCGTCGCAATACTTCCTTCAAGGCATCTGATGAATTTGGATTCACAAAGATTGGGTCACCTGCTACAACCTTAACAGGGTGGTCAGGATGGTTGGAGGGGACATGCTGAAATTCATCATGGCACTCTGACAACTTCTCTTTCAAAAAAGCATGCCCCTCCTAATTTTCATCAATGGTGAATCCAAACAGGGTCTCTCTCACGCGTTGCTGATAACAACGAACAGGGGCTATCAGTGCAGTACCCAAAATGTTGCTTCCCTGAACTTGCTTTTCAGCAGCTTCAAGGCTGATGCTGCACTCCGGATTGATGCATTTTCTCTTAGTCCGTTCCATTGTTTGGCAAACAGGGCAAACACGTCTCCCTTCATTGGCTCTTATGTCAGCTACACGCAGGTCAATGTCATCTTTCCACTCACCATTAACTTTAGTTTGCTCCTTTAGCAAATCATGAAGAAGTTCATGGATCATCTTTTTGTTCTGAATTTATAAGGGAATAGAAGCATCTTATCAATATTTAATTAATTTCCAAAATTATTACAATGTGTTGCAATTGGTTGAGAAAGTGGCTGAGCAATTGCATACACCAATTGCATCAATGCAAAAGTAAAGTAATTTAGATTACGTTTATGTATACCTAGTTAGTAATGTTAAATACAACACCAACAGGCCGCTTCGGAATAAATTCTATAAAAGTGCATTTTAGAAAACCAGCCACACTTCTCAAGTCAAATCCGAGTTCACGTAAAATGGCTATATGCTTTACAGATAGCTAAAACAAAAACTCCTTTTTTGAGGTACATCTAGCTTGTTAGTCAATTGATTGACTGTCTTTAAGGTAGAAACGAACAGTACCTTACCTAGGTTTGCTCATCTGAATACCCTTACCTCATGGCGAATCAACTCCTTGTTGGCCTCTGTGGTTGAACACATGTCCAAAAGCTTTACCTTATCCTCTTCACTTTTCTTCCCAAGTTCGCTTCTTTTAGACCATACACTGAAACAAATATAACTATTTATTGTCTAATTTGAACAAGTCGCTGTGATGAGAAGTTTTAGTTGCCACATGTACTGTACATGTAAAGGCCATGTTACACGAAGCAACGTTTGTTGCGTTGCAAGTTACAAGAAAAAATTCACGTGTAACACGCCATTTTGCAACTGCAATTGTTGCGTTGCAAGTTGCAAGAAAAGTAGAACAATCCTCTACTTTTCGCAACGTTGTGAGACAAGTTGCTTGCGTGTAACATCCCCTCAGCAACTTGCAGCGCAATTTTGTCAGAATGGGCCAATCAGAGCTCATCTTTCGCTCGCGGGAGATTTCAAGATGGCGACAGTCATAAACAATGAAAAGAAGTTACTTAAGTGATAACGAAAAAATTGAACTGCTAAAAGATTAGAAAACATTACCCCTGCTGTGGAATCAAAATGAAAAATCGCCAAAGAAAACTGACAAGGCTGACAAACTCGGTTTAACCAACGATGGACTTAAGCGAGTTATACATTCCTTAAGGACATGATGACTCGGGGAGTCAAGAGGAAACAAGAGCATGCTACCTGATGAAAACATCCTCTCTCTTCCCTTCTGGCAAGCCACGGTGTTACCCAAACTGATCTTTCCCTACCATGACATTCGAGGTCCTCGTCGTTATCTAGCTCTGCAAGCAACAAAAGTGCAATCGCAAGATGTCAGCGACTTTGCGCATCCGTACGCGTTGCAAGTTGCGCAAAAAAGTTTGACAACGTGTGACACTCCCTCTGCAACTTGAAAGTTTTTTCATTCATCATCGTTGCATTGCAAGTTGAAAGAAAAATTGCTTCGTATAACATGGCCTTAACTTCTTAAGATATTTCCTGGTACAAAAATATCATTCCGAGCTTATAGCCTTTCTTCAACTTTTAACTAATTTAGGCACTTGTACTTATCAGTGTAAAGTACACTCGACCTCCCACCCTCAGCTCCAACACACGACTGTTATTACCAGAAAACTATCTCCTTAAGACCAAGGACCTGGTCATTTGATACCCAAAGTCATTCATTTAGTTCCATAGATATTGAGGACAAGCTTGCTACGTGTGACTGAGTATGCAAGTAAATTTGATGCAAACATCAAAGGGCTAATGAAAGGGGGCTGCACTAAGGAATAAAGTTGATCAACACTTACAGCTTTCTGAAAAGGTTGAGTTTTTTCATTTGCAAGTGCATTGACTGCAGAAGCAAGAATTGAATTTCTGGCATGAACCCATGTATGAGGTGTAACTTTTAAGAGCACAGGTAGACTTTTGTAGGTTTGACTACAGGATGAAATATCCCTTTTGATATTTTCTTTCCCCAGCTGGAAAATTGTTGAAGTCAGATTAATTTTATCTTGACTGTTCAAACATTGAATGGAAAATTCAATGTTCTCTCTGTCCAAAAAAATAAGATTAAATTGGTCAGCAAGTTCCTTGGCACATACAAGGGCCAACTCCCTGTCCCACAATGGAATGTTTTGAATTAGTGCACTGAATTCTTGACAAGACTTCTTATCTTCTTCTGTTTCAATTTCCTCACCACTCTCAGTGTCACTCTCATTATCTTTTGTCATAACCTTTTCTTCATTACTTTTTAGAGGACGTCCTCTGGCTTTCTTCATACATGGACAGTTTTCTTCACAGTGACTTGTCCACTAATAAGCTTGTTTTAAGGTTGATGCATCTTTATTGGCACGAATGCGATAAAGTGATCGCTTGCATCCAGAACAGATACCACTAGGATGAATTTGCTTCAAGTCTTCCTCGATGTTTATTTCAAAATGTTTCAATAACTCATTCTTAAATAAACTTTTGTCAGCAAAATCAGCCTTTCTTGAAAGGACTTTTCCACAGAGTCGACAAGCTGTCCTTAAAAACGATAAATGACTATCCATGAGCTGCAAAGGAGACCAAAATAAGAGCTTTAGAATTGAAAGTCAGAAAACACTTGCCATGAAGAGACAATGTTGCTGATGTACAACTTATCTGAATGTCACACTAAAAAAACAAAACAACAAGGTGTACTTTAATTTTGTTTTGATGTTTTTCATGTAAATGTGTCAGAACACCACTGCAATTTTCTGTTCTTAAAAAAGTATGACTGAGAAAGGTTTCAGGGTTGTTATTTAATAAACAACAAAACAGGCTTGTAGTTACAATAAAATTTATTTCTGCAGGAATTTACAAATAAAACAAAAGAAAAGAAATGGTGTAATACTAGTACTAACTAGACTTCTTTTAAAACGAATATACCAATACAAGGGAAAAATTCTTGTGATTTTGATGCAAGGAGTGGTAGTGTGACAAAGTAAAATTTATATGAACCTGTATGTAATTCTAAAATTATGACTAAACAATATTTACTAAGACTCTCAAGCCTTATTGCAATGTCATGTCTTTATAAACCTGGTCAGAAAACCATCTCAACTAACCTCAACTTTTTATTCGCGTGCCAGCATGTCATCTAGATACAACCACTTGGAAAGACGCTTTCTTTCCAAACTCAGCCTTGTTGGACTGTCGCGAAATTCTTTTGCATGTAAGCCTGTAAAGACAAAATGCCAAGGTCTAAAACGGATATAATACGATTGTCCACCAACTGAAAAGAAGAGCAAAACAGAATCTTTAGAATAGCAAAGGCTATTAAGACTAACTCTATATTAACAAGCAATGGCGGCGATGGGTGATACTACGAGTCACACTTCAAATGCCGTGCACTTGAACTAAACCACCGTGCACTTGAATTCTGCTTTGTCATATTGGAAGCCCAATTATCAGAGAATACCAGAGTATTTTTCTTTTTTGCCAAAAAAAATGCTACCTACCTCAAATTTCCTTTTGCTTCGTAGAATGTGAGCCTTTCTGAGCTCAGTTAAGGTGCTGCAGTTCGACTTCGAATACAAAATTCTTCGTCATGCTGCAACCAACGCTATTGCTGATTGCTTTGAATGGACGCTCTGTCAGTCCTCTTTCAGGGGAACTGGGACTCAAGGAACCAATCAACCGTACACAAAAATTTTGGGGCGGGTATAACTTCTCGAGAATTGTACCAGGACGCCATTTTGATGAGGTCACCATATAGACAGAAATGTCTATGGCCCGCACTGATTGCTAAATGTAACGAACAAATTTTACGAGTCACTTCGGCCATCATGAACTCCTTTCCACAGTCTGTTTCTCCCTCAGAGGCGAACTGGGAAACTAAGAAAAGGCACTTTTCTCTACTGTGGAAGATTTCGCCCCGTTCTGGTAGCATTTACGAACACAAAAAAATTAATGGGCACGAGGGGAAGCAAAGCACACCAGATCAATGACGAAGCCTGGGGAAGTTCTGTCAAAACAAAACATAAAAGCCTAACTAGCCTCGCTTTCATGCGGCTCGTCCCGGTACATCCACAGCATGGCCTTAATTGTTTTAAATATATTTTTAGCTTAATAGTAAGGCATTATTAAAAGCTATCTCTCCTTGTACTTATCTGTGGGATTAATGCCCTCTTCAGTTAGGGCAGCTTTCATTTCATCAATGTACGAGCTCCAACCTTTCTTCTGTTCTGCATACTTTAAAATCTTAGGCCCCCAGGTCTTCTGAAATTTGCTCTTGATGTTCCCCTTTCAACTGCAAATACATGTACGATAAAATTAATGCTCAATTGCAACAGGAACAAACTTCTGAAAAAATCACAATTACCTTGGCCCAACTGATCAATAGAGTTGATAATAAAGTGATGAATTGTCGATGAATTACTACCAATCCTGTATTTTCATAGAATGGTTAGCCCTGGAAATTTCACTGGCATCTTTGTTTGGAAACTGGCATAGCAAAGAGAGTAGACTACAATTACGGTCAACGGCTGTTCGTTTGTTCCATTCATTTAGTGTGATACTTACATGCACAAATTGTTGAAGTGATGAGTAGCTTTCCAACACCTCCCTTACGGGACAGGGGTTGTCGAGTATCTGTAACCTCCTTAGAGCAAAAGTATGCTCTAGGAAGTCACGATGAGCCTTGACAATTTTTTTCCAGATAATTTTTGAGAGTCTCAATAGTCTCCCCCTCTGGCAGTGGTGGCTTTTGTGACCAGGCATCTAAGGAGAGTTTCAACCTCTTCCCAGGCTTTGCTCCTTTTTGTTCCCCAACATTGCTTGTAATCAGGCGTTTTGGTCGCTGTAGTTTTTTTCATTCGATTCATTATTTTTACTTCCAACGAGCCCTAAAAATGTAAGCAAAAAATTGTGTTGAGTCAATAAGACACCCTAGGAATAAGAATTATTCTTATGTGACAAATGTGTCCATTTTGTAACATCTTGAAGAGGAAATAGATCAATGTTACACTTACAGACCTACTGACTGTATCTTTATTCCATAAACAAGAGATTGGCTGCAATATTCTAAAATAATTTCTCATATTTTAAATACCAACAAAGGTATATTAAATAGGTACTAAGAGTTGATGAGAACATTTGCCTTTTTAGGCTCACTATCATCCAGAAAATGATCATTTATTTCTCTGAAGCCCCCAGCATTCATTTGCAACACATTTATCCAATGTCACCCACACTGGGCTGAAGTTGCTTGCAGTAGGAAAATGTTGATTTTGCATTGAATAATTAACAATTATTCCACGAGCGCGCGTTGGATATGAGATGATAGATAGCCAACGAGGCACGTAGGGCCGAGTTGGCTATAATCATCTCATATCCAACAAGCGCGAGTGGAATAATTGTTTTATTAAAAACGCCCCAAAAATATAGCAAACTGAACTTAAAAAAAGGAAAACGCCTCAAAAAAATCATGCGTACGCTTATCATATTCGTAGAGCATGGTATAATGGCTCATAGCCCATGATGGCTAAGCCAATGAAAACTCTCGAATTGCATTATCCAATGGTCCAGTTTTTAATAATGTACAATAGCTACATGTACATATATCTTTCATTATTTTTAATCCTTGTTTTCGATTGTTTGCACCTGGGGAGCATACTAATGGAAAGTTTTACACATGCAAATCTAGATATTTCTTAGGCAAATTAAATCCTATTTCTAATTTTGAAAAGTGTTACAAAGAAACATACCCAAGTGCTTGAGGTGTCCAAGATTTTTTATCTCCCATGCAGGGATACGTTTTTACAATGAGTTAAGATATCTGCACTCTCTCAGCCTTGGTGGGGTACCTGGTGTGATTAAGGATGGCAATACACACGTCCCGAATAAATTCATTTTGCAGATTGCTGCTCAGCTGGCCTGCCTTGAGGCCATCTTCAACAGTTGCTGAAAACTGATAAAAAAGAAAAGCACAATGATTAAGCGAAACAACAAACTATGTTGGTGACGTACAGCTGTACTACTTGGCATTCCCAACATTTTTTAGTCACTCTCCAGGATTATTATGACAGAGACAGATTAAAACTGATGTCATTTTAGGACAAGAAAGTGACCTATGGTTTTTTTTTTTATTGGCCTTTCCTTTTTCTCCTTTTCTTATCTTTTTGCTGCATTGATTTACCCTCTACTGGGCTTGCTCTCCATTTAAAAACTTCTGAGAAAGCATCATTTTTGCCATGGAGTAGCCGCCATATGTAGTGGCAGGAGATTTTGCTATGACTTATTCACTCAAATTTCTCGGCATTTTCAAGCATATTTCAGACTTTATTGAGCCGATCACTTTGATCTGCGTATCATTGGAAAGATCTTTTCCTCCTGCTGAAGTTAAACGAAGTCAAAGGAGATGTCATCGGAAGGGGAACAAAGGCGAAAGCTTGTCACAGGCAGTTATGGCCGGTGGGGAGTCAATGGGTTAAAATGGTAACCGGTCGTTTCGCCTACAAGTCGTTTTGCCTACACAATCTGAGTCGATTGGCCTACATTGAAGAAACGACCTTGATGTACATGTAGGCAAATCGACTTGAAGGCAAAATGACTTGTAGGCGAAACGAATGACATCGGTTAAAATACATTTTTATCCAATATGAGAAGTATGCACTGTGGTGTTAAGAGCTGGACCGTGGAGAAGTCTGAGTTCAGGTATAGTAATGTGTACTCACACGCGATGGAAGTTGAAATTTATGAATCCAATCTTCCATCTAAAAATGGCATAAACAATACCAGCTGAATGAAATAACAGTTGTTTGTTGATTGACAAGCTATTTAGCAAAATATGCCTTCAATAATTAAATTGTTGCTTTTTACACAATCTTAACTTTATTACCCAACAAAAAAATATTAACACCAATCTGATAACACTGAACAAGGATTTATTCTTAAGAAGTATTACATGACCACTCCTACTTAGAAATAATTCATTGTATGCAACACATTTTAAAACTAAACAACATTACAAAGTTATAACAGTCTTAAGGTCTCTCAACAATATATCGATGTGTTGGTCACCTATATTTGCTCATACAGGTCACAGCAAATTTGTCAATTAATTCCGATTTCTTTGTTTTAGCAATTTTACTAGCCATATAACCAAAGCTATAAACATCTGAAGTTGGACCAGGGGCA
>OZ026595.1:33642607-33645107 GCA_964020085.1 Micromussa lordhowensis
CAGTTTATATCATGATATTCTTGGATTAAGTTGCTCCATTTCTTTTGGCTAGGAATTGGGGAGGTACTTTTATATTGTAGAAATTTTTGGTACACCAGTTTATTGGGTTTTTTAGATTTCAATATGTCAGTTACAAAAGTTGCTTGCTCTTCAGCATTACCAAGCGCCTAAACAGTTTCGCATTTTCTCAATTTTTTCCTGGAAGTTAAGGTTTGCGGTCACCTCTGGGTGAATTGAGAACCATACTCCAAGCGCTTTGACTTTTAAAGTTTTCCAATTAAAATTGTATTCCGAGCAAATTGTTGCGTTGCTTCCTGCATGTGAACCGATCCAGAGAGCTTCAGTCTTCTTGCTATTTAGCTTGAGGCCTGATAATTTGCCAAAGCTTTCCAGGGTCTTAAGGGCTTCAGAGAGAGATTTTTCCGATCCGTCAAGAATAAGAGTTGTATCATCAGCATATTGACTAATTTTGATCTCATTTTCTTTAATTAGAAAACCTCTTATATCTGAGTTGCTTCTTATTTTTTCGCAAGAATCTCCACAGCCAAGACGAAAAGATACGGGGAGAGAGGGCATCCTTGCCGGACGCCTCGATGAACAGTAAAGAAATTACTTGACCAGCCGTTGTTCGAGATGCAACTTTCAGAGTTACAATAAAACGTCATAAACCATTGCACGATGGAAGCGCCAAACCCAAAGGAGACCAGAGATCTTCGTATAAAGGACCATTCTAGTGTGTCAAAGGCCTTTTCGAAATCAAGGAAGAGAAGCAGTCCTTTGAGATTTTTAGATGCGGCATAATTGATTACACTATCTATTAGTCGTACATTTTCTCCAATGAAACGTCCCTTAATGAAGCCAGTTTGGTCGTTATTTATTAGTTTAGGTAAATAGATCTTTAAGCGGCTAGCAATAGCTTTTGCAGCAATCTTGTAATCACAGTTTAAAAGTGTTAATGGTCTCCAATTACGTATATAGTAGAGTTCTTCGCTTTTTTTGGGGATTAATTTAATTATACCTCGTCTCTGCGAAACGGAAAGCTGACCATTCAGGTAGCCGTAGTTATCATCCAAGACCGTCTGGTATGTGTTCTGGGCCACATAACGTGGCAGATTCGTGATTGAATCCTCTTTGAAAGAGACATCCATCATCCATAGGTTTAAGAATCGTGCATCATGGCATAATCTGGGTTTACTGGGTTCGACGGTCAACGGCAGGACTAAGTGTGGTAGTTCAACCTCACTAATTCTTCCTTTCAACGATAGTGCCCCTGTCCACAAACGCTGAAGCAACGGTTTCTTCACAAAGTCAGCAAAAGGCTTACAGGAGAGGCTATTTCTAAAATATTCTGGTGGCGGACGATCCAATTGAAGTTGCCAGAGAATTATTGAAATAACTCAAAAATGGAGACTCCATCGCGAATCCACTAGCTTGTTCTGGTGAGGGGTTGTCGCCCATGATTTTACACCATTTACCGTAATGTTTGTGCAGTTCGCCTGCCGGAAAGACGTTCGGGTCTCTAAATAGTGATTTCGCTGGGTCTGCTAACTCTTCCTCATGAATCACTTTGTGTATGTATTGTTAGGAGAATTCCTGGACTGTCACCCCTGAGCTAACCTCGAGTGACGTTCCCATCCAGTTCACCCATGTGATTGGTTTTCGTGGCATGTTTGAGTATTTTACAATTTTCTCGTCAAACTGCAAGTCAAACTCCCATTCCCAAGGGAGATTGGTGCCGATCTAGGTATAACAAGTAGATTTGTTGCTGGAAAAGTAGCAACAAATGGGGATGCTGCGGATAATTTATAACCTCAGTGTAGTTAAGTCATCGTACTATTGCCATTGTTTGTTGTGTATGACTGAGACAGGACAGACGCATGAAAAACTGACGTCTGAAAATGTTTTGTTTTTGTTTTGTTTTTTTACAATAACAAATTGTCCGCTCCCGCTCGTTGGATCAGCATCGCACAAATTATAAATTCATGTGTTTTTGCGCTTATTGGCAATGATAATTAGGCAATGAGCGCACAAGAATTTTTGCAGTTCTGGTAAAAAGGGTTATTTTAACTATTAATTCATGGGGTGCATAAGTGTTAAAAGAGTTGAAGTCTGGGAAAAGTGACCGCGGTCAAACTGTAAGGACTACGCCCACCCGTACAAAGGAGATAAATGAACAAAAATTCATGGTCAACGACCGCAAAAACCTGACTCGCACAATATAATTGTTTGAATTGTAATTTCTGTAACGTAGCTCAGGCGTCAAAAGGAGGCGTGATATAATGTTAGGAGCAGTTGCACCAGTAGAACGAGTAGGTCTGGGTCGGGTTGTTCGAAAGCTGGTTAACGCTAACCCAGGATTAAAAACTAATTGTAGTATGTATATTTCTTGTATAGAAACATTTTTCACTGCCTATGTTTTGAGATTATTCAAATTCAAAACTGAAGGGCAGAAAATTTTAACAGAAAATCTCACTGCAAAGTTACAAAACTGAAATCAAAT
>OZ026595.1:33650107-33652607 GCA_964020085.1 Micromussa lordhowensis
GTATTCTGTTAAACCCGAACTCTACTTCTAATTTCGACGTCATTCAAGCAGATCACCATGGCAGAATCTTGATTTCAAAACTTAAAATTTGTGAGGAAATATTTTTTATTGTAAATATCTACGCACCCACTGATTATCGAGACCAAACTGAATTTATTAAAATCTTAAGTGAATTTCTTGTTAAAAAGACAGACACCTCCAGGTTAGTTATCGCGGGCGACTGGAATTGCACACTTACTAAAGCAGATAAAAGTGGAGGTGCAGTCTGGAAAGCCACTAATTATAGAGATGCTGTCGATAATCTTATGAATGAGCTGAATCTTATTGATATCTATCGAAAACTGCATCCGAAAACAAGATCCTTCACCTACGAATCTAAAACTATTAATTTAAAATCGAGAATAGATTTTATTCTAGTCTCCCGTCCGATCTCCATAGAGGTCCAAAATGCCAAGATCCGTATGTCAGTTGCACCAGATCATAAAGCTACCTTCTTAAAGATCAATGTAAGAAGTGAGCTTAAGAGAGGCCCGGGAACATGGAAATTTAATAATTCTCTCTTAGAGGACGACGATTTTAAAGAACATATTTATTTCTACTATCCTCAAATACATGAGAAATACACCGACGTTAAAGACAAACAGTTAGTGTGGGAATTAATAAAAATGGAAATATGCGTGGAAACAATGAAATATTCTAAAGAAAAAAGATACAAACTTAGAAAACGAGAATTAACGCTTCAAAAAGAATTACAAGATCTAGACTTTAAAATTTGTAATACGAATTTTGATACTTTAGATCATAATGTTGTTGTGGAGTACGAAATCGCAAAAGAAGAACTGGAAAATATATATGAAAACAAAGGGAAGGAGGCCATCTTTAGATCAAAAGTGAAATGGTTTGAACAGGGAGAAAAACCAACAAAATACTTTTTCAACTTGGAGAAAATTAACTATGAAAAAAAGTTTATACGTGAGGTTAAATTGAAGGATGGAGAAACGATAACAAATCCAAAACAGATTGAAAAAGAACTCGAAAATTTTTATAGCAATATGTATACATCTAAAATAGATCTTAATAGCGACCCACTACGTGAAAATGACAGTTTTGAATCTTTTGTTGAGGGTATTGAGATTCCTCAATTGAATACTGAGGAACGAGATTCACTTGAATATGATTTTACATACGAGGAATTAAAAGAGGTGGTGAGCTCT
This sequence comes from Micromussa lordhowensis, assembly GCA_964020085.1. Classification (NCBI taxonomy): domain Eukaryota; kingdom Metazoa; phylum Cnidaria; class Anthozoa; order Scleractinia; family Lobophylliidae; genus Micromussa; species Micromussa lordhowensis. The sequence continues at coordinate 33,651,322 of OZ026595.1, forward strand.
TTCTCGGACAATAAAACTCCAGGTGAAGATGGATTCACCAAAGAATTTTACGAGTTTTTTTATGATCTCATTTGGAGAGATCTGCTAAATTCCTACGAAGCAGCTTTTCAAAATCGATCCTTATCAATTTCTCAAAGGAGAGGAATCATAACTTTAATACCAAAAGCCGACGGAGATCTAAAGGAACTCTCAAACTGGCGTCCAATATCTTTACTTAATATTGATTATAAAATTTTGACTAAAGCCTTGGCAAAAAGAATAGAAAAATATTTGCCGAAATTAATTAATTCAGATCAAACCGGATTTGTCAAGGGAAGATACATAGGCCAAAATATAAGACTTTTGAGTGATATAATGGAATATCTAGATGCAAAAAAGACTTCGGGATTGCTTCTTTTTATAGACTTCGAAAAGGCTTTCGATAGCCTTGATTGGGATTTCATGAATAAAGCTTTGAACGCTTTCAATTTTGGTCCAAATGTGAAAAGATGGATTACAATTTTTTATAAAGATGTACAAAGTGCAGTTATGAATGGTGGGTTTTTGACAACTTATTTTAATATATTGAGGGGAGTACGCCAGGGCTGTCCGTTAAGTCCTCTTCTATTCATCCTTGCTACGGAACTGCTAGCAATTAAAATACGCCAAGACTCAAATTGTAAGGGCATTTCCCTTCCGGATGACCAAAAGGTCAAAATTTCACAGTTTGCTGATGACACCACCATAATAACGGAAAATGTTGAATCACTCAAACCTCATTTAAAGATTTTGGATCGCTTTGGAAATGTTTCAGGATTGAAATTAAATAAGAAAAAAACAAAAGCTATGTGGATGGGGTCCATGAAAGATAGTAAGTTTAAGGTACTTGACTTTAAGACAACAAAAGAACCCATTAAAGTTCTTGAGATCAATCTATCCTACAATTCAAACAAATGTATTGAAGAAAATTTCTTTGTGAAGATCAAGAAAATGAAAACAAAATTGAACTTATGGCTTTCAAGAGATCTCACGATATACGGCAAGTCTTTACTGGCAAAAGCTTTGGGCATATCGCAGCTAGTTTATGCAGCTTCCATGTTGACTGTTCCAGAATCGGTTGTCAAGACTGTTCAGGAGAACCTTTTTGCTTTTCTATGGAAAAACAGGAAAGACAAAATAAAAAGAGTAGTTATGTATCAAACAGTAGAAAAAGGGGGAATTAAGTGTGCTAATTTTCGCACGGTTATTAAAGCGTTACGCCTGGCTTGGATTGGTAGATTACTGAGCACGTCTGACGATAAATGGAA
>OZ026595.1:33665107-33690107 GCA_964020085.1 Micromussa lordhowensis
CAATCGTTAAGCGACAAGCCACATTACAGTTTAATTAAAGCAAGTTTTTTAATTCACACGCTTGAACTCATGTCGCATAACAAATCACGTTTTTTGTAGTCACGTGCACTTGTGTCGGTATGCGTTGAGAGTTGTTTATGTGACTACTATTGTGAAGCTTCTGAAAGTTTGCATCGCCAACGAACGAATTCGGAAAGCTTGTACATACCATAAAATCACATTGGTAAATTCTCGGTAAATTCGATGAATTTACCTAGCTTGTGTGTACGGTGAAACTGCGTAATTGACAATCATTTGTGAGACTGCCGGTCACGGTCTCAAATGGGCTAAATGCCTGGCATACATGTAAGTCCAATGTAAAACGAAAATAGTATTTAGGATCGCTTGAAATTTCTAAAGAAACAGCAAATAATTTCAATGTAGGTTTGGTTGAGGATTTCAGTCGGAATTCAGTGAATATTTCTGACTGCGGGGCATTTAGTCTATTTGAGACCGTGACACGCAATCGGATAAAGACCAATGTGATTTTATGGTACGGCACAAGCTTGCCGAATTCGTCCACTGCAAATCCATAATAACTTTTAGAATCGCAGTTGTTCGAAAGTTAGAATGATGCCTATGTTTGCAATTTGTAAATAAAGTTAGGATGGAACGAATTATTGTGTTCATGAGAAATTGTGAAGCGGCATTTTGAAAGAAAGGAAATGTTTTGTGATGGCCAGTAATTGTGATGACGTCTGTGAAGATCTGTGAGAATTTCTCACGGGCGAAGACTTTGGTTTTCGTTGTTGTGCGATGCTTATAATTATAACATCGATGCCTACGTCTTCAGTGTATAGAGTTATGTCGGAACGAATTATTATGTTCGTGAAAATCACGACTAGGTAAAAGTTTTTCGGTGGCGTCAGTTTCGAGGTTTTGACGGCGGTTCTTTGAAAATCAAGGACGCAAAAACTTTGTAATTGTGAAGACGTCTGTGAAAATCTGTGAGAATTTCTTACGGGCGAAGACTTTGGTTTTCGTTTTTGTGCGACGCTTATAATTATATCATCGATGCCTACGTCTGCAGTGTATAGAGTTATGTCGGAAAAAATTATTATGTTCATGAAAATCATGAATAGGTTTTTCGGCGGCGCCAGTTTCGAGGTTTTGACGGTGGTTCTTTGAGAATCAAGGACGCAAAAACTTTGTAATTGTGAAGACGTCTGTGAAGATCTGTGAGAATTTCTCACATGCAAAGACTGGTTTTCCTTGTTGTGCGACCCTTATAATTATAACATCGATTTTTTATGTTCGTGAAAATCATGAATAGGTAAAAGTTTTTCAGCGGCGCCAGTTTCGAGGTTTTGACGACGGTTCTTTGAGAATCAAGGACGCAAAAACTTTGTACGTGTCAGTTCATTCAAAGTATACCGCTAGCTACACAGACTAGCATTTACTTGACTGGATGCGATGACAGTACAGTATCTGGCAAGTGAAAACTTTGTTTTGGCTAGTGAATTAAACCTGTCACTAGCCTCTGCGTCAGCAAGCTGAAAAGTTATATATTTAGTCGGGAGCCCTGTTTAAAACAAGTTACAAGTACGGAAATTTCACGTATAAGAGCAGTCAATAAGGACACACTTTTTAACAAAAGAAATTAGCTTCTATTGTTTCTTCGCCGCGGTGTACCGCATTTAGCTTGCTGCGGTGTTCGGTTGCGTCCGTTCAAGACGAGGTTGAGGAATTCGTCCCACTGCGGTGAATTGGCGGCAGAACCCTTCGGCAAAGACGAGGTTTTACCGCGTGCTAATGGGTAAATACTTTCAGGCGGTACTGTAGCATCAGTTCGAGAAAGTTGACTTTTTGACGAGCGGTTAGGCGTCGACTCAGTGGGACGGTTTCGCCATCGCTTTCGAGTCCCCGAAGCGGTTGGGCTTTGGTCTTTTTAAACCATGTGAAACCATCCGCGAGGAAGGGGGCAAAGTTGCTGTCTAAGGATAACGTGTACAGCAGATTTTGCTTCCAGTTCTCAAAGCTGTTGATTGTTTCCACCTTGGAAAGGCACCACTGTTTTAGTGCGCGGTGAGTAGAGGCCATAACACACGATGTAGGACTCCGGAACATGTTGTCACAGCGAAGGATGCACTATGTTGGCGCACGCGGTCGAGGCGTAAAATAGCTTTCTTTGGCAGAAATGAAGCTTGGGTTGAACACAACGCTGCCACCACGCCAGTAAAGAAGATAACGCAAGAACCAAGACACGACTGGTCCGTGTAAGGCTTTAATTACAAACTATAGTCTGCCGAGCAACAGAGCAAATATGGCGGATGCCACGCTAACAACAACGGATAATAAGCATGGACAACTCAGGTACCGCTGACCGGTACTGGCGATGAATCTTGGTTGCTTCTTTGAATTTTCTGTTCCTTGTTGTTCATTTACTGCTTCATTTGGATTTGCACACCAGGTATACCAGCTAGCAAATGTTGCAACAGACATGTTGTTGAAGAGGTCTTCATTTGGTCTTTTTGCATAATTTTCTGGTAATCCATCAACAAAACTGCTGTTATTTGATGTAGATGTACCTATCTTGGGAAGTTGTGGTTTTAAGATGCGAATACGTTTGTTCGGTGTTCTTGCATTGACATAAACTGTTGCTCTTGACGAGTCGGTCAGCGGAAGGCCAGTAAGGCGAAATGCAGCCTCTTGGGCACTAATTTCTCATGATGATAAGATTGCTGTTCCTAACTTAGAAAGCTGTTTTCTCTTGGAAAACCCACAATCAGTCTTTAATTATTAATAACGTCATTAACTGCTTTTCTCAGTCTTGCTGCTTTGCAAACATAAAGTGCAATTGCAAACACTGAACCCACAAACTGTATGTCCATATTTGCTTGCCATGCTTGTAAAATTGTCGGATTGTATGGGTTTACCCAGGCCTCTTCTGCTTTTCTTCTTGTTTCATAAAATGATTTGGAAGCAATGGGATCGATGCTTGGTTTTATTTTGGTCTCGACTGATGGTGGCCTTGGAAAATTAAAACGGCACAGCGATTTACCCTTTCGACAAGTTTCTGTATGGTGATGAATTTGCAAAGTTGTAACTAAGCTGTTCAAGACAATGTCTCGTGTTTTGTTTGGAATTTGAGATGACACATACTGATCTATGAATTGTGGAAACTGCTTTTTCCCTTCTGCTGATGCAAGGTTGGGAGCATCTTTTATCCACAAAATAGGGATCTCCAGCGTTTGACAAAATGCTGTGCCACCATGACCGGATTTTCTCTCACAAGTTTTGCTGAATTTACAGGATCTCTTGTGATATCAGAGGTTGTATCAGACTGCAGAAATGACATGAGATCAAGCCAGTGTAAATCATTTGCACTTAGAGTAACAAACCATGTGGGAGGTCCAAGTGTTCTTATTTTTGCAAATAAGTTTTGCAAAACATTTTTCCAGTAGCCTGCAGTTCCCCTTATTTGTCTAATAAAGGTATATGAGTTGTCAATCATATTGTGATCAAGTGAAAGCTTTTGGTTGGAATTGTGGCTTTTTGATTGCCCCTTGGGCAGGTCACACATATTACTTTTTCTCACTGCAATTGATATACATTCTTGTAGTTTATGCTGTTCATACATATTCAATGCCCAAAAGATGTACGTTGCATTTTTTCTCCATCTATTTTCTTTGCCAAGCAATCTATTTTGAAAGTGCTGGAGAACTGAGATAGTTGGTTTCCTGTTTGTTTTTAACCCATTTACACCATATGGGAATAGCCAGGGAAACGCCACTTCCTCTATTTCATTCTCACTGAGCGTGTTAGCTGGTTTAGTTTTTTGTTTTTTGAGACAAATTACTGGAAGTTCTGATGATTTCTTTGTTATCAGTGACGATAGTGAGCTTTTTTTTGGAACATAATTTGTTGGTGTAAAGCTTATTTGTGCTAAGGAAGCTTGTTCACAGGACTATAACAGTTCTGATTGAAGATGTGTTATTTTAGCAGTGCACATTGAAATATCAATGTTGGAATAGTGTCTATTATGTTTCTTTAACAACATCAAACAATTTTGAAGTACTGTTTTTCGAACAACATTTTCTATGCTGATCTGTGAATTTTGTGATGCAGTTGAGGATGCTGGCTTAACTATTATAACGTCTTTATCGTTTTGACAATCAAAGTCTTGATAAAGCTCTTGAAAATCCGCTGGAAAATTGATACAAAGTCCATCTTGTGCATATTGTCCACCAGCAGGAAGAGAAAGAACTGTCATAAAAACATGTATTTGAGCTATAAAACGTTTCTCCATGAATGTTAAGTTTTCCATAACAGATGGTACACTTCTGGCATCAAGCTTATTGAACCTGTTACAAGCAGGCATTTTAAAGTTCTTTGATGAGGCAAAGCATAATTGACATAGTGGAATCTTTCTGATAGAGGCATTTGAACATTCATCAATGAAATCATGTACTTCACTTAACAGTGCACTGTCTTGGGCAACATGATGAAAGCTGTCTGGGTAACCAAATTTCAGACATATCACACAAAACAAAACTGCAATACCACTCACTGACTTTAAGAACAATTGAACTGGTGACAGGTCATGTTTCAGCCTTGATTGTTTTCTCACTTTATCAGCCCCTCTTTGTTTGGATAGTCGTGAAGCTTTTTTTTCTTGACTCTCATTTGCTCTTTTATTTTGATAGTACTCATTCTTTTTCTCTCGTTTGTGGTTGACTTTTTTGATATTGAATGAATTTCTATCAGAATGATCACTTTTGAATGATGTAACAATTTCATCTCTACACGGTGGTGATTTGTTTTGATTTGCTTTGAGTTGGGGAAATGCCTTATTGTTATGGTTAGTGCTTCTGAGAGGTCTCATTTTACGTTTCCTTGTAGTCCTGCAGTTTTCGAAAGGCTTAGGCGGCTCATTTGTGGTTTTCCTAGTTCCGGTAATGCCTTCTTGTAAAGTTTGAAGACAGGGAACAAAATGATTTGGTTGCCACAAACCGTGAGTTGTACCAACTCGACTCCACATGACAGAGCACAAATCCAGAGATGCATTTTGAATTCTTGGAAATATGATAACATTTAAAACATTTCTTACTTGGCTTATCTGACTGATTTGCACGCTTTCAGCTGGGTAAATGCTTCTAACACATGACTGTGTCACTGAAGAAAGAGCACAAATGTGCCACATGCCAACCCATGAATTTAACACAAGAGCTTGTTGGATACAGTTCCATAACACAGTTAACTGGTTACTTCTAACATTCATGTTTAAATACGAATCAGCAGCTGAACTGGAATAGTGTGCTATCCAAAATATGGCCTGACCAGAATTTGTATGAAATAAATGCTCCTCATTAAGGTAGTATTCTGTGTTGCAAATCAACTCCACAGAAGCCCTAGCACGCATTTCAATGTGGTTTGTCTCAGTTCCAAAAATAAGGAGACTGAATGATCTAAACAAACAATTTCCATCCCCAATAACTCTGACTGGTATCAAGTTACTTGGTGCATCAAATGGATAAATGTTTCTAGCTTTATAATCAACGGTATAAGCTTCCTCACTATAATGATAAGGGAATCTGCTGGGGATTATGCAAGCATATTGTTGAAATTGCTGTTGCAGACTCCTTGCAAGTAAGAGTAAGTTTTCATAGCCTGTTGAAAATGCATTTTGTAATCGAGAGAGTGACTGACAGAAAATCTGTTGCCTTGCATTCATTATATTTCCACCTGAATTGCAAACCTCACAAGCCAAAACAATGGTGGAATGCTATACTTTTATGCTCAGCTCACCTAAAAAGCAGATAATTAAGAAGTAATGTCGGAGATTATCTAACTTATGGCATAGGTAATCAATTACTTCCTCAATTAATCAACTGATTCAACAATGACAAATATGAACTATCAGATATTAGTATAAATTTACTGTTAGTAGCCTATTGTGGGTCTGTGAATTTGATTGGCGATATTACCGTTTTCTATCTGCTGATAGAAAACAGTTAGGCATCAGTGCACATCGTGCGTCATGTTTGAACCTGATGTAACATAATAAAACAGTTCTTTTCTATGCGTTACTTGACATTTTTTTTTTCTTTTTATGCAATGAGACTACGGTAAACTTATACTAAAACAATTACACCAGCCCGAGTTTTCTACCAAAAAAAATTGTCAACTTGGCTGCGCCTCGCTGACTATCCGCTCGTAGAAAACTTGGGCTCGTAGTCTAATTGTTAATTAGTTTCATTACCTCTCTGAGTTAAACTTGTGAGTGTCTGGTAATATCACATATGTTTAACTTGTAGGCAGTAAAAGTTTAGGTAATAAATCCATGGTTTTGAGACAAAAATAATGATACAGAGACTTTTTTTACCCCCAATTGTGGCCACCAATAAATCCCTAGCCTGCGTAGCATGGCGGTTTTTTTGAGCTGGGCGCATGAGTGGCGAAGCCGCGAAATGCGTGAAAATGCGCGTGCAAAGCACGCGAGAACAAGCGGCGCAGCCGCGAGAAAAATAAAAACCGCCTGCCCGGATTCAAGGGGTTTTTGACTGCCGCCCACTTCACCTCATCTTGACACCCAGGGTGACAACTTGTCTGGTTTCAATTTCCCCAGCCAATCATAGGCTTGATAGTAACATGATACTTCGCGCGAAAGTGTGGCGCATTTGGCAAGAAATCAAAACAAATCCTTACGCTCTTTCGTCCTTTTCGATGGCTACGAAGGGCGATACGCCGAAAAAGCTTGCCAACGTTCAACGGGCTAAAACAAGCGTCAATGATAATTGTAGATTGTGTGGTTGTCCGCTAAAGATTAAATACGGAGAATGTAAAAAAAAATTTTATATTTCAACGCAAAACCTTTTCAAGGTCTCGAAGCGCGAAGGATGCAAACAGGGTCTGACTTTGGCAGAACTCTGTTCACACATTGGACTGGAAATTGAAAAATCAGACACTTTCTCTGATCGAGTATGTCATGCCTGTGGTAGGAAAATACAGAACGCTTTTGAGCTCTATAACTTCATCGCCTCAAATTTGAAAAGAGAGAAGGATACCTCGGCTGTGATGGAAGTTGATGACCATTCTGGTAGATTCAAACGGCTTTTGCCAACAACCATTTCATCGCCAGATAGAAGTCCTCAAGCCAGAAAAGGGAAAAAAGCAACTGGACAAAAGTCACCAGCGGACGAGTCAACTCATGAAGCTGGCGAACTTTATCTCTCATATCTAAACGTGAAAGACTTGCTTGAAAGTTCAAGCACCGAAGCTAAAGTGGTAATTGTTAACCTGGGTGGTCGCGTTGAAACGTTCAGCTCATTCCATGATAAAACGAAATCGATCATAGTAAATCTGTGCAGAAAAAAATGGAAAACGGTTGCGAATTTGACATTCGGGCACCCAAATATTCGGGAAGAGTTGCCGGATCCTCTAAGAAGAACCGTCAGCAAAGAATTCCAGGAATATTGTAATAATGCGACAGATTCAGTTTTGAAAAAGTCAAGACCTGACGATCTGGCCGTGTTTTCGAATAAAGTTTTGGTTCATGAGGCGGATGTGTGGTGTCCATTCTGGATGAATTGTGTCAGAGGTGCGTGTAATGTGCAAGATTCTTCACAACTGGATATCAAGAAAATCAATGCAATGGCCTTGATAACATCAGTTGCTGCTAGAGGAACGAGACCATGTCAGCAGTCGCATACCGTATTTCTGCAGTTCTCTTTCACAACGGAGTCAAGCATGAAGATCTGAGAATCCTAAATAAACTTGGAGTCTGCATGTCTCCAGATACGATTGTACAATTCCAGAGGAAGATGGGCGAGTGTTGTGAATCAAAAGTAGGTCATTGGAAGAGGGAGATTGAAAAGGCGAAAGTTGCTAGCCTGTTACTGAATGAAGTTCGAGAAAAGCAGGTTGGCAATCACGAAGACGATGTGATGCGTGTCGACATCGACTTTTCAGAAGAAACCATCAGGAAATATGATTTCTTCGAGCCGGCCGCTTTCCAATTCTGCCAGGACCACATTAACCCCTTCTCGGATGAACAGGATATCATCACTGACCAGGAGTTAGGAGCAGTAGCAGCAGAAATTGCCAAAATTCAGCTTCCTTACTACAGGTATATTATTTTATTAACTGCAACTAAATAATCACCCAACGATGTTTTTGTAAGGACCAAAAATGGCCTGGCTTAAAATTATTTTATGTGGAAGGCTAAAAATAACTTGATGACCGTTCCAGACAATTTTGGAACAAATAACATACTCCGTAAGGTTTCCAGTTCTTTCTTTTCACATTTTAATGCCCAGGGTTACGCTGTTTTTCGACGAAAAAGGGATTCGCAAACTCGTGAGACTTTACATTAAATAAAATCTAAAATTTTCGGAAAAATACAATGAAACCCTGTAATTTCGAAAGGACTCAAGTTTTAATTTAATGAATTTCAGAGATGCACAGAACGGTACAGAGGTGTAATTAGTTCTCTTTTCCTATTTTTTATTTTTTCTCTTGTAATTATCAAACGAAAGAAAAAATAATAATTAACCATCTTGAAGAACAAAATTTGCAGTCTTTAAAGAAAAAGTAAACTGTTTTTTTTTTCAAAACTTGAGGTTGGTTGGCGACAATATAGATTTAATGGTCAATGCAAGGATTCAGAGTGTTGAGAGCAGCAACCACTCTATTCATTGGACCCAGCAGTATGCTGTTCTGAACCGTGTTAATGAGGTGGCATTAGACACAAAAAGACCTAGAAAACCCTGGAAGAATTGCAGTTACTTGATCTGCTTCCTGACCAAGCAAGTTTGGAACGACTCAAACATAGATGGGCAGTGTTGGTGAGCAGGATTATAAGCAAGTACCTCACAAAGTTCCATCCACTCAGGGATGTAGTCATTCGTCACATTCCACATCACTACTCCAAGGAAATGAAGACAAAATCACAAACTGTGAGTGGAACTTAAATACAATCAGTTGACAACCTACTGGGAACAATACCCTGAAGTAAACATGATATGTAATACCTACTAGCAATATAAGTATGACATACACAATGTACCAGGTAATAAGGGAGGGATCAATATATATATTTACATATATACTCACTACTTGCACAAAACCATAATGCACCTCTTTAACCCCCTCAAATATTTGCATAGGCATTTTTTCAAACAATTATGCAAATATTTTGGGGGGTAAAGAGGTGCATTATGGTTTTGTGTAGTGAATATATATACATATATATATCCACTATTGGCAATAAACTGAAAGCTTATGTTTGAAACAAATATAAAGTCAAACTTCTTTTTTTTGACATTAGTATCCACTGCCTGTAGACCTGTGAAATCTTTCAAAACCCTCCCTTCTTTGCAAGCTATACTACATGCCAACACCAAAAAGCAATTTCTAAATTAAATATTGCTCAAAAGTAAAGTAAAATTGGGCATGTGGTATACAAACACTTTCAATCTCTTGAAATGTGCATCTTTTAGCCCAGTCCTTAGTAGCCTTTTACAGTGGTTCCTATGATTATTTTCCATCACAGTGTAGCCTGGGTGTTCAATTCTTCAATCCCAATGTTGCAAGTGAAATGGCGCAACTTCTTATGACAAATCATGAAAAGTATGTGCCATCATTCAAAACCACAGATGGAAAAGCAGTCCTCAAGTCAGTCGCATTTCATGGAGACCAGCTATTCGAGGAAAGGGCAAGAAACACACAATGGGTCTACCAAGATGGTGACAATGCATACGATAGACTTGAGGGCCTGGAAACAGAATTTGCGGACTGGCATGCAAAGTTCAATTTGTATATGGTTTGTATTTACAAATAACTTATTAAGATCATAGGGAAAACTGAAAAAAGGGGGTGCTGTTTAGCAACACAAAGTGCAGTTATGACATTGTTCTGGCCTCAAGGCAAAAATGTTTTCTTCAAAATTTAGTCTTTTCTTCTGAATTCTATCCCAATTAAAAAAAAATTGTCATTTCCATGAACCTAAAACAATCTTCTTTGATTATCTTTGTAGAGGTGTGCACAACTGCAGCTCTTGAATTGCCAAGTAGCAGTTTACATTCCATTTATAGCCAGCTGGGAAAAACATTCCAAGTTGGGACGGGGACCTGTGATAAATTCAATGACATCAATATATAACACATAAATAAAAAAAATTCTTAGAATTGTTTGTCCTAATTTTCTCTAACAGGTTGAAAATGAGCTCTTTGTTGACAACTCCTCAGCTGCAGAGATTGGAACTTCTCGTGCTAGCATGAACAGAACATTTAAGACCAATGCTGCGAAAGAGGTGAACAACCATTACAACGAATATAAGGAGTTTCATGCACGTGAAGTAGAGGCTCATGTCTGCGCTTCATTTATGGACATGTCAGGAATGGCAACATTTGATGGTAAATATAAATATACAGTCAAACCTCCACTTAAACTCCACCTGACCACAATGGCGACTTTTTTGCAGGACTGGGTCCGTACAATCACTCTTGGGTAAACCTCTTTATAACAGCCACCTCTTTACAATGGCCACTATCCATTGTCCCCAACATAGCCATATTCATAACTCAATTGAGTTATGAAACTTTAAAAATGTTGAATTGCAGTTTTTATTCATGACTCAATTGAGTTATGAATAAAAACTGCAATTCAACATTTTGAGTTATGAATAAAAACTGCAATTCAACATTTTTTAAAGTTTATTACAGCAAATGGGCTGAAATTGGAAGTTGTATTAATATTCTGGGTCACACGTGAATGTGCCAATAATATTAGCCTTTTGAAAGCATTAAAAGGCTTCTTCCACAGTTGGATGCTTTGCATGTTCTTTTATGTCACTGTTTTTCTCAACAGATAATCCAGATTATGATGTACCAACCAAACAGGACTTGAGTAGAGACAGTCGTAGGAAATGGCTTCATGAACTCTGCCTGAAACATGTAGAAACATACATCATGACAGGCAGTGAAGTTGAACCTTTGGTCCAGCAAGTGAGAGAGCTGGAGAGTGCAGTTTCTGCAGCAGGTTTCTTGTGCCGGGTTGATGGGTGTGACAAAAATTACAGTCAACACTCAAGTAGAGTCAAGTAAGTGCGAATGGGGAGCAGCTGTTATCCCAGGCTTACATGTATATGACTTTTCAATATAACAACTCTGAACTGTCATACCATCTAACAGGTCAGGGTTATGCAGGGGTTTCTCCTGGCTACTAAAAACATTATCCTGAATACTTTATTTATAGTAATATAAAGGAAAACTATAGGACCCGAAGAAATCAATTATATGTTTGAATCCCTGCCTATGATCCTTGCATTTTGCTGACAGCTTAAAATATTAGTGTAACCCTGTTGGGTTAACTTCACTATATGGGAATAATACCAGACAGTTGGATTTTTCTGTTGTTGCTAAGGGGCCAGTTGTCAATTTGGATTTTTCCTTCCAGATTCACTGTTGATATTTATTTTTGGTTGTAAAAGGCGTGAAGTTACACAGCATGGCATTGTTTTGGAACAGTACGAGGCAGGGAAAGAGAGGGATATTATGGGATTTTACCACTGTAGAGTGTCATGTGGCCTGGTGTTCTCAACAAAATCCACCAGAAACAGGTATGAAAAATGTCTGAAGATAAGAGGGTGAAACAATTATTGTTTCACCCTGTTATCCGAGAATCAGTTCAGTTGACTAATGAAAATGTAAGTGTCTTATATAATTGTCACAAAAGTAGTTGTCATTGAAGATGAAAAAGCCTGGTTTATAGAAGCAACATGTTGTTAAGAGCAAATATTATTAAAAAAGCTCTTTTTCCTTATGTAGACATGAAAGCGCAGCACATTCAGGCACCACTGTCCAAACAGAGGAAGATCAGCAAGATGGGGCAGGGAAAGAGGGAAAAAGGAAGATTTCCTATTAAACTATCATCAGGCAAAGCTTGCCTTTGGACTTATCATATTTGAGTTTGATGATGCCATTAAAGAAGGGGATGGTGTTAGGCTCCATGCTTACGTAATCTTGCTTTACTTGGCCAAAATTGAGGCGATATTGTCAGAATCAGATGCACATGATCTTAAATGGAACAGAACATTTAACAAACATGGCTTGCCAGGAATGAACATTCCACTGGACTTGCGTACCGAGCAGTACAATCGTGATGTAAAAGGCATGTGGAAGGCACAAGGTGCCAATATCAATGAAGATTCAGCAACAAGAGTAGCTAATACTGTTGAGCCAATGGAAAACCTTTATGATGCAATAAGGATTGACTGTGGACTCCCAAAAATCCGAGGTTACAGGTCCAGAGGAAATCCTGAAGTTGCTGTTCACCAACTGATCTGCGATTTAATGCAAATTTCAGCATTCAAACATAATCCAGGCAGGGGAGGGCACCCATCCTTTCCTAAATTCTCGTCTAACTTATTGCAGAATCTTGATTACCGTGATCTACACACGTGGATGAATGGGCTTATTAAGACATGGGAGCCTATCTACGAATTAAATAGAGTTTAATTAATTTTGAATTAAAGTCAAATTGAATCGCAACAAAAATTGATATACCACAAGAAGTGAGGATTTCTTTTTCCTGTACAGTATGAATTTATTTACCAAGTGGGTTTATAAATCAAGTACCATTAACCTCAGATAACTTTGTATTGTGTGGTTCCAGAAAATATCCATACCCCCCCACGGAGGGTTTTTTCCAGTTTGACCCTCCACCCCCTCGGATTTTCCATTTCAGAGGGCTTCACGTTACTCCCCCCACCCCCTGGAATTTCCATGATTTTTCCACTTGGCCCCTCCTACCCCTAGGAAATTCCATTCCACAAATAAAGAGATTTCATTGATTTATTTTTATCTACTTAGAGCCAAAATAAAATTTGGCCGCAGCCGATTATATTTACATAATTTTCAGATGAAGATGTAAGGCGGCATATTTTTCACATAAGCGATTTGGCCACACCACAACTTGCTATTTCATGGAGCAATACTTATGGAGATACTCACTAGGTAAGGAAAAAAATTGCTGGATGAGGCTGTGAGATTTAATTTTCCTAAAACCGCCCGTGGAAAATTCTAGCCGTATGAATAGACGCGCCTCTCGCTTTCTCTATTTTGAAATGTTCAAACTTGTCTATAACAACTGAGCGTATTAACACTCTAAAGTCCTAACAGCTGACCTTTCGTCTGCTCGATTGAAGGAGGTTTTCATTCAAAAATATCTAAGAAAGTACTGAAAGTTGACGATATTGTTCACGTTTTGTAACCCAGTTGAAGTTTGTAATTTATGCATAGTCGAAACAACATATCAAATTACTTTGCACACGTACATATTATACAGCATTCCGCTGTCAAAGCGAAACTCGGGAAAATACCTCAATGCGAATCCCCACGATATTTTCGTATGTTGCAGGTGTAATTTCATCTGGTATGTGTGAACAGAACTGTTTATAAAATGTTATTTTTCGTGTGTGGAGCCTTGAACTGACTTCGCTTATCAACGGGAATCATAAACCGTCACGCAACAGTTATTTGTCAAATGCCGCTCATTAGTTTGTCTGTCACTAGGAATACTTCAATAAAGAACTACAAGCTTTGTCTCTGAAGTTTGTAAATGATAGTAAATTTCACGCCTTAGAATTTTTTTAACTTGTCAAACATTCCATGCGTAAAACATACTTTTCAAGTTCAATCCGGTAACTAAACCTCGCTGTCTCAAATCGCCGCTCACAGTTACAAAAAATTATACATCAAGACAAATGGCATTGTATCGACTTTGCTAGCACTTCCAAACTCGTAACTACATGGATAACGATGAAACTTTGTGATAATCTAGTTATTGAAGCTTTGAAATTCGCGGGAAATTGTACTTCACAGGGATAACTTACATGAGTAAAGGCAATATTAATGATCTCAAATCAACTGACTGCACGGGTAATGCCATCTGAAAAAAGCACCAGTTGCGTTCAAGCTTAAAACAGCGCGATCTGTAAAATATAAAATGTACACCAAAAATTAATGGTCATCTTCGTCAAATTGCTGGACCTCTCCGCGATACGTTCACGATACGTACGATTGCTCAATACGGCCAATGTTAGGGACTGGGAACGATATTTTTCTTGTCGGCCATTTTGTTTGACTCGGCGTCACTTGTGGTACTTAGAGGTGTGCCTCAGTGCTCTATGTGTCGTCTGGCGCCGGAATAATAATAGAAAATATATGACAAGGAATCCTACGTCTATTTCCACGGATAGAACCTTTCGTTTTTCTTGGTTACCTGAATCAATTGGAAAAAATACGTAAGTGTTTATTTGATCGCATTTCAAGCCCTCTGGAAAGAAAAACTCTTTATGTACCCCCCTCCCCTTCGGAAATTTGTCTTTTTTAGACCCCCCTACCCCAAGGAAATTCCATGACCCTCCGTGGGGGGGTATGGATATTTTCTGGAACCACACATTAGTGTAGTTTTACTTATTCATTTACACATTTTTTACATGTTTTTGTCTATATCTATTAAAATCACATGAAAAATAGCCCTAAAATTTGTGCAGGCCGGTATTTTGAATGGCAGTTTAATTGACAAGAAAATTTAATATGTGTTAATTCCCATGAGTGAGGTCAAGACAACTGGTTGTTGATCTATGTTTTTTTTGGCAAAGGTTTTCTTTTTTGTATGGATCACGAGGAAGTCAAGGTCAATAAAAATGTCGCCAGCCAGCCATCCTCACCAAAAAAAAACATTGTAAAGACCAATAAGAAATCCCAAACAGGCAGGCACATCTGAACTACCCAGGTTGGGTGGCTAATGAATACAGAATTGTCTTTTTGCCAACCTCTGCAGCCATATCATAAAAAAATAATGTGCACCAGTAAACTGCCTCTTATAAAGGGTCAACTATTTGAGTTTTGAATTCCTGTAGTGAAAGACTATTTTATGACATGTACAACAGTGTTACATTTGGTTTTCAGCATTGCAAGCAATGAAAGCTATTTTTCAGTGTATGAATTTCCTTGTGTATTTCATTGCAATCAATTGTTTCACTCTAAGTCTGTCTGCCCGAATATTTTTCAATAATCACCCAAACCCACCTCAAAAGTCATAGTCCTCGGCTTATACATGTTTGCAAGGGGCTTGAATCCCAGGTTCCAGATGTTTGAAGGGTGGATAATGGTATCCACCGGATAACACTCAATCCAGTGAATAATGCAATTAAGTTTCCATAACACTCATCTGCTGGATTGTGGTTTATCTGGTGTATGGCACTATTCAACGTTTGAACGACCGAGGCCAAGGAGCTTATAACCTCAATAGAAGCAGCCACAGTTTTCATTTCGAAGATAAATACTTGAATATATAAATATTGAAAATATTAATAAACTGCCATTCCCTCAAATACCAGTCATCAAAGTTACACTTGTCACTTTGTTACTGTATACTAAATATGAGACTTTTTCAAACAAAAGGGAAGGGAACGAAATATTGACCCAAGACCACCTTTACAGGGTAAACAACAAAATTGTCCTTGTCATTCCCATTGGATCTGCTAATACATTTAGTATTAACAAGTGTCTACATTAACTCAGGTGTACATTCAGTCTAATAAAGCATCTGGATCTGGTAACTGATCTTCAAAGTCAGTGTAATCACACAAAAGCAATTCTTCCAGTCCAGTAATGAACTCTTCACAGAAACTGTTTGTTGGATCAGTTAAGCTAGACTCATCAATGTCATTGAATATCTCATTTAAAATTTCAAGAATTTTAAGAGCGTGTTTTTTTGAAAAAACAGGCACAGTGGTGGTTATGTCCTCGAGAGTAAACAATTTGTGACAGTTTGCCACACAGTCAGAAACTAGCTCCCTTGAAAAGCCATGGCAATACCCAAATGCACTGCAGGAATTACTCTCCTGCAACTCACAGAGAGCAGCATTCAAAATACTCCTCTCCTCATCACTTACATTTCTACATTTGGTTGGTGCTATTGTTGATAGAGCTGATTTCCTCTCAAATGGCTTGACTGATTTGGTACAACCATTTGAACCACCACAAACACAGGAATCTGCACAAAAGTTACAGCAGTCATGAGATGGAGACAAACTTGTAATCTTTGGATCAAATGTCTTGTAGTTTGAAATACGGTAGCAACCACTTGTTTTCAAAAAGTCACGCACATCTTCCTCACAGTGTGCCAACTGCTGACCATAGAAATACAACACAATGTCTGAAGACTGGCCATCTCTGCCACCCCTACCTGCTTTTCGTTTTCGTTAGCCTCTTCTGTCAGGAACCGGACTTAATCTAGCTTATATATTATTATTTTAATTCTATTTTTCTCTTTTTCGTTTACCAACTTGTTTATTTACAGTAGCCACATTATATTTTCTCACTTATGCTTGATCCATCTGCATGCAAATTTCTATCGCTAAATGTGAGAGGTTTAAAAAATAACAAGAAACGCAGTTCTATTTTTGCTTATTTGAAAGACCAAAAATGCCATTTTTGTTTTCTGCAAGAGATGTTTTCAGAACCGAAAGACGAAATTGGTTGGAGAAGTGAATGGGGGGGAGAAATTCTGTACTCGCATGGCACCAACCGAAAAAAGGGCGTCTGCATTTTGATAAACCCACAATTTAATGATTTTCAAATCGAATATTCTTGCAGCGACGTTGAAGGACGAATCATTCTTGCCAACATAAGCGTCAATTCTTTTCAAATATCCCTCTGCAATATTTATGCTCCAAACAATCTCCAGATGCAAAACGCCTTTGTCAAAGATTTAAATCAGTTTTTACTCTCTAATGCTAATGTTAGCCGACTTATTGTTGGAGGCGATTGGAATGTCGCACTCGGTGCCATTGACAAGAGGGGTGGAATACCTTGGAGACCAACAACATATCGTGATTACATAATTGCAATGTGTGAAGAATTAAATTTGATTGATATATTGAGGAGGAAAAAGCCTACTGCAAAACTATTTAGTTATGAATCCAAACCGCTTAAAATGAAATCGAGAATCGACTACTTTTTAATTGCAAACTCAATGTCCCATCTAGTTTCTTATGTTAATATTGGAATTTCAATTGCACCGGATCACAGAGCGGTAAGGTTAAATGTTAAATTGACATCAAACCTAAAACGAGGGCCAGGTTTATGGAAGTTGAATAACTCTCTGTTGCTTGATGATGAATTCGTCAGTTTGATCGAGACTAGTTATGCGGCCGTAAGGGAAAAATTTTGTGAATTGGATGATAAACAGCTAAAATGGGAAATGATCAAGATGGAATTGAGGGGCTTAATAATTCGGTACGCAAAACGCAAGGCCCGGAAGTCTAGAGATTACCTAGAAAGTTTAGAGCAACGGCTTGCTGAAGCGGAAGAGTTTATTAACAACCGTACTGAGGGTGATGGAAACTTGGAAACTAAATTAACGCTGCAGGAGCAACTAAAAAAAGAATTACAATATCTCTATGAAAAGAGGGGTGAAGGTGCAATGCTTCGCTCCAAGCTTCGATGGACAGAACAAGGAGAGAAACCAACAAGGTATTTTTTCAATATTGAGGCGAAAAATTTTAATCAGAAGACGATTACTGAGCTGGAAAATAGCGAGGGGCTTAAAATAACACGCCACAAGCAAATATTACAAGAAATTGAAAATTTTTATCAGAAATTATACCAGTCAGAATATGCTGGTTCAAATGAACTCTTCACAGACTTTGTCCGCTCCCTGCAACTGGGTAAGCTGAGCGATGATGACAAAGAAAGTTTAGAAGGAGAATTAACCATCACAGAATGCCGTCAGATTTTAAAAACGTTTAATTTCGGGAAATCACCAGGTGAAGATGGCTTCACAGTAGAATTTTATACAAAGTTCTTTGAGCTTCTGGCATCTGATCTCGTTGAGAGTCTAAACACTGCATATTCGAGAGGGGAGCTGTCAATTTCACAGAGAAGGGGGGTTGTCACCCTTATTCCAAAGGCAGATTCTGACACTCTAAAGCTCACAAATTGGCGGCCAATAACCTTGTTAAATGTTGACTACAAGATTGCATCCAAAGCAATAGCTACACGAATCAAAAAGGTACTTCCGCAGCTAATACATACTGACCAAACAGGCTTTATGAAAGACCGATTTGTTGGTCAGAATATACGTCTGCTATGCGACCTTTTAGAACAAACGGAACTTAAAGATATACCAGGCATTCTGCTCCAGCTCGACTTTCGCAAAGCCTTTGACACAATTGAGTGGCCAATGATTCAACAAGTCCTGTCAATTTTCAACTTTGGTGCTTCTGTTAAGCGCTGGGTAGAAACTTTCTACTGTAACGCGGAGAGTTCCGTTATTAATAATGGTTTTACTACTAGGCAGCTCAAGTTGTCGCGAGGAGTAAGGCAAGGTTGTCCACTATCACCTTATCTTTTCATTTTATCTGCTGAGATACTAGCTACTAAAATACGGCAAGATAATTCAATTTGTGGCATATTTATCTCTCATAAGGAACTCAAAATTAGCCAATTCGCGGACGACACCTCTCTCTTTTTAAGTAATCTAATATCGGCCCAAAACGCCTTGCTCATACTAAACGAGTTCGGGATTTTATCTGGCCTAAAACTAAACCAATCTAAAACCAAAGCTCTTTGGCTAGGTCCTTGGAAAAAGCGCACCGAAAGACCCCTCAATTTCTTGTGGACGAAAGAACCGCTTAAAGTCTTGGGGATTCATATCTCTTACGACAAGGCGGGAAATGAGAGGAAAAATGTCAATCAAAAAATCGATACCCTTAATGCAAAGCTTGGTACTTGGAGATCGCGCCAACTCTCTATCTTCGGGCGCTGTTTAATTGTTAAGTCTCTAGGGATCTCACAAATCGTACACTCTGCTGCCGTGCTAGACATCCAGAAGGATTACATTGTAAAACTTCAATCTTTAATTTTTAAATTTATTTGGAAGGAAAAGCAGGATAAAATTAAAAGAGAAGTGCTATATCAGGATTACGAAAGAGGTGGTCTCCGTGTAACACACGTGGAAACTTTGTGTAAGGCTCTACGTTTGGCATGGATTCAGAGGTTTCTAAAAAGTGACAGCCGGGAGATAGAAAATTGGAAAGTCATCCCATGTTCCTTCTTTAAGAAATATGGGGGCTTATACTTCTTGCTTCATTGTAACTTTGATACAAATTTCCTTAAGTCGATTGAAATGCCAGCCTTCTACAAACAAATTTTGAGCTTCTTTTTGGAACTGAAGACTATCTATGATACGAACGGAGACTACGAATTAATCCTTTTTAACAACAAAGAAATACAAATAGGTGGCAAAACTGTGTTTTATCAGGATTGGTTTGACCAAGGAGTGTACTCAATCTGTGACATTCTCGATTCCAATGGAACGTATTTGAACTTTGCAGATTTCTGTCGGAAGTTTTCCGTTAAGTCAAATTTTCTTACCTATTTTCAAGTTTTGTCGGCTATCCCTAAACGACTGCTGGAAAAGGCGAGAGACTCTCTTGGCGACAATTCAATTTTCACTCCAGGGAATTTCACTTTTCACTTGTCACCGTCGCTGTTGATCGACCTATCTAAATTAACATGCAAAGATTACTACTGGCTTTTTCTGAACAGGAGAGAACCTTGCGCAACTGGCCCCATCAAGTGGCAACGCGACCTCCCTCAGTTTATTCTCTCTTGGCACACAATTTTTAAGCAGATTAAGTCAATCAGTAAACAAAATAAATTAAAAGAATTTCTTTTCAAACTCGCCCATTGTATTGTCATCACAAAGAAGGAATTACATTTATACGGAATTGAAGACAACAAGAGTTGTCATTACTGTGGGGATGACGACTCTCTACTTCACACTTTCTTAGGTTGTCAAATTGCAGTCGACTTTCTTCGGAAAGTGCTATGCTGGTTTAATGAAAAGGAAAACTCTTCTATCACATTAAACTCAGAAGAAATACTCTTCGGAGCAGCTGCTGATAAGGATAATAAAATTAAAAAACTAAATTTCTGTCTCCTCTATGCCAAATTCTACTTTCATTTCCAGAAAATCAACCAACGTGAATGTATTTGGGATGTTTTTGTCCGAAAACTAAGTTATATGTTAGAAATAGAAGGTTTTGTTTAGTCCAATTTATCGCAAATTTTCTTTTTTAAAAATCTCTCGAAAAGGAAAAAAATAAAAATCTTCATTAAAAAGAGCAATATAAGTAGGTCAACAATAATCTAATTAGCGTAATTGGTTTTGTAACAGAAGCTTATCACCTAGAACTGGTTTGTAATGTATGTATTGTAAAGTAGTGCAAGTATAGGTAAAGTAAGTAGCAAGTATAGTGTAAGTGTAAAATGTAAGTTTAATATTTTGTTCTGTAAGTAGGGTTAATGTTCATACTGTAAATAAATAAATAAATTAAAAAAAAAAAAAAAAAAAAAAAGAGAAGGCTTCTTGCAGGACCATACATTATAACATACCGAAGATCAGGAAAATTTACTCCCATACTGAGGGCTGTAGTAGCAATGGCAATACGCTTTATTCCATTGTTTTTAAATGAATCTAATAGCCTGTCTTTGTACTCTTTATGAGAAAGTGACTGAAATATGGCAATCAAACAATTTTTTTCGCTGCCGTGATGAGCTTGGATGGAAAGCTTTTTCTCCAAGTGACATCATCAGATAGTTGAAAACGCTCGCAATGGAGTACATGGTGTCACAGAACACAATGGTTTTGGGAGTTTCCTTGCCATTTGTCTTTATCATTTCAACAATCCAATCAAGTTGCTTTAGCATATCAATTCTTCCAACTTTGTTGATAGATAGTCGCAGACTGCACCTGTTTGGGCTGACAAACAACTTGACAGGATCCTTCATGGCAAGCTCTTTGATAACTGTCTTCTCAGTTTCCCTATCTGCAGTCCCAGTGAGAGCCAATAAAGGAATTCCTACAATAAAATAGAGTAATATTAATATAATTTATTACAATCCTGATGATATATTATTATATTACAATCATGATGTCATCGATTAGTTATGCCTGGTGTACTTGAAATGAGCCCACGAATAAGTCTACAACTTTCTTACTTTTTTTTCTTACACTCAAAACAACAACAACAATAATAATAATAGGAGTCTTTATTCATCCATAGTCAGATAGCCACAACATACGTGTGGCTTTACATACATGACAACGCAATCTCAATTAATTTAAGATCAGGTACAATTAAATAGAATTGTCATTGCCCTTGTAAAGCACTTAAATGTGGCAGGTTTTCAGTGATATAATACACTGTATTATTCATTTTGTGTTTCGGGCACAATGCATGTGAATGAATACCATTACACAAGGCCAAGCTTTAAAATATCGGATAACAGAAACTAAAAATATGACCGATAGACGGTAAAATTATAGAGCAGGTTCATAAAATACCGGCTAACATGATGATTAGGTTGTGCAGGTATTCATAATAGGTTTCTTGCATATCTGCTGTAAGCTTATTGTTTCTGATTGTTTGACGTAGTGTTTAAGATGCGAAGGATACCATGTAACTAAATTATGTTCTTACCTTCTTTGCACATTGATCGAAGAATAGCTAACTTTCCATACGCTCCACGGAACACTTGAACAGGTTTCGCACCTTTGCTTAGCTTTTTTCTAGCCAAATAATGAAAGGGTTGACAAAATGTAAGCTTAACATGAGAGACCACGAATGAGACCCACAAAGACGTAAACTGCGACGAATTGAAAGAATCTCACCTTTTTCCAGTCCAAGCTTCAACTGTGTGTGATTCGTCGACCACAATCGCCGACACGGCTCGATGTAGAGCACTATTTCCTTTCAAAGTGGCAAGGAATGCCTTTTCTAACACCGTCTTAGCGGAGCAATAGAGAAATTGAGGTGGACTCTCTCGAATGACATTCAGTGCTTCCGTCGTAAGTTCCATTGCCGTGCAGCTCAGCGAAGACATTTCGGAAATCTGGTCGTCTATAATACTTTTCAAAGGGGCAATGACAATCACACACGTTTTCGATGAAGAGATTTCTTCTTTGGCAAGAGCGAAGCCAGTATAAATCATGCTCTTGCCAAACCCTGTTGGCAAAATTGCCATGACATCTCTCCCATTCAGAAGATTGTAAATGGCAGTTTCCTGCTCTAGCTTCAAGACAATTGCACCATTTTCCCGACGAATATTCAAGAGCGACAACGCTCTAGTTAATGCTTCTGCCATATTTTGAATTTGTTTCGACGAGAAGATTTGTTCAGTCTCTCGAATTTCACCCAAGGGAAATTACCAAAATATTTGATTGATGGGCGATCATTGTGAACCAATCGGAACGATCCGTATGCCAGCGTACGGACCGACTCAAAAAAGCCCCCCATCCGTGCAGGCGGTTTCTCAGCTGCTCCCGCCCCAATCTCCTCGCGGTTTCGACCCTCGTCAGCCTTTATATTACAACCAAAACCGCCAGGCTACGCAGGCTAATAAATCCCAAAAATAGCGATCCCCGGAAAGTAGCGAGCCCTCCGAAAATAGCCTTTACTACAATGTACTTCAATCCTCTGGAATTCCCTGGTTAATGACTCCCTGTGACTTCCAAGGAAAGAAATTTTAAACTTGTACGTCTTTCCTTAAAATTTTTCCTAACTTTCGGTCAAACAACTGCCAGGGCTCAAAATTATGACCAATACAGCATGACAGGCGAACTTGAAAACACTACCCATATTTGGATGAGCCCCTAAATAAACCACTTTGACCTACATATTAAAAAACAGAACTCACTGTTGCTTTGCCTGCTTTGCAGTTCCTTTACTCATCTGCAAACGTTACAATGCAGTGTTTCAAAATAAATGGGGTGGCAAAATGAGTTTATACAAAAATCAATTTCTTAAACTCTTGTGTCATGTAAAAATGTACAAAATAAGATTGCGTTTTTCCCTGATAAATAGCCGCTTGCAGATTTGAATTAATCACAGTCGACCGCGAAACACCTCGCCTCCTCTCAGTCCTCACGAGGACGTGCATGATTCATTTCTTGCGGAATACTTCCATGAAATCGACAATTAAAAACTGTCAGCGGAAAGGATTTTATAGCCCGATTGTTTTGTTTTTTGTTTCTTAACAATATTTCAAGTGCAAGAAATACATACTTTTTCTTTAACACGGTTTGAAGAGCGAATCTCGCTTCGTTATGTTCCGTTTGTTTACGCATATGACACGAATGCGTAATGTTTCAAAGGACCTCACGTGCGATGCAAAAAACATCCAGCTGCTTTCCGATGTAATAAAATTAGACCTATTATTTTACTACAGACCAATAAAGCCATTGTTGCTGAAATTACCCTGCTCAAATTTTAACACACTTGCCCTATTCATAGGTTGTTACTGACAAGACTCAGCCGCATGTAAACGACTTAAGTGAAAACTCAAACATTCCACGCCAGATTGACTGTCGCTTTTTACCCGATAACAAACAGCCGTTACCGTTTTAAAAGGCTTTTAGAAGGCCTCTCATCGAAATCATATTAAGAAAAACACGAAATAGACAATATCGATTAATAGACGTATTCGGCTAACGTGTTTACATCCTTGTTGCCACCCAATTCAGATCACGTGATGATTCATTTGGGAGGTTTCAATTGTGCAATTTGCTACGCGTAACTGCGTGCATGAGGGCACGTGCAAACAGAACAATTGTATCCTCCCAAATGAATCATCACGTGATCTGAATTGGGTGGCAACAAGGATGTAAACACGTTAGCCAAATACGTCTATTGCCCGAATTCCCCAAATGCCTCTAGACTGAGAGTACCATAAGAACCAAATAAAAAAGAACTTGCGAGAAAACGGGATTACGATGCTGTCGCTTTTGCTGCGCTATGGTCGCCGACATTGGAACATTGGTATATTAATCAAGTATCCATTTGAATTATCAACATGCCCTTAAATGTAGTTCCCTCGAGTAAGTAAAGCCTTCCTGGAGGCGTTGAAGAGTATACGAACACCAATAACTCACCTTGGAGAACATGTTCCGGCCCAACTTGAGTTTTCAACTGTCCTGTAAAAAGAAAACGCGCCTTAATCATAACGTCGACAAGCAACCCCGTTGAGGAGTAAAACATAAAGTTCAAAGCAGTCTCAAATTAAAGCCTCAAAGTACAAAAACTGTCGATTTCTATTCTTGCCAACCTTAAGTCTCCGTAGATTTTTGGGCCAAGTCCAGTTCAAAAGTAGCTGGAAAGTTATCTAGGGTAGACAAAAACGCACTTACCACAAAATGAAGCTAAGCTGATTTGTTTCCTCCTACATCTGCAAACAGAGAATTGCATTTTAATCAAGATAGAGAGTTGCCCATGTACATACTCACCAAATGAAAACCCTGAAATCCAACAAAACGTACTGCGTCACAAACGCACTTTTCCGGTAAACAACACCAGCCCGCAAAACAGGTTATTCTTGCCTTGATATACTTCGTCTTGTTTGCCCCCGCCAGGTTTCGAAAACCTGTTTTTCATAACTCTTCATAATTTTACTCCACCTCGTAAAAACTGGTTTCCACAACTCTCAAGGGACCAAAATACGCTGACCTAACTGGTTATCTCTTTAGTTAATCCAATTTCCTTCAGTCCCAAGGGAAATACACACGCACCATCAAATCAACTAAGGGATGCCCTTGGCATCCCCAAAAAACAAAATGAATAATAAGGTGGGGAACTGAGGTCAGCAGAGGGGTGACAGTCATGACCCAGCGATAAGCTGGGGTAGTTTGTTTAGATACTGCCACTACTATAATATTTAATATAATAGTAAACAACTTTATTCACAATTTAAAAAAAAATAACTTACTTACATAATATGCTGGGTATAAAAGACTTGTATCGGCTATAAAATAATTAAATGAGTACATTTGAGAGAACAGCAATAAATTATCTTAATGAAATATTATCACAAAATACTAAAATCGTTCATACTGGGAATACGCTGTCTGAAACATTTGCAATAATAATAATAATAATAATAATAATAAC
>OZ026595.1:33697607-33705107 GCA_964020085.1 Micromussa lordhowensis
TGTTCTGCTAAACAGCTACATGTATGGCAAATATTCCAAAGCTTGCTAGGTAACTACATGTAAATTTATTTTCAAGTGATGTTCTAAGATCCTCGGTGCTTTTTAGCTCATTCATGCGCGCGCATGCAAGCAATGAATGAGTATCGTGAGGGACCAAATGTCGACGGAAGTTTGTGGACAAAAATTTGTGGACGGAAGTTTGTGGACGGAAGTTTGTGGACGGAACGGAAGTTTGTGGACGGAAGTTTGTGGACGGAAGTGAAAGTGTGTTCACCACCCCTTCCCCGCTTCGGCTCAATAAAAGCCGAGATAAGCTTCGGTTTCTTTTCAACAAGCAAGTGCACAGAATAAAAAAATGTTTGTATGGTGTGATAAATAAATTTTGACATTCGTCAGAGTTTCGAAACCTCTGGATTGAGAAACCGGAATGTTTGCGTCTCTTGCGTGGAGGGGTACTCTACTGTAAATAGTTTTCGTTACACCCGCTTTAACCAAGTGCATGAGGCAGACCATCGAGGCAGCCATATTGGGAAGAACTGTCTAGAAAGAGTAAGCTTCATTGCTTTCGTATCGGTAAGTACCTGAATCATTGCGTTGTTATTGTGGTTTTCCTTTGGAGCTCTTCAACATACTACGCACACATCAATAATAGCAGCCAAGATAGTCTCACTAAAACACTTTTTGAGCTCCAGTTTCGATCCAGACTTGAGGCTGGCTCGTACAGAACTGCATCACAAATCTTGAAATAACTGCTGTACTATTTGCAATTAAAAACCACGAAACAATATCTCATTAAAAGCTGCTTGAGATGGCTATTAGTCACATTGGGTCAATCACAGGTCATGTCATCAACTTTTTCAAGACGAAGCTGTCCTTCTTGGCCAGTAAGTTACGCTTGCTCTTCTCTAAACCACAGGCAGCAACAACACACGTGGATGAAATAAACACATCACAAGATGAAGCTAGTAGCATCGAGGGAATGACAGCCTTCTGTTCACCGAAAATTAATGAAGTCTCAGAACAGATAAAATACAAAAATGAAATATACAGATCTCGCTTTGATATTTATGTTAATTTGTGTCAACATAACGCGAGGCGAAGAAGAAGCAGAGCGGTGTCGAGAATTCCCACAACCCAAGTAAAGCGTGTTTTACTTAAGAGCAAAAAAGTTCTAATTAAAGTGCAAAAACATATTCGAAAAGTTGTGCCACATTCATCAAAGCTTCATGCATACTTAAGCAGGAAAAGCAGTGTGTACCATAGGGTAAATAGTGATTTCTTTGCAATTTCAGATCATAAGCATAAATCAGCTAAAAAGCAGAGGTTAAGCTTCAATAAAAAGCATTATCCACCTAACTATTGCTGCTTTACTAAACAACAGATGATTTATTTACTCTTTGTACAAACAAGAACCCCAAAGCACAAAAAGGCTGTTGCCTGTGTTTATATTGATGAAAAGGGTTCAAAGAAACTTCATTGCTCTTGTGTTCAATTACTATGGGTGGCTCATCGTATAATAACATTAAGTGGAGATGTAGAGGAGAATCCTGGGCCTTTCACACAAACAAATAATGACAAGAAGGTGTTCTGTTCCGAATCAGTCAAAACAGTTTCATTATTAGAATCCAGATTATTAGAAGTTGGTAGACTTCCAGTGAATGTATTAGGAGATGGAAACTGTTTTTTCCGTGCTGTGTCATGCCAGCCCCCTGAGTATCATTTGTATATACGCTTTCTTGGAGTTCAGCATCTTTTGCATAACCCTGAGTTATATATAGAAAGTAACTATGAACTGTCTTGGCAAAATTATGTGAATAATATGGCAAGGGAAGGAACATGGGCAGACAATATTATAATTCAAGCTGTGGCAAATTCTTTCAATGTCACTATCAATATCATAGAGTCAAATGCAAATTTAAAAATGAAAAAAACTTGTGGGCAGCACGCAGCAACAACTAGTGATCTTGTACAATGTAAGCGGGGCTCACGGATTTAACGTTAAATCCGTGAGCCCCGCTTACATTGCACATTTTCTAGCGCAGGATTTTAGTCATATCCTGCACGTCTTTCTTGTGGGTGTTTTGTTGTTCACACCCTGTAGGAGCATACTTTGTACTACAAAGATTTAGTATAAAATAAGTTCCATTTCTGTATCTTGTAGTTTAATCCTGAAGAAGTCTCACTAGCAGACGAAACCGGTCGATTAATAAACTCAGTTGTACAAGATCACTAGTTGTTGCTGGGTGCTGCCCACAAGTTTTTTTCATTTTTAAAGCGACATACTTGTAACGTCAGCTTGTTAAAATATTCAATTAAAACAGTGTTTCTTCCCAAAAGGCATCTTGTACTGTTCTGTTTATTTAAGCTTAAGGGGCAGTGTCACAAGGATTTTGCTGTTTTAGATCAATTCTGGGCTAAAATCATTACTTTGAGGCTTTACTCATTAACAAAATGCTTCTGTGAAGCTACAACGACAATATCAAATGGATTTTATCAAAGATGGCTAACCATAATAAATTTCTTAAGTTTTTTTTGAACACGTAGCATCAAAGTTTGAAAAAACTGGCAACTTTTTCAATCCATTTCCATCCTTGCCATCTGAAGCGACAGGAGACAGGCAACACTTTCAGTACCCTCAAATAGTCTT
The DNA here is from genome assembly GCA_964020085.1 of Micromussa lordhowensis. Lineage (NCBI taxonomy): Eukaryota > Metazoa > Cnidaria > Anthozoa > Scleractinia > Lobophylliidae > Micromussa > Micromussa lordhowensis. The sequence goes on from OZ026595.1 coordinate 33,700,255, forward strand.
TAATAACAAACCTAGACCATTAGTTTTGGAATTCAATTGATGTGAAAACACCCTCCAGATTTTTATAAAGTTGCCAAATAGCGTGACACTGTCCCTTTAAGTGTAAAACTTAAAGTTTCCTTATTCCTAAAAAGCACATAATTTTGTAATGTTGTGTTTATTAAAATATCGAACTCAAACAAAAGTATATTTACAAGAAACCACATTATTATATGTTTATTAAAGTATCAAATAGGGAAGATTTTCAAAAAAGCCTCCCTGTAATGTTCTGTTTATTAAAGTTGTTTATTATAAAGATTGACTCTTGTTTCTTTACTAGCAAATATCGTAAAATTTGAGGCACAGTGACCTCCTGGTTAGTGCCCTTGTCTCCAGATAAAGCAGTCAGGGTTGGAGCCCCGGCCTAGCACATTGTTGGTTGTATTCTTGGCCAAACACAGTCCCTCTCTACACCCAGGTGTAGAAATGGCGACCAGCCAACGTAATCCTGGGAGTAACACTGCAACGGACTACCATCAAATCCACAAGGGAGTACAAATACTAACCAACTTTTCTATGATGCAAAGAATATCATGCAAATACCATCACATGAATGAGCTGGCTCCAAGAGCCCTTTGATTTTATAATCCCATGTATACAATACAGTGTTTACACGTATAAATTTCTGTCATATGACTTTTTATTTCAGCTTTTCGTACTTCTGGAGTTCTTTACCCATCATTAACAGTATTTTGTTTTTGTCATCTGATTATCCAGATACTGAACTTATACACTTGACTAGATACTTTTGCTATAATTCTGTTTTCAAGCAGTTTATACGTGGTTACCTTTCTTATTCTTCAGTGTGTTTGTGTTTAGCAAAATTAAAATTACCTTAAACTGTTACATTTGCTATCTTTAATAACTTTTAAGATGGTTTAACCTATCACTTCCTAGAGACCATCCTTGGTTGCAACTTTATGTCTTATTTGGGCCTTGAATTTCTTGATAGCACTTAAAAATTGCACAAAAAGTGTGTACTGTTTGGAATGCGAGTGTTAAGACCGCAAGTAAAAGGTACCGTTACACCAAGTGCACTGTAATTTTCCACAATTTGAGCAGCTCTGAAGCAGTTCTCAGTTGTTTTCTCTGTGGTGCAATGTGGATGCTTTCCTTTAGGTCAGCTTCTGTAGCTTCTCTATACTGAGATAATCTGAAATTATCTTTCCAGCTCTGAATGTCATTGAAAACCTTCTTGTATGCTTTCAGTGTAAGGATTTGTATCTTTGCAAGATGTATTTCGTAGTGCTCTGTATGATACCTTGATTTAGGGTTCTTAGTGACATTCTGTTTGAGTTTGTCATATTTCAGGACTTCTTCACAGGTACCTAGAACTTGTTGCAAGGCTCTGGCTGTTTTTGTTACCAGTGCAGCACTGAATTTTTGCTTTTTTGGCCGTGGTTCTTGAGGAGAGGTTTCTTGTTCTGATCTCATCCTTTTATTGCTTTGCATTTGGTTTGATGGATTTGCAATGTCTGTCTGATTTTCTGTTTGAGGTTGTTCATCACTCACATTTGGATCCACCTCCATTGTAATGCTGATGTCTCCTTCTTTTTGAAGTTGTCCACCACTGGTAATTGGATCTACATGTATGTCCATGTTACTTTGACCATCATCTCCAGACATTCTGTCACTATCTTCTGCATCTTCATCATCACTTGATTCTGAAAGATCTTCAACTTCTTGTTCAATTCTTTGTGTGAGGATGGTTTGTTGTTCACTGCTGTAATCTTGGTCAGCAACACTATCTTCCACTGCCTCTATTGCACAGCATGTTGGGGGTCGTTCCCATTTGCCACTTTCATTTCGCAATTTTGTTGCTGGAATCTTTACCTTGTTTTCCAGACATTCCCTCCAACAGGCATCCAGAGACTCTTGCTCTTTGGTTTTTGAAGTGGATCGGAAGTGATGAAGTTGTGGTCCCTCTGATCGAAAGCTAGGTTCATCTGATCCGTCAAAAAATTCTATGCAGTCTTCAGTCTCCCTCCACCATACACCTTCTCCTGGCTTTAGATAATCTGCAATCAGCTTCAGGTGAGCAGTCCAGGCACCAGCATACTTGTCAAGGTCACACTTTGGTAGCATGGTGTTATCCAGTTTGGGAAAGGATTTTGCCATCTTGCTGATTTCTCTCTCCTCTCCCAGAACATGTTGTTTTGCAGGATTGAATTTCTCTGCTTGTAAATGTAGGATGGCATTTTTGGAAAGATCTTCAATTCTTTTGCTCCATGTTTTAGTTGTGATGTCTGAGAGTTTCTCAAAGAGTTGTTCAAACATTTCTGCATTTGTGGACCTGTGAGAAGCGACTCGAAGCAGTTGGGCTGAGTGGGCCATGCAACTATGGAAGTAGAGGCCAAACAGTTTCCTGTTTGTGAGGCTCTGTGGTGGAAGCAGCACCCTTTGACATAAAATTCCATGCCTCCAGCAGAGATTGTGCAGCCGAAGGATCATTTTTGGGGATCGTTCTTCATCTTGTGCATAGTAGATTTCTATCATCTCACAGAGAGTGACCAGAAGCAATCTTACGTCACGAGAAGCAATTGGGTAGAGGGCAATGGTGACAAAAATGAGGGTTTTGCGGTAGTCTACCCCCCTTATCTTGTCTTTGCTATATTGAATTGCAAGAATTTCTTTCAGTTTAATAAGTGTGTCAATGTCAGTTATATGGTGTGGTAGTTCTTGTAACAGATTCTTGATGTGGTTCATGGAACAGTGCAAGGCCTCAAAATATAGCACTTCATATTTTTCAATATTCAGTTCCTCAACAGAGACATCACAGTTGTCACTTTTATGGAGAAGTGCTGGTAATCTTGTTGTTGTTGTTCCTCCAAGCATTCCTTTTTCCCCTCGCCGGATCTTCCCCTTGCTTGGAGCTCTCTCTTCAGGTCATTAATTTTCATATCTTTAAATGGGTGTAAGGTCCCTTTTCTTCCAGCAGGACCAGCTTGAATCAGTTCCTTTTTCTTTTCTAGTGTTTTATATTTCCTTTGAAGTGTGTACTCCATGTCATGGCTGAAACAGATGTTGCCATCGCAGCCTGGGCAGCCATAATTTCCTCCATGCTGGGTGCCATCTTCCATCTCGCATGCTGGATTATCACCATTCATAAAACGCATTACATCCCATACTTCAATGCCAGACTTAGTTACAGTGGGGTTCTTCAATTCTCTGAGATCTTGTTGACGTGTTGGGATGAATCTCATCTGGTCCTCAACTGTTGATCTGCTCTGGCCTAAAATGTATAGTTGAGGTTCCTCCACTGTAGCTTGAACATCAATATCTTTCCCTGTCTTGTCCAGCATTTCTTGTCTGGTCACATGTATGGCAGGGTCGTAAAGTTCTCGCAAGCAAAACAGCATATGACCGTAGTTTGCAAGAGTTGAGTGGTCATGCCAGAGGAGCCAGTGCCTTTGCCGCTGGTATTTCTTCAGTTGGTTTCTCATATCATCAATGTTGTCACTGATTTCTTCATGAATTTTTTGAAGCTCTACAGTTAGTTCTTCTTTACTCAACTGGTTGTAGTAGCTGTGACTCTTGATTTTTAGTAAATCTCTGTTTCTTGTAAGAGCATCTTTCCTGATATTTTGGAAAGGGATTTTTCTTGCCTGGACATCAATTTTCTTTTGTATCACTTGACCTTCATTGATGACTGCTAACTTTGATATTTCGGTCTCTACCACAGGAACACCGACATTGTATGTACCGTTTCCAATCAGGGTCGTGATGCTTGCTCTGATGCTTGCATTGGTCCGAGACACTGGAACTGATACTGCTCCTTCACGCTGTTTTTTCAAGGCTCGTCTGACCCGGAACTCTGTAAGTTATGAAATAAAAAGATTGTTTATTATTAATATTAACCATGCATTCTTTCAGTTGTCATTACATATTCACGACCGTGCACACTAAAGCTAAAATACCTTTGACTTTGTCTTGTGGGTTGTGCTGGTTTGCTGCAGTAATATGCTCAAAACGGGATAAATCTACTTCTTTCCTTTGGAGAAAAGATTTGATTATATGGCCTCCATTGGGGGGTGTCGAGTCTTGACCTTTGGTTGTTATGTTGTATATCCTGGCTTTCTCAGACCAGTTAATGGCACCATTAGGCCAGGATTTTACATATATCAGCAGCTGGTCTAAGTCCCCTACAATGTTGTCAGTTGATGGGGCATGGGATCTCTCTCTGACCTTTGGGGGTGTTGTTCTTGCCCTTTCAGTTGCTTCTGTCATGGTTTCAAATGACTGTGCTAGTCTGTGCTGCTGCCTAGCCCTGTAAGATTGCCTTGAACTTAAGTGCTCTTCAGTGTCATTTTCATTCACATTGTTCTCAATGTCAGTTTTCATTTGCCTTTGCTGATCTCGTTTCAATTTTCTATTCTCCACAGGAGAAAGTTTTCTTTCAAGACCTGCTTCAGGAACAAAGTTTTCTTTGCATTTCTCATCATATCTGGAATAAATGGCTTGGCCAACCATTTTGAGTTGTTTGTTATTTACCTTGAAACCTTTTTGGGTTTCACTCAGAGTGGTGTCCTTCTTAGCATCTCCTTGAATTTCACTCAGAGGACCCTTCTTAGCTCTTAGCTTCTTGTTACCTGGAAAGGTAGCTTGTAGATTTGAGTTTAGCATTGTGCAAACCTTACAATTCGATAATGAATGCACCTTTTTCATTTCCTTGGTTATGTTCTTCCCTTCACTCCAGTTGGCCACTGAAAATGTTGATAAATGCGTCTCCTTGTCCCCTTTGAGCCTCCAGTTCTTAACCTTTTCATCGATCACCTTGCTGACACGGTTAAATTCGTATTGGCTAAGGGAAAACC